>VDCT01001220.1:0-200000 GCA_009763385.1 Coix lacryma-jobi var. lacryma-jobi
TCTGATGTAGAAGACCCTTGCTATAAATGTGTCTTGCTGTTACGATCGAATGGATCCTTTGCAACAACTTGCAAGCATCGGTCAACTGTTCATCATTTAAGGTTTGGAATATCGTGTTCACCATTTATTGACCCATGTTCCAGTGTTAACATGGGCAAGCATCACTACTCTTTTTTTATCAGGTACAATTTGGACGCACACAACTCACACACACCACACTCACACACACGTGTGCGCGTCCGTACACACGCAAAGAGATATTGGGAAGCTCGCCGTCTCCAGGTCGCCTCCAGTGCGCGGGAAACACGCAGTACCACCGAACGCGCACGCGTGCGTGTACTGCAAAATCTAGAAAAATCCAGAGAAAAGGTGCAACACCAGCCCTGGTGGGTAGCGTCCCACTAGACTGTCCTACCACCAGACCATAGGCCCTTTCACCGAGCACCACTACTCGGATTGCCAAAGGAATGCACACCTACTCGAGATCAAGCATCAATAGTAGACCTACTACGTCACACTCTTCAAGTGGTGCATTAATACACCCTAGACCCTACAGTTCGTACTCCCTCCATATTGAAAAACTTAATGTTTTAGACAAGGTTTGAGTCAAACATTGGGAATATAAATCATAAATAATTTTTAAATTATTGAGTTTAGTGATGTAAAAATCATATAAATAAATTTGTCTTGAAAAGTACTTTCATAAGAATATACATATACCACTTTCCAATAAATATTTTTAAAGAAACAAGCGGTCAAAGTGATGTTTTGGAGACCGTGTCGCTGTCTGAAACGTCAAGTTTTTCAATATGGAGGGAGTACTTATGATGTATTTGGTACAACTTACAACAGTTTAAAGCTGTTGTTAACTGTTTTTTTTTGTCAAACATATTTTACAAAGCAATTTCATCCCTGAAGTTGTTTTATTCTTTCTCTCCCAAAAAGATAAGCTGAGATGAAGCTAAAAATGTAGTTTTTTCATAGCTCACACCCTCATTTTTGTCTCTCAACCATGCATAAAGTTATTGATAAAGTTATTTTACCAAAAAAATTTCAAAATAATTCAGATTCACCTAGAAAGTTGCTCATAAAGCTATTTAAAAAAAATCAAAATAATTCAGATTCACCTAGAAAGTTGCTCATAAAGCTATTTAAAAAAATAACTTCACTAGTGAAGCTGAGCTGCGTCAAACGGGATCTTATATTGGTTGCCATATCGCCTACTGGCCCATCATCCCGTACTAGAGAACGTAAATAGGGCAATTGGCATTATAATATACTCTCTTTGTCCCTAAATAATTGTCGTTATTGGTGTGCGTGTCATAAGTTTAACTCTATTTATAAAAAAAAAGTGAAACATTTGTATCTCTAAATAAATTTGTTAAAAAATTAGATTCAAAGATCTTTCAATGATACTCCCTCCGTTCCAAATTATAAGTCATTCCAAGAATCTTGGACAGTCAAAGTTTTTCAACTTTGACCAAAGTTATATAACAAGATAACAACATCTATGATACTAACTAAGTATCATTATATTCTTCATTAGTTATATTTTCATAATATACATACTTGATGTCATAAATCTTTGTGCTTTTCTCTATAACTTTGGTCAAAGTTAAAAAACTTTGACTCTCCAAGATTCTTGGAATGACTTATAATTTGAAACGGAGGGAGTACTAATTATGTACCATAAATATTAATATTAATATTATGTACTATACTAATTATGTACCGTATAGTGTACGTCTCGCCGCCTCGCCGTGATCGAGCAGCCAGCAGGCCAGTACTGTATATCACAGGTACTCCAGCACATACACGTACGTACGGTCGGTTCCATGTGGGTCCAACGACCCTGGAATATTTGCCGTTTTCGGACAACTACGCGACTTGTACGTACAGCAGAGCCATTACATGCATGGTACGGCGTGACAGCTTTACTTTTCAAGAAACATGCATGGTGGCACTGGCACACTGTATATACACTATACGGTACTGTACAGTACTAGTACGTAGACATGCGACAAAGACCATGCATTTATGCGCATGCATGTTCAGGCGCGGAGCTTCCCATATGGCAAGGTATGGCGCTTGCCATACCTCAATTTTTCTGGAACTCATACCCACATATCACATCCTCTGCCATGGATGTTTGGAAGAGTTCATTAATAGTGTTATGTTGTCCTAGAGAAGAAGAGCAGTACATAAAAACTGAACCGGTATCTTCGTTCCGCCACACTCCAATTCAATTCCTTCCTCCGCCACTGTGCATGTTTCATGTTTGGTGTGTTCTTTTTTCTCCCGCGACCGTACGTGCTGATGACGTGCTGTGTCTCATTAAGAGGATGCGCGCGTAGTGTGTGTGTGTGTTTTTTTAACTCGTGCACATTTCCCCCCATGCAAATGGAACTCAAGAACGCTATAGATTGCCGGAATTCTTTTCTCCTGCTCAACGCGTAAAATCGCACGAATAAGATCGAGTTGTTTACTTACCATGCATGAACACAGTACGTTGAACACGTTGATGATGACAAGAAAAATTGTAGTCTAGGTAAATCGGCTTAACCAGTTTCCTAAACTGGCACCTGAGATGATGCGGATTTGGTAAAATTATCAAATCATATTAGACTTCATCGTTTCGTAGCTCTCATCTAGATAATCTAAATGCATAATTGGAATCCAAATTAGAGACGTGTGTAGCTACGAAAACGTTTGTGTGCATGAAACCCGCACTACTCCGATCCAGATCCATAGATCACTGTCAGGTCCAAACCCGATATCACTATCATAATTAGATTTGGCAGAGTAATTAGGAGTGATGGACTTCTCTATCATAACTAGATCCAACACTACGTGATAGGAAGATATGTCACTGTCAGATCAAGGCAACAATGCATGATGGGATGAGAAGTCGATCACTACAGTTGATGAAGCCTCTACCCGGCAATTATGGAGGATGAATAAGTATATAATGATATTAATCATCCTCTATAATTAATATTTTCTTTGTATATTTAGTCAAAGATAAGTGTCTCCGAGTATATGTTTAAATTCTCGACAAAGATAAGTGTATGATAAAGAAGGATAGAGCGAGTATATCCCAGGGTGAGGATTTAAAATTTGTACTTATATATGAATATATATGTATATATCGTTATATACTACATGCGCATATATATAGAGGTGCCAACGACGCAGGCATCTGCGCTGCGGGCAACTTCCATCACACTTTGCCAAAAAAAAAAAGGGCAGCAAGAGCTAACACTAGAAATGGCGACGCAAGCGCTGGCAACAGTGGTCACAGTGAAGCTCGGCTCCTTGAGCTGGGGCGACTACTCGTGCTCGAGCGGAAGCGGCAGAGGCAGAGGCGCCCTGGCAGCAGGGAGATGGAGCGCTGCCGCCGCCTCATCATCCACCACGGCGCCGGCGCCGGTCTACAGCATCAGCGCGGAGATGGCGGCGGAGTGGCCGCCAGTGCCGCGGGAGCAGGTGGAGGCCATCCGGTCGCTCAACGGGTGGGTGGCGGAGCACATGCTCCCGCTGCTCACGCCCGTGGAGTCCGCGTGGCAGCCGCACGACTACCTGCCGCGCTCGGACTCGGACTCGGAGCCGGAGGCGTTCGCGGAGGAGATGGCCGAGCTGCGCGCCGCCGCGGCGCGCCTCCCCGACGACCTGCTGGTGTGCCTGGTGGGCAACATGGTGACGGAGGAGGCGCTTCCCACGTACCAGAGCATGGGCAACCGCACCGAGGGCCTCGGCGACGACACGGGCGCCAGCGCCCTCCCCTGGGCGCGCTGGCTGCGCGGCTGGGCCGCCGAGGAGAACCGCCACGGCGACCTCCTCAACCGCTACCTCTACCTCACCGGCCGCGCGCGTCGACATGCGCCAGGTGGAGGTCACCGTCCACCACCTCCTCCGCAACGGCATGGTACGTCGTCGTCGTCGTCGTCGTCCGGGACCTCCTCTGATGTCAGTTGCTGTGATTGACTGATGATTAACCATGCATTTCAAAAAAAAAAAAAATGAAAGCAAATGCTGATGCCCAGGAGCCCCTACCACAGCCTCATCTACGGCGCGTTCCAGGAGCGCGCCACCTTCATCTCGCACGGCCACACGGCGAGGCTCGCGGTGCAGCACGGCGACCGCGCGCTCTCCAGGATCTGCGGCGTGGTCGCCGCCGACGAGCGGCGGCACGAGGCGGCGTACACCAGGGCGAGCGCCAGGCTCTTCGACGTCGACCCGGACGGCATGGTGCGCGCGCTGGCCTACGTCATGCGCGGGAAGGTCACCATGCCGGGGCAGCTCATGTCGGACGGCGGCCTCGGCGACGGCCTGTTCGCGCGGTTCTCCGCGGTGGCGCAGCACGCCGGCGTGTACACGGCGAGCGACTACGGCGACCTGGTGGAGCACTTCGTGCGGCGGTGGCGGGTGGCGGACCTCGGGGGCCTGTCCGGCGAGGGCCGCCGCGCGCAGGAGTAGTACGTGTGCGGGCTGGCGCCCAAGATCCGGCGGATGGAGGAGCTGGCGCACCGGCGGGCGGACTGCGAGGGGCCTGTCCTGGCCCGGTTCAGCTGGATCTTCAACAGGACCGTCGTGGTGGGCTGAGCCCTGAGCCCTTCTCCTTAGCTGCCTAACCTCGGACGCTTTGTGGGCCGTGTGTTGTATCCAAGCTTTGCTTTCTCTTTTATTATCGAGGAATTGGTTGAATGAAGGTCATATAGACTAGACCGTTGTATTGCCCGTCTACTTCTTCAGTTTGCTTGAAAATGCAAGTCTTTCTTTCTTGTTATACTAGGAGAATACCCTACGCGTTGTTACAGAAATTATCGGTAAAATTATACTATTTATATTTACTAATATATATGAATGAATAAATACACAGTACATGCTAGTAGATGATTTTAGCCTTCTGATGTAGACAACTAAAATATATGTTAGTAATTGATCTAGTTTGCTAATGTGAATAGCTTGAATACAGATATAATGATATATGTTAGTGGATGCTGATTTGGAAACTTTGTATTGGAGGGATAGTTTAATGTGCTAGATAGTGAAGTATTCTAGTGGATGCTGATGTGGATACTTTGTATGATAAGATAAATTGTTAGTGAATTTTCCTTTGTAAGAGTTATAGATATATGAAACTTCTTGACTTTCTTCAAATTGAAAGAGGGACAAGAAAAGTAAAATAAAAGGAGAAAGAGAGGTGAATGAGCCCCCGCCTCTCTATCTATTGCTCTTTTTTTGTTTTGTTTGAGAGGTGCTCTCACCCTGTAAATTTGTTGAAGATTGTTGATAGACACTACTTAACTATGTCTTTGCTAGAAGATACATTTTAATTGTGGTAATTGGTTCGTGGACTGCCAAGGAGGTGGGAGAGAGAAGTTACAAATAACTAAAATGCCTCTGATTAAATACAATACAACCTTTTATACTTATCTAAAAAATTCATAACTTTTGTATATGAAATCGGATGAAGATAAACTTTATATTAAAATTATAGTGCTCAATGAGACCTATAATTTTACATTTGGTAACTTTTTGGTTGAAAACTATTTAAACTATAAAAATTATTTTAAATTTTTTATTTCGAGATTTAAATTTAGAATATTTGAAGTCACTTAGAAGCCTGAATATTTATTTTAATATTTTAATTTTTTTAATTTAAAATTTACAATTTTCTAACATTTGTTTTATAGACTATGTCAACGTTCGAAATCAGTTGAAATTTCTAGACTTCAAAATTTCAAAATGTATGAAAATAAAATAGATATATAGGACTCTAAACGATGAAAAAATTATCAATGACAAAGTAATAGGCCATATTGATAACTCTAACTTTTATATATTTCATGTCGACATTTGAGGACATTCAATAATTTAAAATTTGAATTATCTAAGAATTTAAAAAGTTTTGAGGACACATCAACTTTTACATATTTCATGTCAATATTTTGTAATTGGTTGTCAGCGTGTGCAGCCCAAAACTGTGAGGGATTGTTAGATATCTATCTAAGAAAACAACAAAAAGTGAATGCGCATGTTCGGTTGATGGTTTCTACGGCTGTAAGACACCGTTTCGACTGATTTGCATGAGTAAAACATTATTCTATGGTTGAAAAGTAGTACTGATTCTGAATAATAAGGACATAAGGTCCAGCGAACACACTGAATGAATATGAATATATGCCATCTATTTGCATAAGCTATAAGGATGAAAACGGAACAGAAATATCTCGAACCGAACCGCATCGTTTTCTATATTTAATCCGATCGAATTCGTATTTTCTTGTCCGATTTTACCGTTTTCGCTTCCGTTTTCGTATTCAAATGTAAAAGTAGAAAACAGTTGAGGAGTTTTTCGACCGAGTTCGACCGTTTTCTACTTTTCTACATTTAATCTGAAATATCCTTAATTCAAAATTCATTTTAAACACAATTTGGTTGTTGGTCATTACTGTCCAGGCAATTAATAGGCAAAGGTAAGTGTGGAGTACTGATATCCATGGACCGTATTATATAGGTAGCTCACCCCGTCGTGCCTCCCTGAGCCGCTGAGGCGGGACTAATCACTCGTACGGTGCTGCATGACTGTTGCTATCCTTTCTAGTCTAATTATGATGACATCTCAAATGTTTCTCTTATTTTTTTTCTTTTTTTCTCATGTGAAAGAAATTAAATTGATAAGTGTTCTTTCTTGCGATCGAAATTTGCCACAATGGCACTTGTTAATTGTTATGCATTGTGGGTCGGTATTCCATATTGATTTTTCGTATACCATCCGTGTTCGGTATAATTCTGATCGAATTCGTTCGTTTTCGAAATTCTGGATATTCCGCAAGTTCGTGTTCGTTTTCGTGTCCGGTGTTACCGATTTCGCTTTCGTTTTCGTATTCAAATGTAAAAATAGAAAACGGTTGAGAATTTTTTCGACCGTTTTCATCCCTAATAAGCTACCAATATATGCCATCTATTTGCATAAGTCTGATTTCCCATCCATTGTCGCGGATCGACCTAAGACCAAGCTAAGATTTTGCCCAGAACTTTCCCAAGAGCTTGTGTAGACGAGGAAACAAATGGCAATGTTGCCTCATCCGAACTCTAGAGTTGACGTCTAACACCGCCACCACGCTATCACCATCACTGCAGGCAGACATGGTCAACGCTATCGTGTATTGCTGAGATGGTCCTCTGTACTCCCCTATGAGAGGCAAGGGGAAGGGCATTCGCGGACAAACAGACCCGCCACCGGCTCACCCGCGGCCAAACCGCAAGAATTGCACATTCACATGTAGAAGAAACTGATGCCAGAGCACCATCTGTGCCTAAGAAATAAGAGGACGACAACGGATCCACCAGACCTAGACATGGTGATGGTAGTTAATGCTCATCATGACCTATCAATATAATTTGTATAAGTGTATGAATATGATCACAAATATAGATCCGAGGGTTTAAACTAATGAATTCCATAAGTTTTGGTGAATCTATGTTTTTTCAGAGACTTATCTAGGAAACAGGAAAAGTGGACCTATTCGTCAGAGCAAATCATGATCATTTGTGATGAAACCGACTTAGAGGACCCCTAATCCACTGTCTGAAGCAAATCACCAAAAATCAACCTGAACGGGCTGGTCGACTTATGGCCCCCACCTGTCGGCCTCTCCTTCGAATGTCGGTTCTCCACCACCTTCTAGATTGCATACATGCCATTGTTCAAGGTTGATTTGATCCGAGGACTGAGTTGACTCTATTGCCCCCACAAAAGGCAACCCCTTACCCCCGTCATCAGATTACAGTGCCACTTAACCAAACATATAACTAACGTAAAGAAGTTACAACACAATCCGTTTACGCCATAAAGGGCCTCTTTGGATCACATGATTGGCTAAGGAATTTTGTAGGATTCAACTTTCTAAGGAAATTTTACTAAACATCCCTTTGGTTCATAGAAGGAAAGAAAAGACTCCACACGATTGCAATCCTATAGCTCCATTTTACGGGAAAATAACCAAGAGCTCGGACCTCTTGGAAAGTTTCCTGGCGCGCAAAACAATCGCTCACGCGCGCATTCTTCATCCTTGCGTCTGTTCACGTCATTTCTTTCCATGTTTGGCGGTAAACAACAAGTGCAGAGTTGGTTGTCCAGTTTGACACCATGCATGCCTTTAAACACAAACATGGAGTTCCTTTGTTTCACCTAAGGTCCTAGTCCTACTAAAGGCCTTCTTGTATGTTTTCCTTTGTTTTTAATTCTCATAGGATTACAGAAGGATGCCATCTTGATTCCTACTCCTATAGTAATCCTATCCTGTAATCCAAAGGGGACCAAAACAGGCGAACCAAACACCACCTAGATGTCTAAATCCTGGCCCTGCTGGGATTTGGAAACCGGCCCCAAACCCCACCCGACCATTTCCCAATGGACCCCGCAGGTATTTGAAAGGCTCCTCCTGGACACACTCCCGAGTTCCGAGGGCGGTAGCCGCGAATTCCACACCGAGCAGGCCGGCGTCGGCGGCCGCCGCCGCCGTCGTCGTCGTCGTCCCCTCCACGCCGCCACTATGCCGCGTGTTTGCACAATCAAGGTTTGCCGATCCCCACATCTTTCTCATCTCCCATCGACCGACTGTTTCCTTCGCTCCTGCCTTTGGTTCGGCGAAGTGAGGCAAATCGATCGGGATATCCGGTTATTTGAGGAATTAAAAAGGCATCGCGTAACGCGGGTGTTGCTCGATTCAACTTTTGGCTTGCTCGATCAGGTGGTGAGGGAAGAAGATTTGCGCTCGCAGATCGGGTATGACGACCACTACTTTGATCTCGTCGATTTCAGCAGGATCCGGGCTTTCCAAGTCGCGGTAAACAAGCCCATCTGGCGTTTCAAGGTATGAGTATGAGCTCATGATGTATCGCCCCATTGTACTTGTACAGATGTACTCGATCTAGGGATGTGTTGTTCTTCTGGTAACTGAGAGCTTAGCCTCGAATTCTGGTTGCTACTGGCTAGCTAGGGTTTTAGATTTTCAATTATAGGAGGTTCTTCTTGACGAAGCCTCCAATTTTGGTTGCTGCTAGCTAGGGTTTTAGATTTTCAATTATAGGAGGTTCTTCTTGATGAAGCCCTCTGCTTGCTTATTACCTGTGTTTTATTAAGTTGGAAATTGGGAAAAAATGCAATGCTCTGCAGATTCTGGATTGTAGGAACGAGCCCCTATTTATGGCGTGGTATAAAACACTGAGGCAGGTAATGGCTGATTATGGCGCAGGAGAAGTGCTCTCGCAGAAGTTAGGTCTTAGCTTAAAACATATTTTGGATTAGGAGATGAAGTTTAAGATAAACTAGGCATGTTGTGAATCTTACTGAACCTACGTGGTTTTGGTTGCTTGTACTCCCTCCATCCCAAATTATAAGTCATTCCAAGAATTTTGGAGAGTCAAACTTTTTAAACTTTGACCAAAATTCTAGAGAAAAATACAAAGATTTATGACATCAAATATATAAATTATGAAAATATAACTAATGAAGAATCTAATTGTACTTAGTTGTTATCATAAATATTATTATTTTATTATATAAATTTGGTCAAAGTTGAAAAACTTTGACTCTCCAAGATTCTTGGAATGTCTTATAATTTGGGATGGAGGGAGTATTTATCATGCAACGCTACTCGTTTGTCTGCCTAGTATCATCATTAATATAGTGCTAAGGTAAAAAAAAACATAGTATGAAGAAAGTACTGGTTGTCTTGATCAAAAAAAGAAAATAGTGATCGTCAACGCAAAAGTTTCATTTTCACAATCTGCCATGTTGACACTGGTCAATTCCTAGTTTAGTTCTCTATTAGGTAGCTTTGCAAAAGTGGGTTTCTAGTTTGACTGCTGCATTAGTAGCTAAGAATAGGCCATCGAAGGGCATTATACACTCCTCTCCGGAGAAAATGGAAGCTACAGCGTGGGACCATGCCAATCAGCCTATGCAACCTGAAAACCAAAATAGTGATGTAGTAGTGGCTAATTTGCTCATAAGTTCTGCTCTTCTTGGTGAGTTCATCTTGTGACACGGGAGGACATTATTTCTGCAGCAATCGTAAGCTGACAAGTTAATGCTCCTTATTGTAGATCTATTACGTGATCTCTATGTCACCTTAGGTCTATATTTTGGTCTGCAGAAGTATACTTTTTTAACTAAAAAAATGTGAAAATTATTGTTTATTTTCCATCATTTCGGGAGATTCCCCATTCCCATGCACTTAGTGCACGGAAATACGCTGAGCACCGGGTTCGATCCCGGGTGGCCGAGCACAAGATTGGTGCTAACTGCCTCGTTTCCAATGTTCCGGCTAGAATAAATCGTCCCGACGGGGGATCGATCCCTGGCCGGCAGGGTGCTAGCCGGAGCTCTCAACCACTAGGCCTAGCGTCGGTTGGCAGTTTGGGACAAGCAAAGATTAAATGATGCACTCCTAATTTTGTGTTGTGCGTTGCAGTTTATCTTGTGTATAATGTAAAACGATAAATCTATCTGATTCTATCAGAATTTGTGGCTCATCGTTAGAGTACTGAGTGCCTGATTTACTCCACAGGAACAACTAGCTCAAGAATTTGGCACCCCAGTTCAATCTCAACGCCTCTGGGTGTGGGCTCGACGAGAAAATGGGACATTTCGCCCTTCCACGTATTTAGCTCCCAATGAAGAGGCACTTTCTGTAAGTTGCTGGTTGTTTTTCGATACCGGTTTTGCTTTGAAGAACTTTGTTTTCTCCAGCATAAATTATGTCATTCTTTTAATAAATATAGTAATATCTTTTTGAGTCAGAATCAGACTTCCTTCCATTGCACCAGCACCTCATTCAAATGATTTGTTGAGCCTGCATTGGTACAAACTAATAGGTCTAAGGGAATTTCTACTTACAGTTTACTTACTTCTAGGTCCTGGTATATTTTGCAGCTGGTCAAAAGTTAGGTTTAAGGCTTTCCTTAAAGGTATATGAAAGCTTTGTCTTTACTACTGTCAAGAGCGTCGAATCTTGGGTAGCTGGACCTCGGCTATGTAGTTCGTAGCGCGATCCGTCTTCTCCGGCGAGGTTTTCCCCTCCGTCGCAGGCTTGGTTGTTTTAGAGAGAGAGATAGATTAGATGAGTAATATCTTTCTTGATTAAACCAACGTACGGTTACAGAGAGATATATGGCCAGAGGCCCAAACCAAACTTTCCTAAACTTATGGAACCAAACTAGGAAACTATTCTCTCTTTCCTAATCCTAGCAACCTTCGGTCTCCTCCTCCTGCGCGCCCAAGCACACGCCTGCTGCGCGCTCAGCAGTGCGGCGCACGTCCTGGGCCCGGTGACGCCTAGTGTACGTGCGCCCCCACATGACATCTCTCCCCTCCTCGAGATTCAGCTCGTCCTCGAGCTAAAAGGCGGGATACTTGGCGCAGAATGGCTCCATGTCTTCCCACATCGCAGATGCCGATTTCCCTCTCCATTGGATCATGACTTGGTGCACCCCGCGAGCCATGCGAAATCGAACAACACGTTCCGGCTCTGGAGCCACAACACCGTGATGGATAGGCGGCAGCGGCGGTGGAGCTTCAGGAGGGGGACCGTTCTGCTTCTTCAGGAGCCAAATGTGGAACACATCATGTAGGCGAGCGCGCGGAGGTAGGGCGAGGCGTACAACCACGTCGTTGATTAGCTCGATGACGCGATACGACCCATAGAAGGGGGGCTTGAGCTTGTCGGTGTCCGCCTGGGGCAGCGACGATGTTGCGCGGTGCCGGAGTCGAAGAAGAGCCCAGTCGCCGACCTGGTACGCGACGTGGAGGTGGTGCTTGTCATAGTGTAGCTTCTGGACCGCCTAGGCTTGCGCAAGCCTGTAGCGGATGTCGGCGAGGAACTCTGCCCGCTCCTTCATGCTCTTGGCGACGACCGCGACTCTGGCGTCCCCAGGTTCATATGACCGATTGGAGGGCGGATCACGCCCATAGACAACGTGAAACGACGTGTCCTATAGCGACGACTGGTAGGCGGTGTTGAAGATGAACTCCGCCCAAGGCAGCCAACGGATCCACTGGCATGGCCGGTCCCTTGTCAAACAACGCAAATACATGATGATGACTCGGTTAGCCGACTCTGATTGCCCATCGGATTGCGGGTGGAACGTAGTCGTCATATGGAGTTTGGTGGCCATCAAGCGCATGAGCTCGCGCCAGAACGTCGAGGTGAAGATCGGGTCGCGATCCGACACCATGGACTGTGGCATCCCGTGCAGGCAGACGATGTCAGTGAAGAAAGCCTGGGCGACGGACTCGACGGAGTACAGGTGTGCTAAGGGAATGAAATGACAATACTTGTTGAACCTGTTCACCACCGTCAAGATGACGGACTTGCCGCGCATGCGAGATAGTGCTTCGACGAAGTCGAGGGCGATGTCCGTCCACACACCCTGCGGAACCGGCAGGGGCAGCAGCAGGCCCGCCGAGTTCAAGTGCTCGTACTTGTAGCGCTGGCACACCACACAGGTGCGCACGTAGTCTTGTACAAGCTGCTTCATGTTGGGGACGTGGAAGTCACGCTACAGGCGATGCAGCGTGCGCTGAACCAATTCATGTCCATCTTCGTGAATGGCCGCCAATATCTCTTGGACCAGGGGAGAGGACGGGGGGATGTACAGCCGCCCGCCGTACTGGAGCATGTCATCGATGATTGACCACTGTGCCCCGCGGGAGCCCGCATGGACCTCGTCGCGGATGGCGATGATGGCGGGGTCCATGTTGTGTGCTTGGCGGAGACGGTCAACGAAATCGAAGCGGAGAGCCAACAGCGCCAGGATGGCGCCCTCCTCTGTGTCGCGGAGAGACAGTGCGTCAGCCACTTCACGACGCCCAGCTTGTACTCGACATTGAAATCGAAGCCTAACACCTTTCTCACCCAATGGTGCTGATGGATGGTGGAGAGCCGCTGGTCCAACAAGTACTTGAGACTGTAGTGGTCCGTTTTGACGCTGAACTGGCGACCCCATAGGTACGGCCTCCAATGCCGCACGACATGGACCAGGCCGATCAGCTCCCACTTGTATGCGGCGAGGGCGCGGGGACGTGGAGCAACGGGGCGGCTGAAGAACGTGACCGGGTGGCCCTCCTGGACCAGCATCGTGTCGAACCCGTGCGTGGAGGCGTCGCACTCGACGTCGAAAGGCTTTGCGAAGTCCGGCATGGCGAGCACCGAGGCCGAGGTGACCGCGACCTTGAGGGCGTCGAAAGCCGCGGCCGCTTCCTCGGACCAGGAGAAGTTGTCCTTCTTGAGGAGGGCCGTCAACGGCGCGGCGATGGCGCCATAGTTGTGGACGAACTTGCGGTAGTAGCCCGCCAGGCCGAGGAACCCGCACACCGCGCGCACCGAGCGTGGCACCGACCACTCGTGGATGGCCTGGACCTTGGCTGGGTCCATGGCGACGCCTGCCTCTGAGATGACGTGACCGAGGTAGGCGATAAAGGTGGAGCCGAAGGCGCACTTGGCGCACTTGACAAAGAGCTTGTGCCGCCGCAACTCGGAGAGGACGACACGGAGGTGGCGCAGGTGATCTGCCCAAGTCTTGTTATAGATCAAAATATCATCAAAAAAGACATGGACGGACCGACGAAGGAACGACCGTAGAACGTCATTCATGAGGGCCTGGAATATCGCTGGGGCGTTGCACAACCCGAACGACATCACCAAGAACTCGTAGAGGCCGTCGCGGGTGCGGAAGGCGGTTTTGTGGATGTCCTCGGGCCGCATCCGCACCTGGTGGTACCCGGATCATAGGTCGAGCTTGGTGAAGAAACGCACGTCGTGGAGCTCGTCGAGGAGTTCGTCGACGACGGGGATGGGGAAAACATCCTTGACGGTGAGGGCGTTCAACGCCCTATAGTTGACGCAGAAACACCACGACCCATCCGCCTTCTTGACAAGGAGGACCGGAGAGGAGAACGCCGAGTCGCTGCGGTGGACGATGCCTTGTTCGATCATGGTGGCGCACTGCCGCTCGAGCTCGTCCTTGTGGGCAGCCGGATAGCGGTAGGGACGAACCGCGACCGAAGGGGCGTCGGGCTTGAGAACGATGGCGTGGTCGCGGGCGCGCTGCAGGGGCAGCCCGGTCGGCTCGGCGAAGACATCCGCGAATGCGGCCAATGGGCCGTCGAGGAGAGAGTCGCCCGCTGTCATCGCGTGGAGAGCCGGAGCACTGGGCGTGGTCACCCCCGACCAGTAGACCGTGCGCCCCTGGTGCTGGAACGAGAGGGTGCGCTCGGCGAAGTCCCATACGATCGGTCCGAGCGTCGCCATCCACTGCGTGCCCAGGACCAAGTCGTAACCTGCAAGCGGCATAACAAACAAGTCAACGTGGAACGACGTGCTGTTGATGGAGATCGGCACGTTCCGGATGACACCAGGGCAGGCGATCTTCTCGCCGTTCGCCACTGTCGCATGAGCCATGGTCGGGGTTGTACGTGCAGCCCAGACCGACGCACGACCTCCTCCCCGATGAAGTTGTGGGTGGAGCCCGTGTAAGGACCTGTGTGGCCTAGAGGGGGGGTGAATAGGCCTGTCAAAAATCACAGCTCAAAACTTAATTAGATAAGCCCGGCACTACCGCTCTGTGCCCGGCACTGCCGCTGCCCGGCACTGCCGGCCCCAGTGCGGTACTGCCGCGCAGTGTGAGACCAGAAGCTGCAATTCGAAATCCAGCCACAACTAACTGATTCTATATGAATAGAAATGCTACAACAAGTTCTATGAACCAACAGAACCAACTACTCCAAGCCAAATAAGAGGAATAAAGTAGATCGGGCCAAACCCTGGAATCTATCACAAGCTCATGAATATGAAGAATGAAACTAAGCAAGCACAAGAGACAAGTGATTTATCCCGTGGTTCAGCTCGTCACCAAGGCTTGCCTACCTCCACGTTATTGAGGTTGACCACTTAGGTCATGAGCTTTGCAACTCTACCTCGTTCTCAAGTCAAGGAACCAAATCCTTGAGGTGAGGGGTAATAATACTAGCTGAACAATCGATTACAAACCTCCCTAGGCCGCCACACAAGTTGGCAAGGCTCTAGGGTGACGCCTAGCCGGCTAGGGTTCCAAGAACCCAAGAGTAATAGAAGCAAATCCACCGGCTATGGCTCAAATCAAGTGCTCTAAGAAGTAGATCTCAGCTAGGGCTTCTCTTTGATGAAGGTTTAAGCCTCTCAATCACTTGGAATCAATGGAAATCGAAGGATTGGTGAGAGGGGAGTTGAGAGCCTTCAATGGGGAAGAGAGAAGCTTGTCTGGAGGTAGGTGACGAGTTATGGTCGTGGATAACCGTTGGGGTGGCAGGGAGATGGAGTAAATATCTCCTCCCTGCCAACGGTTACAATAAGTTGCGGCAGTGCCGGCCAAAGCCCGGCACTGCTGCGACAAGAGCGGCACTGCCGCGCCTACCAATCAGACAGGGTTGGATTGGAATTCAGTGCAGCTGTCTTTGGTTAGAAACATGGATGACTTGGGTTGGTTTGAGCACATGTCATTCAGCCATAGCAATGTATTTGCATTCCCCCTTGATAGTACGGCATTCCTATAACTCAAATTCAAATGAAAAAGCTTGATATATCACTTTGAGTCCGGATCCGATGAAATGTAGTATGGGGGGTCCACCAACGTACATACACCATCCTTTCTTATCATAACCTGCTTATCAACTTCATGAATCTCATTAGTTCTCCAATTGTGTGGTCATTATCACCAAAACCCACAATTAGGGCTTGATTGCACTTACAGCCCGAGTCGAGGAGCGCGACGAAGGAGGTGGTGCCCAGCGACACTGTGATCTGCATCGTCTCGCCGATCGGTACGCCCGCGATGGCGTGGAGGGAGAACACCGGGGACTCCGTGTCTGTCATGTCCTCGTGCCTGGCGGTGTCGTCGTCGTCCACAACGCAGTCCAAGAGGAACAAGCGCTTGCAGACCTTATTGTGGTCGCGGTTGTACCTTTCGTCGCAGTTGAAACACAGGCCTAGGCGGCGACGCTCGTCCTTCTCCGCCTAGTTAAGTCGCTTGACCGGTCGGCCCTCGATGGTGACGTTGGGTGTAGGTGGCTTGGAGTTCTATGCGGGGCGCAGTGCTGGCGCCGGCAGGAGGCCGCGTGGTGCAGCCTTGGGTGGGGGTTGCGGTGTACTGCTCCCGTAGTTCCAACTGGCGGGCTAGACTCATGGCGGCCGCGAGGGACTGTGGGTTTTGGATCTGCACGTCGAGGCTGAGCGGAGGGAGAAGGCCGTCCGTGAGCAGCTAGACCCGCTGCACCTCGTCAAGGCGGCCGGTGCGAGGAAGGAGCGTCTGGAAGCGGTCCTGGTACTCCGCGATGGTGGAGGTACGACAACAATCGGCGAGCTCGAAGACGGGGGCGGCGCGCAGGGGCGGCCAGATTGTTTAGCTCCTTGAAGCGGCGCCACGATGGAGTACCCTCGTCCGTCTAGACTTGGATGTACCACATCTGGGCGCCCTCCTCGAGGTTGTAGGATGCCATCCACACCTTCTCCTCCTCCATGATCCGCTGCTGGTGGAAGTACGACTCACACTGGTTGATGAAGATGAGCGGGTCGTACTTGCCGTCGTATCGCGGAAAGTCCATCTTCTGGAACTTTGGTGGACGATCCTGGTGGTGCTCGTCGGAGAATGGCTTGCTGCCCGACGAGGATGAACAGTCGGTGGTGAGGGCGGTAATGGCCTTAGCGTTGGCCTTCAGCGCCTTGGCGTTGGCCTTAGTGGTAGCTTGCAGGGCCGCGACGGCCTTGGCGAGGGTTTCGACGGTGGTCTTGATGTCGCCGTTGTCGCCCCATGGGTGCAGCACACGAGGCTACTGAGGACGAGGCTGGGGAGGTGGGCGCGGTCGCTGGTGGGGGCGCGTCGGCTGGTGGTGGTGGGTTGGAGGGCGTGGCAGTGGCTGGGGAGGTGGAGCGGGTCGACGAGGAACGCTGAGATCGCGATACCAGGTTGTCAAGAGCGTCGAACCCTTGGGTAGCTGGACCTCAGCTACGTAGTTTGTAGCTGCGATCCGTCTTCTCCGGCGAGGTTTTCCCCTCCGCCGCAGGCTGTTGTTTTAGAGAGAGAGAGAGAGAGAGATTAGATGAGTAATATCATTCTTGATTAAACCAACGTACGGTTACAGAGATATATATGGCCAGAGGTCCAAACCAAACTTACGGTTACAGAGATATATATGGCTAGAGGCCCAAACCAAACATTCCTAAACTTATGGAACCAAACTAGGAAATTATTCTCTCTTTCGTAATCCTAGCCACCTTCAGTCTCCTCCTCCTGCGTGCCCACGCACGCGCCTGCTGCGCGCTCAGCAGCGCGGCGCACATCCCGGGCCCGGTGACGCCCGGTATACGTGCGTCCCCACATGACAACTACTAGTACATGGTGCTCCTGCTCATGTGGTGTAAGGGGCCCACATTTTGTTCAGATCAGCCCGGTTTGAGTGTGTTACACGAGGGATTCAAATTTCGCTATAGAAAAGATTGGGGCTGTATAAAAAATTTCTGGTGAAAGCCTATCCAATTTCTTTTTGACAGCTCCTGATTTTTTACTATAGACAATACAGAGGCCCGCAACCATGTCCAAGACAATGAACAACTTTCATAGTGGTAGAAAATATCATGGAGGTCTGAACATGTGTTGGATTGGATGCCCACATGTATGGAACTATATTTGGAAAAGATTGATGCACTTGACAATTCCTATAGTAACCTGAACCATAAAACAAGATTTCGGAGTCCCTACGCCACACCTCTGCAACTTCCTCACTAACCCAGTTTTATATGGTGTTTTTTCCACCATGGAGGTCCCATGGCAGCCCGATCTCCTATCATCATGTCCACTTTCCTGTCTCCTCAGCCTGGCTCTATTTCAGAGAGGTGGGATTGAAATTTACCTCCTACCATGAGGGAAGTTACACCCTTGGGTTTATGTTCTGTTGCAAATTGCAATATCAGTAGATAATCTAACTAATTTGTCTTATTAGTCCTTGTGCCACCTACTGCTTTGTCCCCTGTGCATCCACTCTTTCCCTGGCCCTGTCATGTGGGGCTGGCCCAGGATGTCATATGGGGCCGGCCGCTAGACCCAAAGCAGGCCAACATGAACAGTATCTGCGAGTACTGTAGCGGCGTGGGTACTGTTCACGCGGTACTGTAGCGCCGCCGCCGCCGCCATCGGATTAGATTAGGGTTTGATTAGATTACTTAAGGGCTAAGTCTTCCCAGGACTATAAATAGAGGGGCTATGTATCCTTTCAATCTAAGCAAAGCAAGAACAAGTTATTTCACAATGTCTCTCTTAATCTCACCCGCTTCAACGATCGGGCGCTGAGGGGTAAAACCTCGCCCCAACCCTAGTGATTGCGGCTACGATCCCCGCAGCCATGGTCCAGTTATCCCTCAACCCCCAACGATCTAAGGATCATGACAACTTGGTATTCAGAGACAGGAGATCATCATCGGCCTCCACCCCGCCATTACCCAACCCTAGCCACCGCCCCCACTCATCAGCTCTGCCTCTTGCGTTCACGCCGCCCCTGCCCTACACCATGGCCGTGGTAACAACTCTTGGATGGAAATTTCTGTTTCGTTACCTTGATAATCAGATGCCAGTTTTGTTTAATATGATCCTTATTTGGTTTATTTTGATGGAAATGTTTGCCCTTTTTGTCTGACAAATAATGCTTCCTTTTTGTTCTTACCTCTTTATATTGTCTGTTTTGTTCACCTAAGATTAAATCATGAAAATTCACTCTTGTAGGTCGGAACGACAAAATCAGAAAAATCTAATACTCATCAGCTGCTTCTGTATTTGGAGGTTAGACTTGAACTTCGAAAATTATTTTCTCGTACATTATGTAACATCCCAGGGTAAAACTTTTGCTAAAGCCCAGCCCCGAAGAAAGATACCTACAGGTCACTGCTATACACATGGGCCAACAGGTGTTCAGCATTAGCACAAAAAATGCTTCAAGGTTCAAAGATAGTAACTCTGGGCTAGCTCTTCTGTCCTACAGGATGGCTGTATTTTGGTGAATTTTGGACCCTGGGAGTGTTACATCAAGATTCTGTAAATGAATGCCACTCTGTCCAATGAGTTAGTGCTTACTGAATGTCCCCTTAATACGTGTGCACTGTAGGTGCTTCATCCTCTTCCTGCACGGAATATGATTAGCCAAGATGACATATTGGTGTTCCTAAAGCTCTATGACCCAGGTCAAGCACAGCTACGGTCAGTACAGTTTTGTTGATAGCGCCTCTCTCTCTCTCTCTCTCTCTCCTACTTTGGTAATTTTAAGAACTTTTACTCGATTTTATTCTTTTGAATGGGACAAATAGATATGTCAGTACACTCTTTGTGAAAGCTTCGTCGAGGCCTTCAGATATCCTTCCCAAACTGAGAACTCTAGCTGGTTTTCATGCATACGAAGAAATTGAATTATATGAGGTTTGGTTTTATACTTTTGTAAAGTAGCTAATCTTAATCCTAATTGATATGGTGTTGTTGTAATTCTAGATCATATGTAATGATTTCTCACCTTAACAAGCAGGAAGTGAAATCCGAACCGACGTTGATGTGTGTGAGCATCGACATTAATGATACCTTCAAATGTAATCAGGTTTGCTTATAGTACTTGTCATCTCGTTTTCTATTTGCTCCTAAAAACTTTAGTTTCTGTCCTTATACCCCCCCCCCCCCACCCCACCCCCTTGCAGATTAGTAATGGGGACATTATTTGCTACCAGAAAATGGCCAAGCCAGAGGACAAATATCCTAATGTTCAATTGTTCTTTGAAGATGTTCTTATTCAGAAGGTGCCTGTTCTATCTAAAACTCAATCTTCAGTTTGCTGCCTAGCGTGACAATATCTTGTTCTCCCATATATATATGCTTCCTTAACCATTAGATCTTTCCTTCTTTGGTTGTACAGACCACAGAGGGTGACCAGATGGTTGTGTTTTTCTTTGGCATCGTCTACTCTGATGCTTTGAATAAATATGACTCCCATAATTACATGTAGGATGCACAAATAAGGATACAGGTTCTAGAAGAGGAGGTTGCTATGTTGAATCATCTGGTTCGTAGTCAAAAGAAAGCAAGAAAAGGTAGATCAATATCACAGGAACATATCTTGGTCGACACATGCATTATTTAGAAGAGAAAAACTTGCAGCAGCAGCATGTAACTTCCATTTGTGCAATGCAGAATTTGATGAGTTGAAACAGGAACGAGATAATGCAGTGCGCCAGGTCGATGAGTTACGCGATCAGAACAGGCATGTTATTCTCGAGTTCACCATTGAGGACTTGGAGCAAGCAACAGATAATTTCAGTGATGCGCGCAAGGTTGGAGTCACCGAATACGGGCATGTGTACAAAGGCATTTTTCATAAGACCATGATGGCAATCAAGCTATCATGTTCCCCAAGCTTATTTCGACAGGAGGTATGTAGGTCTGCGCACGCTGCCGAGTGTGTGCCAATCGTCTCGAATCAATCATTCCTGTTCTCTAATATAATGCTTGGTTATATATATATTGCAGGTTACTATTCTTCAAAAATGCAGTAGACATCCAAACACAGTCACCATTATCGGAATATGCGCAGAAGCCTGTGCTCTAGTGTACGAGTGGTTACCAAATGGAAGCCTTGAAGACTACATTGCTAGTAGCTCAAACAACTCCACACCTCTGCCATGGCGCAACCGTGCACAGATCATTGGTGACATCTGCAGCACGCTGCTGTTCCTCCATGCAAACAAACCCAGCGCTCTGGTCGTCCATGGCGATCTTCGCCCCTGCAACATCCTCATTGACGGCAACTACAGAGGCAGGCTCTGCAACTTTGGTATGTCCAGCCTGTTTCTTTCGCCCGGAGCGTTCCCGCCAAACCTCGATGCGAGGCTGCCGTACACTGACCCGGAATTTCTCACCACGGGGGAGCTCACGCCGCAGTCCGATATCTACTCGCTGGGCGTCATCATTCTGCGTCTCCTGACTGCATCGTCGTCTCCGGTGTGCATAGCAAAGAAAGTGGCGTCAGCTCTGGAGAGTGACAGCTTTCATCTGATGGTGGATAAATCAGCTGGGGACTGGCCCTACACGCAGGCCAAGCAGCTGGCGATCCTCGGCCTGAGCTGCGCGGAAATGACACGGGAGAAACGCCCTGATCTGTTGACGGAGGTGTGGAAGGTCATCGAGCCCATGGCCACGAAGCCTCTTGTGGCTTACTTCCAGTCATCAGCCTCTAGAGGAACCCCTGCACCGGCTCATTTCTTCTGTCCGATTCGAGTGGTAATTAACTTAACCCTGCCTGCACTTCATTCGAATTAGATGGACTGGGACAAATAGTAGTTAGTTACTATTTTCTACACCATGCTAAGAAATCCCTTCCCCCCTGGACTGTTCAGTTTTTTTTTTTCATTTTTGGTCTCTTTCTTATAAATAAGAATCCTGCATAGAGTTCTGAATAGACTGAATCGCATTTATTTTTTTTAGAAAGGCGGCAAAAGTTTTGCCGGATTTTTATTAGACGGGGAACATAAAACAACTATACAAAAGAGAACAGAAAACAACTATACAAAGACGCTATCACAACACCCAGGCCACCTCTCGACTATCAGCCCCCAAAACATTACAAGCTAGGGCTGGAAAAACAACTACAAAAATAGAGAGCACAATAAAACCGAAAATAGACATTAAAACTAAAACTATGTTTGCTACATCCGTGCATTGGTGGCTGACTGATATTATTGTAAGTCTACTTTGCAAAGCATAGCTACTTGACTTGGTTGCATCGATTAGTTTTGAAAAGTTCTTCTGTTACGCTCTTTCCAAATATTTGGTGCGATACTTACGCCAGTAGCTATGAATAGAGCCTGTCATTCGACTGAATCACATTTACGAAGTGGTCATTTGCATTTTTTCAGGAGATCATGAAGGATCCTCAAGTGGCATCTGACGGATTCACCTATGAAGCAGAAGCCATAAGGCACTGGTTTGATCGTGGGAACAGTAGGTCCCCGATGACGAATCTCGCCCTTCCAAATCAAGATATCGTCCCGAATCATGCCCTGCGGTCTTGCATCCTAGAGTACCTTGAATTTCAGCAGCGACAGGGATAGAAGAATCCTGAGCTCTAAGAGCAGCAGTCCCAGTAGAGAATTTCTACAGCAGTTTCGAAAAGAGAGAGAAAGAGAGATTCAACTTTGTACTCATAGTTTCTTATAGCTGTTTCTTTGGAGAATAACTTTTGGGGCTCGTTTGGCGGCGGCCAGACCAGCTTCGGATCCTGCCCAGAGTACTCCGTTTTTTGAAACAGGCTGCTCCGTTCCACCGGAATGGGCCCCCGAAAGGGAACGGAGCCTTTTAGTGAACATCAATGTATGCAATAAAAACCGAGAGTGGTTATATGTGGAAGTCATATCATATAGAGGAGATCATGATGGCACCACATCTCCTCTATCACATTATATCTCTAGCATGCTAATCCAGTTGAATGACATGAGGAGCAACGACACATGGATATCCAAGCCTCCCGCAGAGGCACCATGCAATGCAACGCGAGTGGCTCCAGGGGCTGGCACTGGCTGGCGCGAACCTGATGAAACCGGATTGATCTTAACCGGAACCAAATCTCAACCGAACGACTATTTTGCTATGGACCGGATTCAAAACCGGATATAAGATCAATCCGGCTGGAATGACTTCGTTCCGACGGAACCGAACAAGGCCTAAAGGGGTGAGTGAGTTCATGGCTCTTCGTACAGGAAATGGGCCTTTTCGGTTATATCCTGAAAAGGCAAAATTTACTACCGGTTGAAATTGACTAGCGGTGTTTATCTAGTTTTCCTGAACTTCGAAAGTAATATCTATGAGTCTTTAAACTTGGTAGATGATGTTATCTAGGTTTTTTACCACCACAGGTCACTAAACTTGGCGGGCGGTGTCATCCCGGTTGTTGAGCTTAAAATGTTAGATCCTCGCATATCTTTAAACTTGATCGGTGATGTCATCTCAGTCTGAATATGACCTAACTCACTCTATAAGCTGACATGGCACGCTAACTATACATTAGATGTAGATCCAACTCCAACCTGTGTCAATTAATCAATCGTTAATATTTATCATGAAGCTATAAATTATATAAAATAATTTACATCGGCAAAAAAAAATTAAAGTGTTAAAATATTTATCGGTTGCTTTGTAGTTTGTGCTATTGGTGTGGTTTGCTTGATCTTAGTACTGAGATTGCTCAATGATGCAGTCATGCAGGGTGGCCAAAGGGCGCCTCATGTTCTAGTACAGTAAAGCCGGAGGCTTAACCGCTTAAGAAAGGATACGAACTGTTAGGTCCAGAGGGAGCGGTTTCATTGACTGAGAAAACATGAACAGATTGACTGAGAAAACATGAACAGATCATCTGCCTGATTGCCTGACGTATTATCGCTGTTTGTTTGCTGTACCAAGTACGAACACCTTGTTGAAATAGACACAAAAGTTTCTCAGAAAGTTTGTCGGTTCAAGATATCACTTGAAACAATTTTTTTCTATGGTTGCTAAAAAAAGGTTTTATTTTAACTGAAGATAACTTGGGCAGTGTTTGTGAGCTAATTAGTCAGAATCAATTCTACTTTTTAGCTATAGAACAGTCACAAAAACAGCATCAGGCATTAGCCGCAGCAAGTCCCGCCGAACATAGCCTTAGCGAGAAGAAAAAATATGTTATTTTAACTGAGACAACTTAACGTGAAGGAATTGGAATACTTTGTTATACGCTAAATTCCTCAGAGCAACTTTTTTTTTGGGCTACCCCAACCCCACCCCACGAAACACAAAAAAATGTTTATGATCTTTCCAACAAGGACTGAAATTGTGTTTTTATAAGTATTGACCTAAAACCTTTTTTGTAAGTTTTGTTTCTATAAGTATCTCTGTTTTGTAAGTTTTGCAATTACAGTGAGGTGAAGCCGAGAAGCGCACTCTCCAAGCATTATCGACTTATACTTGCTTCCATCTAAGCCGGTGATTGAGTTTTCAAAACATTGACTTGTCAGAATTCCAAAACGACATATATTTTAAATTATATGGCGAAATTGAAAATATATAGCCCCAGACAGTTTAGAACCAACGAGCTGTTTGGCTCCACCTCCGTATCGCAAATGCAAACGATTCTATACCTGTAGGTGTTACCGGCGGAAATACAAATGAACTAGTTTCATTTACGTTTCTATTACTTTTGAGCCAACCAAACAGTTCGCAAAAGACACTCCAGATGCCGGTAATGTGAAGGCGCATGAATTTTGATGGGAGCAGCCAAACAGCACAGAAAATACCGGAAGAGTCTGTGGCAACATTATTTCTTCATAATTGTATTTATAGATGCCATTCTAAGGATGGGAGTCGTTTTCATTTACCTATTTATTGACAAACAAAAGGCCGAGTGCATTCCGAACCCCTTGGCTGTCGCCATGACAAGACACGCTCTGAGTCCTGACAGTGAGCTTACACCTGCATGGGTGCATTCCATGTCTGTAGGTAAAGGAGATAGCCCAAACATATTGTACTCAAATAGCCTAGCAAATAATTAGGGGATAAGACCAATGATTCCATGTCACCGTCAAAATAGAAATAATCTAGTTTTGTACGCTTGAACTTATCAGTCAGCGTATCAGCCATACTACAACTTGTTCTCTCTCACATAATACTATTGAAAAAGTTAAAATCAGTCAAATAAGTTCACGCGAGCAGGCCCAGAGACCTATACAAACTCAGAAATATGTATATAGCTACAGGTTCTGAGAAGAGCTATGTTCTTACCTCAGGCAATAGATAGCACTTTCTCGATATTTTTCTCAAATATTTTAAGTGAAATTTATCTCATATATAGCTTGCATGCTACTTTCAGACTTTACAAGCACAGGGACACTGGATATATAGTTCAGTAAATTTCACATTTTTTCAGAGTCCACACATAAAACTTACAATGAACTGCATAACCTGCAAAATCATATGACACCGTAAAAGAAACTGGTCACTGAATGTTATGTGAAGATAAGCAACAATTTCAGGAGAAAAAAAAAACTAGGAAATGACTGTTAGCACATGGAGGGGCAAGTGACATTTATTCGAGTTTTTTCCAAGAGATTATATAGTTCAGTAGCATACATCCTCCAACAGGAAAGGATAAAACAACCATGAACATGTTTTACATGTGTCAAATCTCCTGGGAAAGAACTTCTATTTCCAATCAAGCATATCTAGGAGCCACAAGATTTCATTCTCTGACCTTGCCGCATCACAGAAATCCAGCTCAATACCAAATACCTCAATGATGTTTGCTCCTTTGTACAGGAAAAGCAATGACATCCATGCCCGAATGTCAGATATGAATGGGTGTCTGGGTGAAAACCTGAGATACTCATAAGCCAGTGAGCGTGCTGCATTACTATCAATGTAATCAAATGTTGACTTATTTATGATGCAAGCCATCTTGTTTGAATCCTTGCGGTGGGCAAGAACAGATACAGTGATGGTTGGCCCCATGGGAATTGACAACTTGGGCTCCACTTCCAGCATCAGAATGCAGTCTTGGGAATTCAAATGTGCTGTAAGTATGTCTGGAATGCCACGGGGAGCACACTGTAGGCCTGCTCGGAGGGTGCTGCCTGAAACTGCTTGAGAAAAGATGAGTGATCCTTCAAGCCACATATCAATATAGAAAACAAGATCCTCGAATGTGAGCCTTGGTACAGGGAGGTTCTGCATTTCCCGTGGCTTCGAGAAGGTTAAATAGAGCTTTTTGTAGTTGGGGTCAGAAGGGGGCTGTTTGCAAATGGATGGCCACTTCCGTGAGCAAATGCATTTCCAGAAGTAATCATCCTTTGCGATTTCACGCCATTGACGGCATACAAGCATGCAGAATACTAGATCCTTCCCATCCAATAATGGGAAAACAGACTTAAGAACTTCATCAGGAAATTCAGTTGCCATTGCTATCAGAATGTACTCTACACCTTCAGGAGGCAAGATTCTGAGGAAAGAAACAGAAGAAGCAATCAGACATGCCTCATTAAATTATCATCAAAAGATACTAACTAATTCATGAGCACCCGAAAACAAGAGTAACAATACTCCTAATTTCAGTACTTCACTCTCACCGTAATACACTCGAATTAATTAAACAAAGATGACAAACAGGGAAAAACATTGAATGGCACTTCAGAAGTGCATGGCACAGTGGTTGCTGCTTTATTATATATGCAATCCCGGTAAGAATAGCATCCACATTCCATGGAAAACAATAATTTAGAGGTGTAAGGTCAACCATAAGTTATGGTTAATCACAATGGAGTGTTCCAAGTTCCAACCGCCGTGGCCTGGTGGGTGGTGTGACCGAGGGGGTTCAACTAGGGAATGCCTGAACCCCATCACCACAACTAGATGATAGTGATAGGGACAGAGCACCAAATCAATATGCACTGGAACAATGGAGGCATGGAGGTAGAAGTTCAACATCAAGGAAAAACTTGAAGTTATTAATATTGTTGAGAAATCATTCTCAGTATCACAAAATTATGCCCTTCTATAGAGTAATCAAATCGTCCAAAAATCACTTTATTTTCCCTGATGGTGCGTGTGTGGTTAATCAGCAGATTTACTCTGAAGCACAGACCCTGCCGAAGAACACAAGCTCTTCATAGTTCCACACATCTTGACCCCATCAGTCATTAATTTCCAATGAAATCATTATTTAACAAGTATGCTACCTTTGGGAAAAAAAAAGGGGGGACAGTGCTTCAGAAAATGAGCATCACCATGCCCCTGAATTCATTAAACGAAACTATTGCTTAGTGGGGGGAGAAAAGTTAATTTAAACAAGACTCAAAAGTAAAGCAAGGGGTAGATTCACCAATATGGTACAAATGTTGGATCCAGAATTCAGAAGATGTAACTTACAGATGATCCTGTGTCTGTGTGTATACAAAATATCCCAATCTTCTCCAGGGGCGAACCTAGCAAAGCACATGGGCGTACACTTGTACACCCAATAATCTGTGCAGAATAATCGAAGTTAGTATACATATATACACTTGTAATTAGATCAGATCTAAATACAAATAGCCAAATAGCTTAAGTTAGGGTTGGGGTGCTCAGTTTCGCACAGCAGGAACGGAAGGCTGGGTGCGCATACCTGGTGGTGGTGGGTACTCGTCGCCGGCGAAGGACGCGACGAAGGCTGGCGAAGGCCTAGGCGAGGCGTACGGCGTCGGCAGAGAGAGAGAGAGAGCGCGCGCGCCGGATGGACGGACGAAGAAAAGGCTGAAGTCCGAAGTCCAGCGCTGCAGTAGGCGGTAGCTACACAGATCCTGGTCTGGCCGGCGTAAATCAGGGCTGCAGTCCGAGAGGGCGGACGCCAGATGGTAGGCGCGATACGTCTGGCCGGGTAGGCGAACACACACAAGCAGGTTGCTGGCTGTTTTTTTTTTTTAACACGAAAATACGTTTCGTGAAATTTAGACAAATTTCAATATTTGAGACTCAATTCGGCTGTCTCCCAAGATTTAGGATCCGATTCATCTGGCTTTCAAAATATAGGACTGGACGTGCGAATTGTTTAAAAAAAATGAGATTTTTGTCATTTTCTCTTATTTTTCCTTTTTTCTTTAATCTTTTCACCTTTCCTGGGCATCTAAAAAGACCACTGTACCCCTGGTATCATGGAGCCGTATCCGTCTCTTCCTCGTCTTGATTTCTCTCTTTTGTCGTGACTCGGAACAGATAGGAGGACGCGGACTCGGCCACGGAAGCGCGATACAGCCACTTGCCGGCCGTCTGCTGGCCCTGCGTCGTTGCTCTGCCACAGGCAAGGCCCTAGAAGCCAAGCGCACACGATGTTCTTTTGAGTCAGGGACAATTTGGTCCTTTTAGATGGCTTAGAGAGGTGGAAAGATTAAAGACAAAGTGAAAATCGAAATCTTGAAACAATTTACATGTTTAGTCCTATTTTTAAAAGGTACTCTCAAATCTTGCGAAGCCCATGAATTGAATTCTAAATATTAAAATTTGTCCGTGATTTTGTAAGCGAATATAGCATGTTTCACGGCAAACGTGACACGGGAAGGACGAAGGAGCCCCTGTCCGGCGATCCTCGTCCAAATCCATCGTAGCCGTCGAGGCTCGAGGGCGTTTGGGCGACAACCGAGCACTCGCTCGAGCGGCCCGCGACGGGAGCAGCTGCAGCGCGCCGGTCGCCACCGCCACGCTCCTACGCCTCGGCGGTGGGCAGCAGCGACGGCTTGCTGCAACGGCGCGCTTCAAACGGCCGCAGCAGCAAACCACGGTTTCCCCCCATTGCTCCCTGCAACTCTCTTGCTCCCATTTTCTGTAGAAATCCTCCAATGCCGAATTCACGCGGTGCACGTGCACATGGCTTTTCTGTTTTCCCACAAGTAGTCTTTCGATGGAATTGGATTGCATCTTCCCGTGGTCCAGTTCTAGTTCCACCACATCTATCGTTGACAGTAGAAATCTAGGGGACTGAAATTCACATCTGGTTTCCTTTCGAGATGTGTGGTGATAGTGCCCTATGGATCCTCAAAGCCCCAATTATTAAGGGGTGCTCACACGTCACCCAGTATGTAGTGTGTACACAACATGTAGGAGGCACCCAGGGACTGGATTTGGAATATCGGATTACCAATGCAGTAGACACAATTGAGCATCCGCATTCACACCTGTTGTGTGGACGAGCTACCTGGTCCAAGCCAACTAGTCCTGCCCAAGACCATGGAAGTCCACAAATCATAAGCAGTGTTGATGGTCCATGTTTTTTTTTTTTTTTTTTACAAGATGTTGTTGGTCCATGTTGATTTGTTTTGTTATGATGAACAACAAGTGTGATCAGGCAAGTCAACAAAAAATAAAAATCCTCAGGCAAGGAGTCCATCCGTGAGAAGTTACCCGGTGAGGACCGGCAGGAGTCCCCCAAGTGTTCGTGCAAATCTCCAATCCACATACCCATTGATAGGCTCTATTTTGCACTATTATAACACAGGGTGTTTTCTTGTCTTCTCACCCTTACGGGTTCAGCAAAGGGAATTGTAATCGCCAGGATGCAGCTGCTGTTGGTGTGGAGTTTGGCATCTGCTGTCAGCATGTTGGTGGCATCTGGAGCCGGTCCTCCCTCTGCCGCTAGTCTTGCACACTGCCCCAAGACCTGTGGGGAGGTGAGCATCTGGTACCCCTTCGGCATCGGCGCTGGCTGCTTCCGGCAGGGATTCGAGGTCACCTGCGACAGGACCACCAAACCTTGGAAGCTCTTTTTGGGCAAGGGCAAGGGCAACACCACCACTCACACTCAGGTAACTGCCCTCTATCCTGCAGGAACTGTCCTCGCCTCCATTGTGTACACCATCACTATGGCGCCAGGTGTTGGCGCCTACAACTTGTCCTGGCAGTCTCCTGGGCGGAACCTCAACATCGAGTCTTATAATTACTTTGCTTTCCTTGGTTGCGGAATTGGGATCTACTTGTTCCACCCAGACACAGGTGACCTTGTAGGCCACTGCACAAGCAAGTGTTCCTCCATGGCTGCCATGCTCATAGCAACACAAGGAGGGAGCTGCAATGGCATGGGCTGCTGCACTGTCACGTTCCCGGTGCCGTTTCGAGGGTTCAGAGTGACCATTGTTAAGAACAACGATACAGTACCAGAACCCTTCCGTGGCATCACTGTCAAGGCTTTCTTGAGCTTCCGTCCGTATAAGTTTAGTGTCACGGATCTCTTGTCCGATAAAATAAATGCAAGTATCGTTGCTGCTTCGTCGGCTTACCTCTCAACTGTCATCGCTGATGAACCCAACTGCAAACGAGCCCAGTTGGATAATAAAACACATTATGCATGTGGTGGCAATAGCGATTGCATGGATGTACAAAACGGAGGCTACTCTTGTGCTTGCTCTGGAAATTTTGATGGTGGCAATCCTTACCTTCTTGATGATTGCAAACAAGGTATGCACACAACTCCTCTCTCTCTCTCTCTCTCCAGTGCTTCTTTTTTGTCACTGATTACTATTTTGTGACACGCTTTTAGTCATATTTTGATTTTCTTAACGGGAGCAGAGTATAACCTAACCCCCAAGACAAACTGTTCTCGATCATGTGGAAGCACATCTATTCCTTTCCCTTTTGGACTGGAGCCAGGCTGTTTTGCTAAAAGGAGTTTTCAATTGAATTGTGCATCTAATCGGACTCTTATTGGAAGACCACCTGCAAAATATGAAGTGACAAATATTTCATTAGATGAAGGACTCTTGTATGTCAATAAGCTTTCAGAATCTGAAGACGCCAACACAAATTATCTATCGATATACTATGGAGGTTCTGATTACTTTGGCCAGCAACTAATTTATGGTCTGGAGAAATCTGACTTATCTGAAGAATATGGTTCTTGGAGTTGGTCAGTAACCAATTTGACATGTGAAAGTGCAAAACACGACAGAACTTATGCATGCACCAGCACAAACAGCGAGTGCCTTGGTGTTACACATGGGACGATCTATGTTGGTTATCGTTGCAAGTGCTCGCCTGGTTTTGAAGGAAATCCTTATATTCAAAATGGATGTACAAGTGTGCATTCTTTAACCTATTCAATGCATGCATTTGATTGTTCTATCCATTGAATTTGACTGTATGCCATTTGCATATATATTAATGAGGTGTGGTTTAGACAAAGCAATAGGACCATCATCAAAAGTGACATATTTTATCAACTCATTTTTACATTGTTTGGAATTTTGTTATCAGATATTGATGAGTGCTCGATACCAAACTATTGTAATGGGACATGTTATAACTTTCAAGGAAGCTATGCCTGTTGCCCTCAAGGTATGCATTTTGATCCAGTAAGAAGGCAGTGCACTTCTAGTAAGCGGCAAAGTGTACTTTTAGGTATGTCACACTTTCCTTACCTTTTGATGTCTCTGCACTCCAGTTGTCAAAAATATAACTTCACAATTGCTGCAATTACTCATGTAGGTATTGCTGTCGGAATTAGCAGTGGCTTTGGAGTCCTTATTATTACATTGACTGCAATCGTATTTGTCAAAAGGTGGAAAATAGACGCACAAAAGAAAATCCGAAGGGCATACTTTCGGAAAAACAAAGGCCTACTCTTGGAGCAGCTGATCCCTTCTAGTGAAAGTGTTACACATAACACAAGAATATTTTCCTTGGAGGAGTTAGAGAAAGCAACCAACAACTTTGACTCGACACGTATTATTGGACATGGAGGCCATGGCACAGTTTACAAGGGTATTTTATCTGACCAACGGGTAGTCGCCATCAAAAGGTCCAAAATTGTGGAGCAAAGTGAGATTGACCAATTTGTTAATGAGGTGGCCATTCTATCACAGATAATTCATCGCAATGTGGTCAAACTTTTTGGTTGTTGCCTTGAATCTGAGGTGCCGCTTCTCGTATATGAATTCATCTCTAATGGCACACTTCATGATCTTCTTCATGGAAATCTGAGTGCCAAATGCTTGTTAACCTGGGAGGACCGTATCAGGATTGCTCTAGAGGCTGCAGGGGCACTTTCTTACCTCCACTCTTCTGCTGCTATGCCAATCTTTCATAGAGATGTGAAATCAACTAACATACTCTTGGATGATGCCTTCACTGCAAAGGTTTCAGACTTTGGTGCTTCCAGATCCATTTCCATTGATCAGACTCGTGTGGTTACAGCTGTGCAGGGGACATTTGGCTACCTAGATCCTGAGTATTACTATACAGGCCAATTAACTGAAAAGAGTGATGTTTATAGTTTTGGCGTGATACTTGTTGAGCTCCTCACAAGGAAGAAGCCAATTTTCCTCAACCACCTTGGTGAAAAGCAGAACCTGTGTCATTATTTCCTTCAAGCGCTTAGAGATAAAACTACTATGGGGGACATTGTAGATTGCCAAGTTCTAGAGGAAGCTAGCCAAAGTGATCTTGATGAGATTTCCTTGGTTGCAGAGAGGTGTTTAAGGACTAAAGGAGAAAATACACCTAAAATGAAAGAAGTAGAATTAAGATTGCAACTCCTAAGATCTAAAATATCTAGAACATCCAAAGAGGAGTCAAAAGGGAGCAGAGAAACCAAGCAGTTATTATCTTCAGAATATAAATCTACTTACCTGATCATGAACAAGAGAGCTGAAATTGGCCTTGCTGATGACGCATCATCCCAGGGCGTCTCTAGGTGTTACACCATGGAGCAAGAAATGATATATTCTGCAGAGTTTCCTCGCTGACTGTGCATTATGCTGTAAAGAACTATCCAGTTGCTTTGTTGTACCATGTAAACCACTGTAATACTAATACTAACACCTCAGGTTCAATATACCACACTATAAGTCGATGTAGCTAGTGAATTGGTGCAAAGGTAGAATGAGTTCACCATATGATTGCTCTGGATATCCATAAATGCATTCCAAGTGCATTGATAAGTTTTTCTGGATTTACTATGCATCTGTTGGTTACTGAATCCAAGAGTGCCAAGTTATAACTTGAGACAGAATTCATCCTTTTGTCTAGGTCGGTAAAGTATAATAATAGTCTATAGGGTGACTGCTTGGTTGTACATTGATGTCTGGAGGAAGAAGGTCGCGCGTTTCGTGAGCGTGTTTCGAAGTTTTAAATAGCGGGCTATAGAAAATAGCGGCAACTTTTTTTCAGCAGCTATAAAGCTATAGCATCGCTATGACAGATAGCGTTTTTATTAAAAAAACATAAAAAATACCAGTAATTGATGCAAAAAAATGTAATAAATATGAAATTTGATGGTCACAAATATGTTTTTAGGTTCCTACAAATATAGATAACATTAGTAAATATCAATATAATATTATAATATGGTTCATGAAAATTTAATTATCCAAATACCAAATTAGGTAGGAAATACTAATTTATAAATAGCAGTGAAAATTGTCATAGCGGCGCTATAGCGGTAATTAGCCGTAAAAATTGTCATAGTGGTAAATATAAAATAGCTTATCGGTAAGTCTTTCTAAAAGCTATAGCGGAGCTATAGCCAGCTATTTAAAACTCTGGCGTGTTTCCTTGGCTGTACATAGATGTCTGGATAAACTTTGGTTGCACTCTCAGTAGTCAGCACATTCTGCATAAGTGGTGCTGTGCATTTCTGACAATATGCGCCTGTCTAGACTTCCATTTATGTCTGTGCTCCTATGTAGGTGCTAAGTAGTTTATCTAGTAACCTTCTTTTAATACAATTTTGCTTGTACATATTTGTATGTTGTGGAATTAAAGTTTACGTTTTCCCTTGCCTTAATGACTATTGAAATTCTCAAGTTATTTTACTACGCTCGCGAACATAGGCACAGTCTCGAATTAGACATGTTAGTTTGTGCTCATGCCACCAATTTAAGGATGTTGAACTCATCATCATAGCATGTAACAGTGTCACTGTCGAGGTAAGGAGAGGCTGAGGCAGAGATAGATATAGACCAACTGCACCTGTACCATAGAACAACTAAATTTTTTGCCTCATGCCGTCTTATTCTTACCTATAGGCTGTGCTGTGGTTTTTTTTTTTTGAGACGAAAGAAGAATTGTATTAAAATATAGCTGGATACATCATCACATTACAAATATTCTGGAAAAAACATATATCCAGAAACCGATTTTCATCTATATTGTACCCATACTGTGAATAGCTCAAACTCTCAAATCCAAACCTATTTGACGCTTCATATGGATGACCGCACAGGCAAATACTCGGCAACAATTGTTTTAGGCCAGACAATAGATGCCCAACGGACGGCCAACATTCGTGCAGGTGGAGTTGAGAAACTTCTTCTTTCTCGTGTCTTCCTTCTTCTTCTTTCTGCCACCGAAGAGTGAAGAAGACTGATCTGAAACTTATTCTCCCTAGTCCTTCATTGTGGCCAGATCTAACCACAACAAAATAGAGAAAAGACCGGAGAAAATTATTCCATGACGACGACATCATCTCTGCCTTAATGCCGTCATCCGGAAACAAAAATCTCCATGCCGTCATACTGGTGAAGATGCTGACGCCGAAGTTGTCGTCCTCATCTTCAACGAAGCCGCCATGGAGAAGACAATTCCATCATTCCCCTTCTCCGTCGCCGAAGAGGAGAGGAAGGAGATAAATCTCCAATACCACAATACTTGGCATGGAGAGACTTAAAACCTAAAAATTCGATCTATTGAGAAAAAATATTAAAAGCGATGGATCCCCACTCTCTCCAACCTCCGGCATAGGCCGGAGGGAGGAGAGAGGGGGACCAACAGAGAACGGCGGCGGCGCGAAGGAGCGACGGGCGGCGGCGGGGAGCGGGTCGCCTGGTTTTGTCCTTGTTAAACCCGCAGGTTAACCCTACAACGGGCGGCGCGAAGGCTGTGCTGTGGTTGTGTTTGCCTCTACAACTTTACCGGACCAAACTTGTTTTCATACTTTTTAAAGAGCTTATATAATGTAGACTTAACCTTAGCAGGGTAGTAATAGGCACCAATAGGCTGAGAAAGAAGCTGAAGAACATTACAAAAGTCTCTCATATTTGCTTTAAGGTCAAGAAAGGATGCATATGAAATATAACAAAGGTATGTCCTGCCAGTAGCTTGAGAGGAATAACAACTATTTTGAGCAAATTATCTTCTTATAGGCATGCAAAGTGGCCAGCAATCCCGATAATATGACACAACATCAATGCAGTTATTTATTTGGACAAAGATATCCTACGACCTGTCACGTGTTCACAAAACATGTGACCTTCCTCCTCCAAGCGCCGCGCTCGTTCCTCCTCCCCGCACTCCCTTCCTCCCCCACCCCCGCCGCCCTGCCGCAGCTGCCTCGTCGCCAGTCGGTCACCCATCATCTGCACTTGCCTCGTCCAACCGGTTGTCCCCCGCCACTCTTGCCGCCCCTGCTACTCTTAACCCGGCCGCCGCCACCGTCGTGTCATCCCCCCCCCCCCCCCCCCCCCCCCCCAAAAAAAAAACTATGGTCGTCGGTACTCCCCCAACCCTAACACTGGTGAGTTGTCTTCTTCCTCTCCGGTGGGGGCCGGTGAGCCTCCTCGCCCCTCTTCTTCCCCTTAGGCGTGACACGAGTGCGTGGGCCGCCAGCCCATGTCACACGCTCAGCGTCGAGCGTGACCCGTCGCGTAGTGTATATTGTGTTTGTCAAAAAGAAAATTTTAAAAAGTCAATTGAAATATAAAGACATACCCCTTTGTGAAAAAGAAGAATTTCATTTATGTTCCTATAATAAGCATTGGAGAGTCGGACCTCACGCACACACGCACAGCCACGTTCCTTTTCCCTCATATGACAGACACCACTGTTCGCAGGAAGTTCACGTGTGCCGGCTTAAAAGGGCAGCGGCAACTCTGCACAAAGTCGGCGACAATTCGCAAAGATGGTAGGAGATTATAACTTTTTTTTTTCCGGGTGCAAAGCAGATTATTAGTCTAGATTTGTAAAGGCGTTAGGACGTGCATTGTCAGCTGCTGAAAACTTTTAGAAATGTGGGTTTCCTGAAGGAGGCGCGGAAGGACGGTCGTCGCTTTGTGAGTTGTGAGTCAGGCTCTTCTTCCGTGTCAGAGCTGACATCTATGGTACCGCCCGTATTTGTTCCGTTGGTCCACGAGGATCCGATTCGACCGTTGAAGTTGAGAGCTGAGACGTACGAGTACTGCTCTGCTCCGCCGATGAACAAATACGTACTACTGAAAAGGCAGGTCAGGGCAGTTCATGTGAGAAGGCAAGCAATTGGAATTGATCATGGAGTGCCCAGTGGGCTGGGGAAGCAGTAAAGAAAGGAAGATTCCGAGGGAGAAGGGTCCAAGTCACCGACCGACGCCAAGCCGGCGGCGCACCAAACATGTGAGTACAGGCCTTTGTCCTGTAGCCGCTGCTCTCACTCGGCTCACCAGCAGATCCTGAGCTGCTGTGACGAGGCGGCCGGAGCCTTCTTCCCTTCGGCCGGAGACTATCTATAAGTAGGCGGCGCGGGCGAATGTACAGAGGTGCACGGGCACTCTCACTCCACTCGATCGCTGGCGCTGGCGCTGGCACGCCGCGTCATATATTCCAGCTAGGATCTGAAAGGAACGCACCACCGACCAGCTCACGTCCGTCCGTCCGTCCTTCTCTCCACCTCTCTTTCCAACTCCGGTACTAGGTACGGTGAGGCCGGACCTCCAACCGCAATCCTCCGAAGCTCGATTGTGTTCTTGCTCTTCTTCTGCTTCTGCTTCTGCTTCTCCGGTGCGCTCGCTCTGCTGCGATGGAGGCGGCGTCGGCGCTCGTGGCCGCCGTGCTCCTCCTCTCCTCCACGCTTGCTGCGTCAGGTAATTTAAGATGGTAGTATGCTGGACCTTTTGCTGCCCTTTTTCGATCCCTGTGTTTCCCATTTGGAAGGAAAACTAATGATGTCGAAAAGCTCCCGTTTCGTTCCATTCCCTGTCGGGCCACAAAGATAAAGGCGTCTTCGTCTCTAGGCTGTGCAAAGCTTTCCTCTTGTGTAGTATTGATGAATTGAATAGAGAGTTCATGCATCATCCATCCCTGATACTGATATGATTTGTCGGTGCTGTGTGGGTTTCCGGCCAACACCAACAACGACAACAACGGCGGCCTGGCAGACTTCTGCGTGTGCCGTTCGGAGCAGCCGACGGCGGTGCTGCAGAAGGCGATCGACTTCTCGTGCGGTCCGCAGGGCGGCATCGACTGCACGTCCATCCTGCAGGGCGGCGGCTGCTACAACCCGAACACCGTCGCCGCGCACTGCTCCTGGGCCGCCAACACCTACTACCAGAACAACAAGGCCAGGGGCGCCACCTGCGACTTCGGCGGCGCAGCCACCGTCTCCACCACAGACCCAAGTAAATACGCTTCTCCGATCATTCTCCTGCTCTGCTCTTCCTCTCTTGTGTGCTGTTCAGCAGCAGCAGCAGCAACTCCACGCCATCTCAAATTCTTAATAATGGCAATGCCAGCAGCTGCACACCGTCTTATTATTATTATTATTCTGATGAAACATTTGCTCTCTCTCTCTCTCTCTCTCCGTGCTTGCTGCAGGTTTCTCCGGGTGCACTTTCTCTTCCAGTGCCACCAGGTACACGACACATTCCCAACTCTCTGCTGCGTCTTTGGAGATTCTTTTATCTAATGCTCCGCTTATTATGCCCGCGGAATACGGTCAAAGTAGACTAGTATATAGTTCTATACTCCAGTACCCAAATCCCAAAACTAGTCAATCAGTGCATCCAGCTCCGACGCCTTGCACCGCCCACCGACACTAGCTAGCATCACTAGTAGAGTAGAGTACAGTACTATATTACTCTCCCAGTCTCAAATTATAAGTAAGTCATTTTAAGAATTTTATTAGAGAATCAAGTCATCTCAAGTTTTACTAAATTTATATAATAGAGTAGTAATATTTTCGATATCAACTAAATATCATTAGATTTCTTATTAGTTATATTTTCATAGTGTACCTTTTTTATTATATTATAAATCTTTATAATTCTCTTCACAACTTTAGTTAAACTTGAGATGTTTTGACTCTTCAAGATTTTTAAAATAACTTATAATTTAAGATTAAGGGTGTACTTATTAGTACCCTACTGGTGTTTGTTTACACTATTAATTTTATGCATACATGTACACTGATGTGAGTAGCACGTCAAAGTTGATGCCAATGCCTTGCAACCATGCTAATGACATTCACCGCACGCTTCACCCCAGAGAGTGGCGGAACTAGGAGGCCAGCAGTTGCCCCCCACCCCACCCACCCCAAAACAGAGAGAGAGTGAATTTTCAATATAATATAAAAAAAATCAATTAAACAACCTTAAAAAATATATCTTTTCGCCTACTTTTTATGATTATATATTATGATTTTTATCATGAATATTAAATATTACATTAAAAAAGTACTGAAAAAGTACTAAAACAACATACACTAGTCGTATATATTTAAATTGCCGTCGTATTGTTCAGACTCCCTTAATTAAAAGTTCTCTCCTTCCGACACCACGAGTCACTAACCCCTGAGCCAGAGCCATCCAAAAGCTTCGTTTAACCAGCAGTACTACCGTAAAATGCTCTTTGTTTTTTGTTTGTTTGTTGCAACCAACATCTTTTGGTCTAGAGAATTCTTGTATATACACACACTCCGTTACTTGGCTTGAACTTGAAGCCCTGCCCAGTGGTCAGTGCTCCCAGTCTCTGGCCCTGTTTGGATACTCTAGCATAACTAAAGGTTAGAGTTATTTTCTAGCTTACAAGTAGCTCTAAACTAACTCTAGCCAAAAAGATGTTTGGATAGAAGAGTTAGATTGACAATAAATGTACTTTCCCAATCATTTGGTGGGTGGAGGTAGAGAGAAAAACTATTTTTCTAGCGGTCTCAACTACAACTAGCTCAAATAATCACCTCTTGGTGGGGATAGTTTTTTGAGGTGGGTTAGTTGCAAATAGCTCAAACTAGCCCTCTTGTTTGGATACTTTAGGGCTAGCTTCAAATAGCTCAAACTAGCTCTAACCCAAACAGGGCCTCTGTCTCTCTCTCCCAACCGATTTGGTTTGGAGATGGAGCGCACGCTTTTGGCTTTTTCCCACAGCAAGTAACAGCAACGTTTTACTTACAGCCAGCCAGCTTGCCAGCCAGAATGCCAGATAATAATGCTCCTGCTTCAGCTTGTCTGAAATGCACAGTCGCACATCTATTCTTGGCCTTTCTGCTTTCTGGTGGCTCCTCGCACCTCTGTCCTGTCCACTGTACGTCATGCACTGACTTGCATACTACTGTATTTCATATTATTCCACTGTAACTGTAAGCTTGATTGCACAGCAGTAGTGTCCTATAATCCTAATTCCTAGCCGACCAAAAGCTCGATCGACAGCCTAATTTCTTTGTATGCTCGTCACATGTGATCGATGTGCGTCCCCTCGTCATACTCAGATCATACTGCAGCTGGTGGCACTGATAGGCAGGCTCCTAATAATCATGAAAAGGCTAACACCAGACTATAACAGTCGCACTAGCGCTATCTCCTTCTCTCTTGAATCATCAAGAGACTATGACGGCAGCTTGCACTGGAGTTTGTTTGTCGAATTATTCTTTCCTGAAACTAACCATGCATGCATACACACTGGATTTGCCGGTCCTGCTAGCTTATTCATGGCAACAAAATGAAGAATACTGTCTGTTAATAAATACTAGTACTAATAATAACGTGACGATGATGGTTGCATTAACTGCTTGCAGCGCTGGCGCTGGGACCGGCGGGACGGCGGGCACCACGACCGCGGGCGGCGCGACGACGGGGACGGGCACCTTCAGCCCCGGCGTGGGCACCGGCGGCTTCAACGGCACCGGGATGGGCGGCAGCACCCTGGGACCCACGGGCAACGCCCTGGACGCCGCCGCGCCAGGCCTGCTCCCCTCTCCCGCCGCCGCCTCCCTCGCCGTCGTCCTCTCCTTCCTGGCCCTGACGACGATGCACCATTATTAATACAATCATTAGCTCCCCCGACCCTCCTCCTCGTCTTGTGTTTCGTCGTTCTCTTCAGTACCATATACCTGCACTCTGAACATGATGAGCCAGCCTACCTTCTACTCTGATCCATGGGAAAGGGAACACTGACGAACTGTGCTGAAGAATGTGATCGAATTGGTTGGTTGGTTCCAGTTTCATTTCATTTCACCTCGACTCCACTGCTAATACTGCCACGTACTAGTGGGTGGCAACGGTGGTTGGCTATTCTTTTTGGTGCCTTTTTGATGCATATGCTGCATATATTGCCTGGATGGATCCTAGCTACACTACAGGCTGGTGGTGTATGGTTTCATTTGGTGGTAGGATGCCTGTCTCTTTCCTAGCTACGAGGACCATTAGTTCTCTCTCTCTCGTGTCTTGTACTAGCTACCTCTATTGTTTTCTAGCTTGTTTTATTTACAAGAGTTGTTGCTAGCACCCCCCTCTTTGTTCTTAACCTCCTCCTAGCTTGTGTTTATTATTTATTTGCTTGTAATTAAACAAGTCGATCTAGAGCAAACCTGTGGTTTTGGTTCAAGATTAGCTGGAGCGAGCACGCGTGCACGTATAATAATGTCGTCGTCGGGACGATATGATCTTATTAGGTCTCTGTCTACTGTATCGTGAAGCTCTTCTTTAATCTTTATCCTCTGCGGGCGGTGGTTTCTTGTCTCACAGATCGAGAATCTTGCAGCGCTCCCAAATTTGGTGTTAACCTGCGCGCATGTGGTCGGCCATGTGGATTCGCCCACTTAACACGTTATTATTATATGATGATGATGATGATGATTGTTAGTTTTCTATGATGTGTCCTCCCCGTTCAGTCGTACATAACATGCATGGTGGTGCCTGATTTATCTGAAAATCAGCAGCACACGAAGCTTCATGGCTGCATGCAAACGAAAATTTTGTATTGGGGGTTGCCAACTTTGGTGAATTCCACGAAGTAGCAGCATCAACAGAGTTTTCTTTTTTACAGTTATTTTTTGTTAAAAAAAAACTTGGAAACAACCGGGAGATCACTTTTTAACTTCTCAAAAAGCACAATAGTGGGCGCCGCAACGTGTGAATTGAACATATGCGGCAAATCAGAGCGCCAGCACATACTCAACGCTTTGCAGCGTGGATTCTGCCATCCTTTTCATGGTGTCGAATTCTTCCCCATCTTCAGCTTGCCTTTTTGTCTTTGTTGTGCATGGTATGTATGTGGTGGGCAGGAATTCGGTCGGTGGGAATCGTCAATCAACACCTACAAAAAAAAAATCATGGTAGGATATTTTTCTACTTTCTAAAAGCTGTGAAAACTGAAAAGCAACATGCACAAGGGTTGGCAATGTGCGTGCACATAAATATTAAAAAAGATTACCAAGTCAAAAGAAAAAGTGCCATATTGGAGATTGTGTGTCAATGTCTTAAATTAGAAGGAGCATATAATATATAGTAACTAATAAATAATTAAATAGAGAAAGATGGTCCTTAGGTGATGCATGGCTGTCACACCAAAATGGGGGTACTCAACTTAACAAGAGCACGAAACAGTTTGGACCTAAGGAAAAAAAAAGACCTGCGGTTCCCAGCCCTGCCGCCGCCGCCTCCTCCGTAGCCGCTGCCACCGCCTGACCCCCGTTCCCCCAGGCCGGTGGAGAGGGGGACGGGAGTCCATCGTTTTTAGTCGATCTACTAGAGTGAGTCGAGTCCATCTGGGTCTAGGGTTTGCTCGCCGTCGATGTTTGGCGGCGGAGTTAGGTTTTGCCGGAGGAGTGTGTCTCCTTTGCGGCTTGTTTTTCCTAGCGACGCCGGCGATGCGGAAGCGGCAGCGGCGCAGCAGAATAATTTCTTCCAGCCTCTTCCGTTCTCCGATGGTGATCTACTCCGACGCCAACGGAGAGGCTGGGGAGACCTGTCCAGGAGTCGAGGGCCGGTGCATCGTTGTCTTCTTCAGGTGATGATGGTGTTGACCCTATTAATCTCGAGGAAGATGTTCTTTGATGGAAATCTGAGCTTTGCTCGGGTTGCCGGCGATGGAATCGAAGGATGCATCGTGGGTACGGGAGTTGGCCGATACGCCTGGGAGGCAGTGTCGGCTGATTCGCCCAGAAGTAAGTCCTCCTCTGCGGCCTCCACCTTGTGGAGTTTGGCTCTGGTGCCCGACGACGATTGGGAAGTGGCTTCGATGGCGGGGATGAATGGATCTCTGAAGGCTTCGAGGAAGACGAACAAGAGTTTTGAACTTCTTTGTAATTTTTCTTTTCTTTGGAGACTTGTTTGTAAAAGGGCCGGTGTATGGCGCTGAGATCAATACATGTTCCTTCTCAAAAAAAAAAAAAGCACGAAACAGTATTAGGCGCAGACACCACAGCCATGTGCATGCAATCCAATGGCTACGAGCCCGGAAGCCTCCACCAGGCTCTCTCCCTCACGCACCCTTCCCCTCCACCAGGCCCGGAGACTTGGGCCCTTGGCCCAACAAGAGGACAGAGTGAGTCGCCGAGTCCGGACCAAACTGTTAAGATTAATTAGGATAATTAATCAGTTAATTAGTGATCAAATTAGTTAGTTGTAATCTTATCATTAGCAACCGCAAAAGGACGGTTATCATTACGAGGGGCCCTTCGGCCAAGGAACAGACCTTTCACCACGTGCCTTTTCCTCTCTCTCTATATATATAAAAACATCATCATTGCAATATACAAGAGAATCACTTTTACGGTGATTTGGTTTTCTTTCAACACGTTATCAGTACTGCTCTACGCTGACGCTCGTAAGCCAGAAGAGAAGGAGGGAGTTCACCGGACTTCGCCGGAGTTTGTCTTCTACATCGCCGGCGTTGCTGTTCTTCAAGAACAAGGTAGTAATGGCAAACCTCGCTCCCTCCATGAACGCACCGCCGAAGCCAACCCCGCCACCGATACTGCTGCCACCCCCTTCGAAGATGATGTCGCTTCCTCCACCGTCGATGACGTTCGCGCCGCTGGCGAACGAGGGAAGGCGCACCATGGCTGCGCGCCGTGGGGCTCCTCCGCTCTTCACCGACAGCGCCGAACGTGGCGTTTTGGCCGCCGGGCTTCGCCTACAACCGGCCAACCGCCGGCAGACCGGGCGCCAGCGCGTCCTCCCGTCGCACACCGTCCTCGGGGCGGGCTTCGTCTCCTCCTTGGCCGAGGGGGAGGCGGCTCACCGCCTCGGAACCGCCACAGTGGTGCCGGTGGGGGCGGATCCGCCGTTCCTGGCTCGCAGCGACGACCCCCAAGGCCGGAGCTCGCCGGGGACGCGCGGGATCTGCCTCGCCGGCCAGCCTCCATGGATGGAGTTGAGGCAAGGGCCTCAATCCACCATGCGAGAGAAGGGGAATGGAGGAGAAAGCTAAGGACAACGGCCCAAGAGGCAGACACCATCGGCGGCTACGGCAGAAAGGCTCACGACGGCGGCGGCGGCGGCGGCGGCGGCTTCCTGGCGGCGGCGGCGGCGGCTGGCGGTTTGGCTGGTGGTTAGGGTTACAAACCCTAACCACCGCCTTATATAGCCGCGCGGGCCTGGCTGGCTGGCTGGGCCGCCGGCCGCGGGCCTGGCTGGCCGGATGGGCCGCTGGCCGCGGGCCTGGCTGGCTTGGCTGACTGGCTGGGCCGCTGGCTTGGCTCTTTGTTTTTCTTTTTTGTTTTTATATTTAGTTTTTTTCCCTGATCAGCAGTAATCTAGATTAATTAGCTATAGTTTGCTAGTTTATTTTCTGCAAGAACATCAATTTGATTTGTATATTTCTTGTTGCTATGTATACTGTTGTATCTTATCATTGTAAATATAATTTGTGGTTTAATTATATTATTTTTATGCAATGACTTTTTCTATTATTTATGGAATATGTGGTGCATCCAAACCCCGTTTGCACCACATATATTACATCTGTAATTTTGATGACTTGTTTGTCATATGTTGGTGCACCAAAAATCTCATTATGCACTAACATATTGGTTACATTTGTAATTTTATAATAGAATTGGGTATGTTGGTGCCCCAAACCACTCTTTTTGCACCACATACACGTTAAATTTGCTTGTTGACCCAGTTGCAATTTAACTATGACGTCCATAGAACTATAATTTTAATCTCTATTGGATTCAAATCGTAATATAAAATATCTTGTTTATTTTGGATAATAAATCACAAGGTAATGGAGTACTATGGCAAACGCTGTGTTTAATTCATTAAGAATTATTTTGCCCTGAGACCGTGCCATAGCAGTGATTGAATCACCCATTGCTGAGAGGTCTACATCATGTTTCTTTGAAATTTGATGACTACATACACCGTGTTTTACCAAAATAAAGGTTTTGGATTGTTATATCATCATATTATTATTTTGATATTATACAAGGTAGTAGAGTCCTAAGCAAAGGCTGCATTTAATTCACTTGTGAATTATCTAGCCCAGAGACCGTGCTTAGGCAGCAATATATTTGCCTACTATAAAGTGTTGACATGATTTTTGGCTCATCCGAAGTATGTGAAAATATTTATTCTATATTAAATAGAATAATATTGATGGTTAAACTCAATCTCATCCAAAATATGTTGGAATATTTATTCCATGTTAAATAAAATAATATAGATGTTCAAATTCGATTTAAATATAGACAGCGCGCATGAATGAGCATGCCTTGAGAAACAAATACGCTACGTTATCAAGGTAAACAAAGGAACAAAAGCATGACAATTACATGTACCATTGAGCTATCAATACAAACACGCTTGCATGCATGGTTATGTGTTAATCAAAACTTGCTCATATAGTATATGTACGATGCACATATGGTTAGCATTCACATGGTCAGCGTATAGCGCATGCGAACCAGGAAATAATTATTTCCTATTCTCCTTAACTACTCCAGTTAATTAATAAAGAATAAAAAAAATGATGATCGGCATGTCGAAAGCGTATGCGCGCGTGCTATTTTTAAACAAAATCAAAAGCAAAGCCGGCGAGTCTACGTGAACTAATGCACGTCGTGGCATCGTGCATACAGTATGCGCTCGTTTATTCAAAACAATTCAAATGCCGCTTAAGCACGGGAGGAGCGAGGGAAAATTAAACTGAGGAGCGCCAAATCTCTTGTTAACTGCCCCTTCTGTTGGCCTATAAATACGTGATCATCGGCATAGAAAGGAAGGAGAGTACCGTCAGGCTGCTTCGGTTCTTCTCTGATCGCGTAGTTCCGCCGCCAGGCTGCTGCTTTCTCGTCCGCGGTAAACTGCTGTCAGGCTGCCGCTCTCGCCGTCGATCAGCATCCAACACCGCCAGGCTGCTCTCTGCCGTGCTGAGAACCAACGAGAGAAAAGCAAACCACCACCATCTTTGACGTGCCGAGCACAACACCGGAGCGAGTTGCTGCTGCAAGTCGTGTCGCCCTTGAAGGATCTGAAGAAAGGCTGCTGCTTCGCCGTCGACCAACAGACTCAGGAGAAGGTGAGCGGCGCTGCATACACGGCGTTCCTCTCCAACCTTCTGTCTCTAACTCGACAACAGCAAAGTCTCCATCATCTTCATGATCAAGACCTCATGTGTGGGTTTGTTCTCTCGAGCAAGCCCCCATGAGATGTATCAAGACCTCATGGTCGTTCTGGTCGGTTGATACAGATCACCATGGGAAGAGCCTTGTTCTTCGACTCAGTCCGTTGATACGAGATCAAGAACAAGCGCTAAAGTTACCATCATAGTAAAATTATACTCCTCGCCGTACTCCGCGCATGGGTTCAAATCAACAAGAACTCTTGCCGGAACTGCTGCGTGGCGTATATCCAAATTCCACCTTCATACAAGGGCTGTTCTCGCCTACGCGGCACGTACGGGTTCAATCCAACAGGAACACCGGCGTGCTGGTAGAGCAGGCCTTGGCGCTATGAAATATAATCAAAGAAGCAATCATATGCATGCTGACATGTTGCATATTCAGTACATGCATATGTCTTAGCTTCGTACATCGCTGGCTTATTAGCACCCTCTGCACAAAATTCGACTTAGTTAGCACCTGCATGTCATATCCTATAATATGCATCCTAATAATAGTTGCAGTAACGGTCAAAATTTTATTATAATTAAATTATTTTCATCCACGTTTGCCATTGCTAAGGGATAAACTAGTGGGTTAAACAAATCAGCCAACTTAGTAGAATAAAAATTAACATAAAATAAACAAATTGTTCCACAGTAAGCACTGCACAACGTCAACCTGGAACCTAAAGGGTCAAAATCATTGGTCAACTTCTCCATTCAAAAATAAATAGACCAAATGATACTCTCTAGATAAAGTTTCATCAAATTAGTGTGCTATATGTCAGTTCGCAACATATATGCATCGTACTATATTAGTGGTAACAGGTGGAATTAAATAATCCAACCTCAAGGCCAGCTTGTGTCCAAAAGACAGTCATGCAACCAGCGTCATATTTAAACTAATATCCACATGTCAAACCATCTTTTGGGTTGTCGATGCCAAATCTCAAGTCATGATCGCCAACTAATCTGTTATAGCACCGTGGTTAAAATAACCAAAATATCATAAACATAACTTAGCTAAATTAAACAAGCTTTGTTATACTCATCATAAGTCCCCAACCTATCATTCACGTCCATGTATTAAAATCCGTATCGGGATTTATTTATTTTAAATTATAATAAGAATAATATAATATTATTTAATTTGTTCAGCATGTCATTAGAAACTTGACCAAGCATTGAAATACGCTTGTAAATAGGTCTTGATGCACAGATGTCATGTACACGCAAGATGCTAAACCAATATGCAAGTGAAGGAAAAAAAAATAAACTGCACGTCGTGATGTGCACAAAGAAAGTCATCCGTCGGTTTTTTTCCAAACCCAGACAGCAATCATCAGCATGTATTGCATGTAGGAGTCGTTAGTCCATATGCGATACGCCAGAAGTATTGCTAGCTGCAAGTGTTTCCGACATATGAATCTAATCATCACCACCATGTTAATATTTCAAATGGAAGAGAGATCAAGTGTTCATTGGACAGTTTATCTCCAGCTAAACCATTAATGACTAAGTACATGAGCCAACACCGGATTACACGCAATAAATGATAAAGTATCTCTGCATGTTTTATCCGGCATGTGCGTTGTTGCTCACTTAGACAACTATACAAAAGATAAATATCGCGTCAGATCTGTGATCGCATCCATGGAATAAAATGTCTTTCTAAACGATAAAAAGAAATCAAATCAAATTAAACATAGCATCACATATGCTAAATTACAAATACCGCATATGCTAATCCATTGTCAAAACATAACACTAAGAGGGCACTTTGCATCTTCTCTTGGTCAACCACTTTCGCCATGGCCAAATCCGGGGATGCTTTAACCCAAGTAAAATATTAATTGCATCAAATAGTGCATCATATATAACAAAAATATGCCAGTTCATGATTTGCATGACATAATGAGATTATCAAATTTAGTCTCTCAAGTAAATTAGGTGCATATACATGGGCATAATGCACCGTCCAAATAAACGTTGATCAAATAAATTCTTTTCTCTTGATCGACATGCATATATGTCGCACTGCATGATCAAGATGTCCCATGGCGCGTTAAACTGGCGCCATATCATGGTTTGAATAAATAACAAATATTCATACACCTAATTAAATAGGTGCGCATCACGATTTGCTAAAAAGCTAAATCAGCTAGCAACCAATCATATATATCATGAGTATATATTTTCTCCCTAATGAATTTATGTCATGTTAAAAAGAAATGATAAATATCAAATCCAATGTTATGTCAGACATGTATATGCGCCCATCGGCGACTACAAGACTGAAGATTTTATTTTCTTTTGTAGTTTGTAATAGGAAGTCATATGATGTAATTTTATTTTTCATGTACTCATGTTGCTCTTAATCAGGGGTGTTCTCTACGGAGATGTAATTAACATAATTTTTATACAAATATAAGAATTATGGAAGTATGGACTCGTAATACCTGTTCTTTTACTTTTGTCCCATTTAAATTTAATCAAAACTAAATTTGTCTCTGCTGACGCGGAGGCGGGTCTTAGCCGCCCGTTTTCCCGCCATCATAAAGATCTACTCTTTGTCTTTGACATAGAGATTATCTGTCTTGTATTTTATCAAAATTTCCTGATGATTTGGTTGTATGGTCTACACAACTATGTGATTACCTACAACAAATCCAAAAACTATGATAAGATATAATCGATAAAAATATTGCATTTAAGTATTACAACTTAACCATGTTGATTTTAATTTATCATTCGGTAAATTAATTTATCCATAGTTGTCCACGTAGGATCATGGCCACTAAGGAGTTCGAGGAACTTGCATTAGATGGTAGTAACTACCCTACTTGGGCTTCTGATATCAAGATAGCGCTTGCATCTCGTACAATTTTGGCTACAATTCAGGAACCTCAGAATGGGGTTGCCCTGCAAGACAAGCAAATCTATACTGCTTTAGCATTGCTACGGTTTTATATGCATAAAGATCTCAAATCTGAATACCTTATGATTGAAAATCCTCGTGAATTATGGCTCGCTCTTAAAGAGCGATATGAACAGCAAAAAGAACTCATTTGGCCCGAGGCCAACCATGAATGGAACAACTTATGTCTCCAAGATTTTAAATCTGTGGCAGACTACAATCACGCTGTTCATAGAATTTGCTCTAAATTAAAGTTTTGCGAGAAAGAGCCAACAGATGGAGATAAGATAGAGAAAACACTCTCTACTATGCTCCCATCTGACAGAGTATTGCAACAGCAATACACGGCTCATAATTACCAGCTTTATTCCCAGCTTATTCATACATTGACTCAGGCAGAAAAACATGATGAACTTCTTCTGAAGAATCATCATAAGCGCCCTGTTGGTTCGGCGCCTCTGCCTGAGGTCCATAATCTACAGAAAAATGCTAGGAATAAAAAGAAGTTCAATGGACTCAATCCAAAGAATAAAACTGGTAAACGCAAACACAATAGGAGGCAAAGACCTAATTCACATAAGGGGAAGAGAGACAATGCGGGATCCAAAAATGACAACAAGTGTCATAGATGTGGAGACTTCTCGCATTTTGCTAAGAATTGCCGTGCTCCTAAACATTTGGTTGCATTATACCAAAAGTCTTTAAAGGAGAGCAAGCCAATAGGAGAAACAAGATATGAGGCACACTTCAATCTTGCATCTGACGCTGACAAAGAAAAAGGTTGTTCACAACAAGCCCCAAAGGAACAAGTGAACAACAAAGCTCTGAAAATTACAGAGAACCTTCCGCCAACGGACAACATGCTCCTAGACTTTGGTTCTGGAGACATGTTTGGAGATTTGGAATAATCTCGGTTTCAGACTTGATATCTATATAAATATATGTTGTAATAATCTAAGTTTGTTTGGGTTGTATTAATAGTGTGCTTGAGATTTGTATAAAGTTATAATATATTAGCTATTAACTTATACAATCTCGTAAAATTGTAAATATCATACTCTATATTTGATATTTGATATATTGTATGTATAACTCTATATGTTCGTATTTATTTACATTTACTTTACATATAGATGTCTGTTGAACTCAATCCAATGGAGGAAGAATTATGCATTGTGGACTCTGGTGCCACAAACTCTATACTTAGAGAGATTAAATATTTTCAGACTCTTAAGAAAAGAGAAGGAAATATTTTGACCATTGCTGGTCATGATGCATTAATAGTTGGTTCAGGACGAGCCACTATTACTCTGTCAATGGGTACCCAGATTACGATAGAGGATGCCTAATTGTATCCTGAATCGATCCGTACCCTTCTAAGTTTTAGAGACGTCCGTAAGAATGGTTTTTATGTGGAGACACATGAAGACAATAAAGAGGAATATCTTCTCTTTACCAAACTTACTGGATTTGGCAAACACATTTGCGAAAAGATTTCTTCACTTCAATATGGATTGTACTTTACATACATTAAACCTGTAGAACATGTTGCTTATAAAATAATTTTCCGAGATGTCGATACATTCTGTAACTGGCATGATCGACTTGGGCATCCTGGAATAGGGATGATGAGAAAAATTATAGGCAATTCCATAGGTCATGATATGGATAACACCAAACTTCCCCAAAATAAAGATTTTTGTTGCACTGCGTGTGCTACGGGGAAATTAATTTTAAGACCATCACATCTTAAAATTAGAGCCGAACCACTCAAATTCCTTGAAAGAATTCAAGGGGATATTTGTGGTCCGATTCAACCATTATCGGGGCCGTTCAGGTATTTCATGGTTTTAATAGACGCATCGACAAGATGATCTCATGTGTGTCTTTTATCGACACGCAACCATGCTTTTGCCAAAATAATGGCCCAACTTATCAAGTTGAAGGCACATTATCCTGAACATCGGATTCAATCAATCCGAATGGACAACGCTGCTGAATTCTCATCCCGTGCTTTTAATGATTACTGTATGGCTCTGGGAATTCAGGTTCAGCATTCTGTTCCATATGTACATACTCAAAATGGTTTGGCTGAATCGTTGATTAAACGAATCAAGCTCATTGCAAGACCTATGTTGATGAATTGCAAATTGCCTACGTCGTGTTGGGGTCACGCAGTCCTGCACGCTGCTGATCTAATCCAACTACGACCAACTGCATATCACGAAACCTCCCCATTACAGTTAGTACGTGGGAATCCTCCGAGTATTTCCCATTTGCGTAAGTTTGGGTGCGCTGTATACGTACCCATCTCACCACCTCAGCGAACATCGATGGGACCTCACAGGAAACTGGGGATCTATATCAGATATTCATCTCCGTCGATCATTAAGTATTTAGAACCTCTAACAGGGGATCTATTTACAGCCCGGTTCGCTGATTCTATTTTTAATGAGGATCATTTTCCGGCATTAGGGGGAGAATTGTACCAAAAAGAATGCCAGGAAATTGATTGGGATGCAAAAGGCATCTCATTTTCTGATCCACGTACTACAGAAACTGAACTGCAAGTTCAAAGAATTATTGATTTGCAAAATATTGTAAACAATCTGTCAGACGCTTTCTCTGATTATAAAGGTGTCACAAAGTCTCTCCATCCTGCAAGGAATGTGCCCGAAAGAGTGGAGGTACCTAATAAAACCACTCAACCCCCTATTGGCAAAAAGAGGGGGAGAAGCACTTCCAAGAGGCAAGATGTGAATGCTGGCAAGCAAAAGAAGACTGGAAATGCAACTCAACCTTTGGTTGAAAGACACCTAGGACAATGTCCCGTGGATAGTAGTGATCCACAATCTAGCTCAGTTATGCGCATAAATACTGAGGCTGGAATATCGAAAGACCCAAGATTCATCATTTCGGGAAGTCATGATGAACCTTTAAGGGTAGAACAAATTGCTATAAATTTTATAGAGATTGGAGAATCTTATGATCGTAAGTTCATAATAGTCGACATATATTTCTCTGAAGAAATTGCGAATATCCTTCAAACTGATTCAGATCCTAAGTCTATGACTGAGTGCAAGAAGCGCTCGGACTGGGATAGTTGGAAAGTAGCAATTCAAATAGAGATTGCCTCGCTTTATAAAAGGGAAGTGTTTTCGGCTGTAATGCCAACACCTCCTGGTATCCTTCCTATAGGATACAAGTGGGTTTTCGTCCGTAAAAGGAATGAAAACAATGAAGTGGTGAGATATAAAGCAAGGCTAGTGGCACAAGGTTTTACGCAAAGACCTAGCGTTGATTTCAACGAAACTTATTCTCCGGTAATGAGCGGTATAACGTTCCGATACTTAATAGCATTGGCAGTACAAAATCGTCTATCTATGCAGTTGATGGACGTAGTGTGACGGAACGACCCTAATCCCATGGCCCACGTGTCCCTGTCAACCTCTGACAGCCGAACCCATGTTCCATGTGATTAAGACCTGTTCGCCACCGGGCTACATCAGTGCCCAATGTCCGCAGGATCATCTCACAATTCGGTTACAACATTGCATACTTTTACAAATAACATCGGAATAAAGAGCGGAAGACTTAAATAACAATAGTTTTACAAACCAAGGTTTCAAATGAGGTAAGGAGTACGATTATTACAAACCATTGTTCGGGAAATTCAAAGTAGACAACGTAGCGGAAACAATAACATAAAGATACATGTAACACCCAGCCCGAGGGTGCACATTTACTCATCGGCCTCTTCCTGGACGAAGGTCACGCAACAGGGTGCGAGACACATCGGGGTCTCAGGCATACCTGCAACATGGGTAACAAACCCTGAGTACTGGGGTACTCAACAAGACTTACCCGACTAAAGAAAAAGGGAGAAGACTCAGGAATGAGAGGCTTAGGGTAGTCAAGGTAAGGCTTAAGCAAGATCAAGTATTTTGCAGAAAAGCATTTTTGTAAACCTTATTTTATTTTGAAAGATTCAGTATTCCTCAATTCTTCATCATTCATGATTCATTTTACATTTCAAAACATTCCTAGTTGAGAACCACTCTCCGTTGACAGTCAGTGGACCAAGTCTCCATAACCAAGGAGCAACGTTAATCCGGATAAATAATACTCAGCTGAGGATCCCTATCCACACTGCATATGTAGCACCCAAGCTTGCATATGTCAACTCGTCTACCACGATTCCTCCAAGATTGGGCCCGGTCCTACGCCACCCGGAAGTACAGTACACCACTCCAATTTTCCGCCAGCGACAAGTACCTCGGGACTCTAACCCAAGAGTACAGGTCCTGTCACGTGGGTACATGCTACTTCCGCCATCTCTCCACTCCCAGTGCGCGGTTGTTGGTCCAATAAAGGATTCCTCGGAGCCAGAGCTTTCCGTAGTATGTGAATAGTTACAAGTCTTGACCAGCAGGCCCCCATACGGATGGTCCCTAATTTTCCAGCCAGAACTACACCTTGGTTATATCTCACCCAAGCATAATAGTCCTGTCAGTTTTTCAACCCTGTCCCGGTCGGTGTCAACTGTTGAGTCCCGGACTACAACATGACGGCACCGTACGCTCGGACAACCTCTCCTCGCTATTGACTAGGTACGGATCAGATACCTAGCCAACAGCCGGGGAGTAAGACCAAATTCCCATAAAAGTTCTTTAAGTGATCACACTTTTGAAATTGGCATTTTATTGCAAGGTCTAAATCAATAAGCATTGCTAAACATTTTTCAAATACTTTTGAAAAGCAGGTATCAGGTGTATCAGTGGTCAAGGTGGATAGTGCATCAATTAGGATAGCACACAACTCCTATAAACCTAATGCAATAATTTAACTCAAAAGCATTTAAGGAAATCATTTTATAAATTCAAGGAAAGGGTTAAATGCACCGGGGCTTGCCTTGAAGAGCAAAGAGGGCAGGCTCGAAGGCGGCGGAGTAGTTGTCGGAGCTCGGGGTAGCCTCGGGGACAGGTTCGTCGGCGGCGGCCTCGACTTTGACTCCTTCTTCGGTGACTATACGAATGCAATGATGCATGCACATGAGTATGCTAGCATGAACAATGCAAAACAGGGCACACAACATGAACCCTAATCACTTTTTCTATTTTCCTTAATTATTTAAAAAGGTCATTTTATGAAGTTGCTCCAAAAATTACCAAATTAATCACATAAGTTCATTATGGTGTAGATAGATGGCAAAACAAATTTCATAATTTTTGGAGGTCATTAAGGTGCTCAAATAAAATCAGACATTAATTAACAAAGGCACTATTTAACAATTAAAGATAAATGCTCAAAAATCAACTTGTTCCAAAAGACTTCAAAATTTCACCAGAGACTAAACATGGCATGGGAAGCTCACAAAAATAGTCTCATGATTTTTGGAGTTATAAATAATTTTCTAAAAATCCAAAACTATCCATTTATTAATTAAAAGAGGGATTTTACATTTTCAAATTCTTGCAGAAAAGTCAAGTTTTATATTTTTATAAAATACTACACACTGCAAGGAGCATACCATATTTTCTCAAGATTTAAGGAACAACAGATTAATTCACACAAAAAAAGAAAACAGAACACTATTCACAACTCTCAGAAAAAAGAAGAGAGCACTGTGCTCCTTTCTTCGCAAGGCTCGGGCGAACGGGAGGCTCGGGCGAACGGGAGCGACTGCTTCGTCCGAGGCCTGGCTCGGAGGCTCGGGCGAGACGGAAACAAACGTTTCGTCCGAGGCCTATCTCGACGAAGCGGAGGGTGCATGAGTCCGCTCGAGGCTTGGGCTCGGGCGAGACGGAAACGCGTGCTCGAGGCTTGGGCTCGGGCGAGACGGAAACGCGTGCTCGAGGCTTGGGCTCGGGCGAGACGGAAACGCGTGCTCGAGGCTTGGGCTCGGGCGAGACGGAGTGGAAGCAGAGGCCGGAGGCTTCGGGTGCTTACCACGGATCGGAGGCAGGGCTCGAGGGTGTGGCTCGGCACGTGCTCGAGGGTGAGGCTCGAGGAAGGAGGCTCGACACGTGCTCGAGGGGCGGTGGTTCGGTGGAGCTCTTTCGGCGGCGAGCGGCGAGCGGCGCTCCGACGACCCTGCGCAACACACGAGACCGCAAGGGCCTGGTCAGAGTTGCACGGAACCGAGGAACACGACACGGGGGTCGGTGAGGGATGATCATGGCCGGAGACGGCGAATTTCACGAACCCGAGCTCGCCGGGTTTCTGCCGGAGATGGGAACGGCGAGCTTACGCCGGGCGATAGGAGGCGGTAGAGATGAAATTGGAGGGTGGGGAAGCAGCACCAGAACACGGCGGAGCTGCTGAGCTAGGTGGTTGAGCACGGGAGGCTCTGGAGTGAGGTGGCGACGGCGACGGAGGCGAGTGAAGAGCTCGAGCTCCGGCGGGGCTTTTATAGGCGCGGCCTGAGGCCGGTAGAGAGCACGGCGAGGCGCGGATAAGATCGGCGGGAGCGTGCGCACTCGATTGCGCTGAGGCGGAGGGGCTGGCGTGCAGCCGGGACCGGTGCGCAAGCTTGGCCGGCAATGGCCACGCGGCGGCGACGCGCAGAGGACTGTAGGGGACGGGAGCGGGGTCAACTGTGCGCGTGCGGGTGCGAAATGATGGTGGCGACAACGGCGGCAGGTTGGTGGCGCGTGGGGAGCAGCCAGACGCGCTGCAGGCGCAGCGCCGGCGCCATGGCCGGGCCCCCCTCCCTTGGCCCTAGCTGGAAGAAGAACAGTGCTAGGGGGTAGGTTTTGACTTTGGCTGGTTTCTGTATTTTGCAAATTTCTCCCAAAATTTGAACTGTGCGACAAAAACTCAAAATACCAAAGTTGTTCAGAAAAATGAGATCTACAACTTTGTCAATATGAACATTTTCAAATTCCAAATAGTTTTTGAACTATATTCAAAAATAGAAAAGGGGACACTTTCCAAATTTGATTCAAATCAAAATTACTTTGGATTTCAAACTGAAACTTGAAAATCTTTATATATGAAAGTTGTTCCATTTGACAAAACCTACAACTTTGCTAATATACACTTTTTCTGAAACTCAATAGTTTGTGAAATAATTTTTGAAAACTCAAAAAGGGACAAAAACTGGAGTTTGAAAGAATTTGAAATTACTTCAAATTTTATATAGAACTTTGAAAATATGTAAATACCAAAGTTGTTTCTCTTGGCCAGATCTACAACTTTGCTTTTTGGACCAACCTCAAATTTCGAATAATTTTGAACTACAAAAAGAGGGGTAAAATCCAGGGTTTGAAAATCAGGGTTTTGCAAAAGGGAAAATCAAATCAAATCTGATTTTTGAACTTTGATCAATGCAGCAAACATCAGGGCACTAAATTTGAACAAGAATTAAATAGAACTAGGCACAGCGGTGAAATTACCATATTGCCCTTATAGAGAGAATTGGGCTTTTAGGGTTTTTGAAAAGGAAATCAAATCATAGCAATTAGGCAAGTCAAATGCATCACAGGAAATGATTAAAGCTTAAGATGATGACATGTCAAGTTAATTACATTTAAACACCAGGGGTGTTACACGTAGTGACCGCATACTTATATGGGTCATTAGATTCGGATATATACATGAAGGTTCCCGATGGAATCAATATACCGAATCCTAAGGCAAATCGCAACATGTATTGCGTCAAATTGCACAAGTCATTATATGGCTTAAAACAGTCAGGCCGAATGTGGTACAATCGGTTAAGTGAATTCCTTAAATTAAAGGGATACACAAATAATGATGACTGTCCATGTGTCTTCATTAAGAAATCTTCAACAGGATTCTGTATCATATCAGTCTACGTTGATGATCTCAATATCATTGGCAACGGACCTGATATTAATGAAGCACGTCATCATTTACAGATGGAGTTTGAAATGAAGGATTTGGGTCAAACCAAATTTTGCTTAGGTTTACAACTTGAGCATTTACCTTCTGGTATATTCATATACCAAGCTGCCTATGTCCAGAAAGTATTGGAGAAATTCAATATGGACAAATCATATCCTACAAAGACCCCGATGGTAATAAGGTCCTTAGATGTAAAAATGGATCCTTTTAGGCCTCGGGAAAAGAAAGAAGAGATATTAGGACCACATGTCCCATATCTCAGTGTCATTGGAGCACTAATGTATCTTGCAAATAACACCCGGCCGGATATTTCATTCGCGGTTAATTTGCTTGCAAGACATAGTGCTGCTCCTACTAAACGTCATTGGGTAGGAGTTAAAACAGTTCTGAGGTATCTCAATGGCACAAGAGATCTTGGATTGTTCTATAGCAGAAATCAAGATCCGATTTTGTTAGGATATACAAACGCTGATTATCTATCAGATCCCCACAATGGCAGATCACAAACAGGCTTTGTTTTCTTGCAAGGTGGTACAACGATATCTTGGAAGTTTTCAAAGCAGACATTAACGTCCACCTCCACCAATCACTCAGAAATTATTGCTTTATATGAAGCTTCACGCGAATGCGTTTGGCTTCGTAGAGTAATACACCACATAACTAAGTCATGTGGTATTGGTGCAGTTGAGACACCGACAATTATCTTTGAGGATAATTCGGCATGTGTTACTCAGATGGAATCAGGTTATATTAAGAGTAATATGACAAAACATACTTTCCCAAGTTATTCTACCCCCACGAGCTCCAAAAGAATGGAGAGATAGAAATCCTGCAAATTAAATCTTGTGATAATCTTGCGGATTTATTCACAAAATCTCTACCATACTCCACATTCCGAAAATGTGTTGATGGTATTGGTATGAGAAGACTTAAAGATTTGCAAGAATCAGGGGGAGAATCTCTCTAGATATAACCTACTTCATCGTTACATTATACTCTTTTCTTTTACATGAGTTTTACTCTATTTGAGTTTTCTCACATAAAGTTTTTAATGAGGTAATTGTAACATATAGTAAGTGTCATATTATCTATTTTTCCTTATAAAAGTTTTTCAAAGATATATATGGCATATTGATCTCTGATCAAAGTTGTTTTACACTAAGTCTTTAGGATTACCTAAAGGGTCTATTAACATTTGGATTCAAATATATCATGGTGTTTCTCCTTCTTTTCCCACTGAGTTTTAAGGAGTTTTGCCTGGTATATCGATATACTTTGGATTTTTCCCACAGGGTTTTTCCAAAGCCTTCAAGACCTTTTTGAGAACAAGCAATGGTGTATATACAAAAGATTAATTGATCAAGGGGGAGTGTTAAGATTAATTAGGATAATTAATCAGTTAATTAGTGATCAAATTAGTTAGTTGTAATCTTGTCATTAGCAACCGCAAAAGGACGGTTATCATTACGAGTGGCCCTTCGGCCAAGGAACAGGCCTTTCACCACGTGCCTTTTCCTATGTGTGTGTATATATATATATATGTAAACATCACCAGTGCAATATACAAGAGAATCACTTTTAGGGTGATTTGGTTTTCTTTCAACACAAACGAGCCGAGCATGGTCGCAATGCAAACAAAACGCATTTTTTAGTTTCTCTCGACGAGAAGCACGCACGGCAACGTAGAATAAATCAATGTATTTTATTTTACACGAATTTAACCAAATATTATATATACTTCTTCTCGCCGAGATAAATGAGCTTTATTGGGTAAAATTCTTTTAAATTTGACATAATTTATATAATAGAACATAAATATTATGACATCAAATAAAATCAATATAAACTATACTTTATGACAATAATTTAGTATTATATAATATTATTTTATATAAATTTGATCAAACTTAAAAAATTTAGACAACTCTAAAAAAAAAATTGATTGAAAGAGGTTGGTACATGAGCCGTCATTTCCAGGAAGGGCCCGAGGCGGCCGAGACATTACAAAGGAGAAAAGGGTAAAAAAGAAAAGTAAAAATAAAGCTTCAGATTTGAGAGACTTGACTTGATCCAGACCCAACTGGCCGCGGCGGAGTGGCCACACCTTGGTCGGTTCGTCCTCGTCGCCGTTTGGCTCACCCCCATCGCCCGCACCACTCGCCAAGGCGGCCAACCCCGGCCCTGACCGACCTCGCCTAGGGGTTCCGGTGACCCCCGCCCACCCTCCTCGTGATGTCTGACGTCACCTCCGACTCGTCGCCCTCGCAGAACCGCCGCTCCCCGCCGCCACCGTCGCCGTCGCCGTCGTTGTCGCGCTTCCAGCAGCAGCCGAGCGGGCGCCAGCCGCCCCCGCCCGGCGCCGACCCCTTCGCCTTTGGCGTCGTCGCCTTCATCGGCATCTGCTTCGTCCTGGTGAGTCGTGACCTTTTGACCTCTCCTTCCTCGCTAATATCGCCGATTTCCACTTGTGACCATTTCCCCCGATCGCGAGTAGGTAGATGCTCGTTCGCGCGTGCGCGCCTCATTGGCTAGTCCTGGGCTCGATCGGTGGCGTGGATTCGCGTGGTTCTGCTGTGGGGCTCTCTCGGTCGGGGGGCGGGGTAAGTAATGGTAGGCCGTTGCTTGCTTTGGGGTTTAGGTTTGATGCATTTTGGCATAAGTGATGCGCATGGTTGAATTAATTGGAGGCGTTGGGCAGGTGATATGAGCAAATTATATCAGTTATCCATTACTTTTGCTGAAAATGAGTAGGTGTTTCTGCCTTTTGCCACATTTGTTAGGGGCAATGTGCCTTTTGATACTTCTTGCTGCTCCTAATACCTGCGGAGTACATGTTTACCCACCAACCAACACACTTTAGCTCCAAACTGGGGGGCTTTTATATAATTGTTTGGAACTATTGATTGTATGGCCCAATTCATCATTTTCATCTTATATTTCTATCTTCTCTCACAGTCTTGTATTCTTGTTTGGCATGTTCATCTTACTGCTCTGTGTGATGTTGCTTGTACATTTTTATGTTTGATGACATCTGAAGTATCACCTTAGGACTAAACTATGTCCCAAGCAAAGAAAAAAAAATCCTGTACTATATGATGGTAGTTTGTTGCCTCTTGGGGTTTAAGTTTGGGTGCCTTGGGGATATAATTGTTGGTTCTGTCAGTGCCCTTCAATGATGACATTGTTTATGCTTGAATTGATTATATTGTTCAATCATTGAGCTGGTCTCATTAATGCATTACATTTGCCAATAATGAGTCAATTTATGTGCCTTTAAGTTTCAATATTTGTTTAGTGGGTTGTGTTTGTAGATATTGCTGATTGCTTTCTATCCGAATCAAACATGTCAGCCAGTATCTGTCTTGAGTCAATGTCAGCAATGTAATAAGTATGTTTCTATCACTCCTTTGAGGCCTTCCTTTTAAGTTTTAATACAATGGTCGGAACTATAGACTGTGTGAGTCTTTATCAAGTTTCTGTTTCATGTCATGTGGTATTGTTTGTATGGCTCTTTTTGCCCTTGTCAGTCTTCCTCTCTTTATAATTTATAATTGCAACAACCTTTACTTTTTGATGTTCTATGACAACTATAGAAGAGGAAACATCTTAGTACTTTAGAATGCTTCCTAGTTGGTTTGTATCCCCAGTTTCTCATAGGTGACTAAGTAACGAAATTACCTTCTGAATCATCCTACCTTTTAATTTTAAAATACTAATCTAATCTGGATTACATATATTGATATAAACACCTACCTGTTTTCAATGCGAAATATATTTTAGTGGTACTAGGTGATAGCTTATGCAAAACCCTCTTCTGAGGCTAGGGGTGAGCTTGGCAAGGAACAGTTAAATAACACTGTTGCAAATTCACGTTTAGTTTATCCAAGATGTAGAGATGCTTTGAATTTGATGCCCTGCCTTGGTAGACAACAATATGTTCTGAAAATTAATCAATTTTGACTTATATAGAATGCAAAAGGTCAATATACACAATTTTTTCATCTAGTTAAATACTGTTGGCCCAACTTCCTAGTAAAATAGTAGGAATTTTGCAAGAATAAGTTACTATCCTGATAGTTTGGACAAAGGATATGTCATTGACTCTGCAAGGTCCTTTATATCCTTTATGATTTATTATAAATAAAAGATGGCTGCATGTGCTTGTATGCAGGATCACACTACTAAAAAAAGGTTTAAAGCAAGATAGTTTCTGCTAAGTAAGAAAATTCATCAAGTTAAAAAAATGGTTTAACAATGTACTAGTTTTGAGCTTTGTTTATTTTCATTTTTGAACAGAGGCATGTGAAACTAGTGAAGGAACAAAGTTGGGATTGAGTACTAATGTTGCATAGAATTCTATTATTTTTAGGACAATTCTTCACATCAATCTGAAACAGTGTTGCTTGAGTCCTGCCAAGGCACTAGGCACTGAGGGGGAAAAGATAGTTCCAATTGGCACCCCCTTTTCATAGGCTATACTGTAGTTTGTAAAAAGCCATCACACCCTCTGACCCTTGAAAGGTCTGTAACCAAGCTCCTGAGACTCTAATTTACCTCATCTTCCTTTGTGATATCACACAATAATTCTGGGGTTCCCACGGACAGCGTGCGTTGCCAATGAGCGAGCTATGGAAATTGTCAAGACCACTGCAAGTCCCCAAGTCCAGTACAACAAGTTCCTATTCCTTTGCTGGTGGAAACGCAGCAGACATTCGTCTTCGAGGAAGAAGCAACCTCTACTGGCAAAACTCAAGTCAGCATGAAAGGAGGTTGTGTAGCTCTGGCAACATTAGCTGCCGCGCAAAAGAAATGTATTTCAGCGATGCTTTGTTTGGTGCAGCACATTGGGCCAGTTTGTTTACCCCTCAGCTAAGTGATCAACAATCACCCCAACTTATAAGCCAGCTTATATAATCCATGTCCCCCCAGTTTATTTAATTCTATAAGCTGTCTTAGACCACCTTATTTCAACCTTTTTTGTCCGCACCTATAAGCTAGGGGGTAAACAGACTGGCCCATGGTCTTCCATGTAACACTCTAACCTGAACACAGATGTATACTATCTTATTAAGTCAAATGATGTATTAATTGTGATATCTTTTGGGGATTAATTTATTAAAAGGTCATTGCTATGCTAAAGTTTACAAGTGCCAATTGATATTAACAATTAAGCTAGTCAGTTGCATTATGATCTTTTGCTGCTTCACAATTCAAAATTTTTCTTTTTGTATGCTATTTTTTGTGTTTTTATGGGTGCTTATTTTAATCCAGTGGCTGGCATAATTAGGATCACTTTCTCTTCTGAGTTAGTAGTATGCATCAGTTGGAGTAGCACTCTGAATTAAAGAAACAGAAGTATACAGTCGATATGTTTTCCCCCTTTCTTTCTGTAATTGAGGCAAAGCAGTACGACTTTACAAGCTTATTGTTGATTGTTGACCTCTTTGGTATTGACTACCTTGTGCACTGGTAATATGTAGATTTCACTCTCAGTCCCATCAAGTGTCCTACATCAAGTTCCTGAAGGACATGTTGGGGTGTACTGGAGAGGAGGTGCTCTTCTGAAGACAATCACTCCTCCAGGTACTCTTCTATTTCTTTCTTTTCTGTCTTTGTTTGGTAATGCCCTTCTCTTTTTTTAATTTTGTTGGTGCATCTTAATCAACTTTTTTTTCATCTGCTTCTAGGGTTTCATCTGAAGCTCCCTTTGATCACCCAGTATGAGCCAATACAGGTTACACTTCAAACTGACCAGGCGAGTGAGAGTGAATAATACTCTTTTCCCTTTGGCTTCTAATCCTAGGTTTCCACTGAAACCATGGTTTTGTTCACCTGTAAATGGTGGCTGCTCTCATGCGGTCATATCAAAAGCTGTATCTTCTTGTTTTGATCGCACCTTGTTTGATTTTCTTAGCTGCAAACTGAAAGATTACTGTATTTCTAGTTAAGATGAGTTTATGATAGATATAGATTAGTCCACTCAGCATGCTAAGCATGAGTTTTATTGTAGACATATTTATGCTTTTCATTATGTTAAACCAGGTCAGAGATATTCCTTGTGGAACAAAAGGTGGTGTTATGATCAGCTTTGACAAGATAGAGGTACAGTGCTACTCTTCTTTTTATTACAATTCTGTATTTTTTTACAAAGATGACCATCTGCCTGTTTCTGAACTGTTTGATTGACTATTGTGCGTGCAGGTCGTGAACCGCCTCCGCAAAGAGTTTGTGCATGAAACTCTACTCAACTACGGTGTGCACTATGACAAGACATGGATATATGATAAAATTCATCATGAGATAAACCAGTTCTGCAGTGCTCACAGTTTGCAGCAAGTTTACATTGACATGTTTGATCAGGTTAGCTGCTCCCTTTGGTTAGGCAAATTTGGCTGTGTATGGACTAGTGCATGCAATATAGTTAACCTTAAACACACATTTGTAACACACCTTATCTGTTCTGCAAAAAATACAGATTGATGAAACAATGAAAGAAGCTATTCAAAGAGACTGTACACGCTATGCTCCTGGAATTGAAATCATCGGTGTTCGTGTTACAAAGCCAAATATACCTGGTAGTATCAGAAGAAACTTTGAACTTATGGAGGAGGAGCGTACAAAGGTATGCACTTCATGTGACCAGATCATATGTTTAAACTGTACTCTTTAGACAGTAACTTCTAGTGAGCCACAGCATTTTTTTTCTCGAACTACGCAGGAGGACTGCGTGTCATTTCATTTAAGCAAGAATAAAAGGGGGTGAGTGACAGGGCTTAGGAAAAAAAACCCACTCAGTACAAACTACAAAAAACTATGAAAACAAAAAATAGGACCACGACCAGAAAAACACACACAACTCAAATGTCCTGTTGGGACGACCTAGCCAGGAGCTCCATGAGCTTAGAGGCTCCTGCTGAACACCACATCACACATTCATTTGACACCTGCTGCAACAACACCTGCACACTTGGCCTCGCCCCATCGAACACAACTGAGTTTCTGTGCTTCCAAATCTCCCACGTGACCAAGATGATGAGAGAGTTTAGGCCCTTTTTAAAGTTTCGAGGACCAGACTTGACAACATGGCTCCACCAAGCAGCGAAACTGGTTGGCGGGGTGGCAGGTCCGGCCAGAACCAGGTTTAAATGTTGAAAGACCATAGCCCAAACCTGTCGGGTAAACACGCATGAGAGGAGGAGGTGCTGAGCTGTTTCCTGATCCTGGTCGCAGAGGGGGCAGGCATCTTGATGAGGCAGATTCCTCTTGGCGAGGCGATCTGCGGTCCAGAGACGCCGCTTAATGGCCAACCAAATGAAGAATTTACAGCGCAAAGGAGCCTAGCTTTTCCAAATACGTCTCCAATGAGGGAATTTAATCGAGCCAATGAAACAAGCACCATACACAGACTTGCTGCTATAAACCCCGAACGATCCAGCTTCCACCGGAAGTGGTCGGGAATGTCTTGCTGCAGCTCCCATCCATCGACAAGGTCCCAAACTTGGAGATATTCCATCAAAACCTGGACTGACAAAGCTCCTTTGATGTCCCTAACCCAGTCTATATGCATCTAGATAAAATGATTTATTCACTGCCACAGCATATGCATATATCTAGTGCAATAGTAAGTGATGGTTATTAACTAAATTTTAAGTGTCCGATAATTTTCTCTAATTGATAATAGGTGTTTCGTTTTCATTATTAACTGAAATATAGGAGTTGCATAGTTGAAGTTTGCAAGGTTTAGAAGGTGGTTCCTGAACTTCTTGAGGAACTGACTGCATATATGCCCTAGTTGTACTTCAGTATTAAACTTCCATTTGTTATCTTTTGTTATGGTTTTATTATAAACTTCTGTTCTGTATCCTGTGCCATCATGTTAAAACTGTCAAAGTGTTTGGTTCACTCACTGATAATGTAAACGGCTTCGGAAATAGATTACGGGGGGAGCAGCATGGGGACCTATGATTACTTTATTTGTTTGGTTTGACATGGTAACACTATTGTGAAGCACAGTTAGCATGTCGCGGCAGGCGGAAACACGTCACCCCTCACGAAGGGGAGGAATCATCGATCAACAGATCCGTAACTGATTACGCGACATTTGATTTCGGACTGAATGTAACCAAACACGAGTATCGCTTTCCCTTCGGCCTTCTCCTACATAATCAGATAACTTTACGGATGCGCGAACCAAACAGTGTGATGTTTAGATCATCCAACATTATGCAAACCATTAACCATGATATCCATGGACATATTTGTGAGGCTAACTTCATACTTGAAGATAAAATACATAGTTCATATCCATATGCATGAACTTTTGTGTCGATTTAGTACTTAAAAGAACTCAAATGTTCATTGTATCTGCTCACGCGTTTTACTTGAATTTATGTATTCTGTACAATGTAGGCACTGATCGCCATCGAGAAGCAAAAGGTAGCAGAGAAGGAGGCAGAAACACAGAAGAAGATTGCACTATCTGAAGCAGAGAAGAACGCACAGGTGAGCAAGATCCTGATGGAGCAAAAGCTGATGGAGAAGGACAGTTCCAAGAGACAGGAGCAGATTGATAATGAAATGTACCTTGCACGAGAGAAAGCACTAGCAGATGCAAACTACTACAGGCATGGATGGCATTAGTGTATTGTTTTCAAATCCATTCTGCTCATGCATGCCTCTTGTTTTCCTTTTCCCACTAACCACATTTGGTTTGGTCTGTCCAGGATCTTGAAGGAAGCAGAGGCAAATAGGCTCAAACTGACACCTGAGTATCTTGAGCTGAGGTTCATTGAATCAATTGCCAATAACTCAAAGATTTTTTTCGGTGAAAAGGTACTGACTCGGACCTGCTATGTACTGTCTTTTCTGTATGGTTCAAGTCATGGGCTGAGCTGTGAACTACTATGCAGATTCCTAACATGATCATGGATCAAAGGTTGCTCAAGAATTACCTTGACGCTGTTCCTAGGAAGGACCATTATGACATGTAGAAGCATGTTCCGTGAGTTGGAGGCAAAAGACCTTTTTGTGTGTGTGTGATCCACGCAGTAGATAGGATTCCCACGGAGCCGTTCAGTATATCAGTAAGCGAGAAAGGAGTCATCAGGATCCTCTTGAAGATGAAATTAGTAGTTATGAGATCTTTGTCTTGTTTTGTGTAGTAGTAGCATTAGGGCAACTGGAGCATTGGCATGTGACCGACAGTGATGCAACCAATGCAAATCCTGTTGTGTTGGGTATATCTCGTGGTAGTCTTCAAAACTGATGGTCAAGGCCGCTGGGCTCCGAACCCAGCTAGCTTCTTGCAAGTTTGCTCCCTGACTCTATTATGTCTCTTTTTCTGCTTTGCACATCCCCTGATCGACTGCAGAACGCTCGGTGAAACTCAAAGAATTGTCATGTGCTTGCGCCTGTCTACCTTTCCTGTCTTATAGGCCTGGCTCGCAAGCTTGTAACCACGCAAGCTTTACAAACACGGGATCCCTACAAACACTATAGATGGGGATGATGCTTCAAATGGGTATCCGCGGTTTTCCTCTGGTTCAATTTAAAGAACTAACTACACAATTTCTCTCCTCATTTTTGCAATCTAGTTCATTTAGTTGAACTAGGAGAGAACCACGGATAACCATTTGGAGTACCACCTCCATCCTTAACACACACACTGACACACAGCTTCGCCATTGACCTTGGTCTTCAAAGAGAGATGTTTGGAGACGTTGCAGGAATAGCCTCAACCAAACAAACGAACCGTGGATCCTGATACCATTTTGACATCTTTACCGATATAAAAAAGTTCCTATCTAGCGTACCCATCCTATCCTCTCGTATCAGAAGTGCCAGCCAGGCCGCCGCCGCAGCTGGCCTCCGCCCTCGTGCCTCCGCATCGCGGCTCGTCTTGGAGCTCCACCTAATCTCTGAGGTGCGGCACCAGCGGCCCAGCGGGTGAGGTATATCGGCGAGGCGGCAGCGGCAGCGGCACCAGCGGCAGAGTTCGGTGAGGTCCCAGAAGAGATGGCGAGGGGCCCTAATGTCGCGGGCTTGATCGAGGATGATGCTGTATCCATCATCACGCAGGTAATCGCTGAGATCTGATGGATTCATGTTGGGGTTTTTTTTAGCGAAGTTGCGAAATCCGGCGAAATTGATAGGTTCGGTTCGCGGGTGGATCGATGGGGAAAGGGGGCCAATCTACCCGATCTCGTCGCACTGTTAGCTCAGGCAGCACCTGCTACATTAATGTATGGTACAACGGCGCATGGAGCAGAGGGGAATCGATCGGTTGTGCACACTGCATAGACGCATAGTGTTGATCAGCTCTATAGCGGTTCCGATTAATTGGTGCATCCCATATCTAGGGCATACAGAGACATCATAATCTGAAACATGCAAACGTACCTTGTGCAGCAATTTAACTGGTCGCAGGCTGGTAACTGTAAGCTGTAACTTAAAGCTGCCTTTTGCTGTTGGGCCAAGCTTGTGAGTGTGTGTGTTTTGGATAAGGGTGGACAGATCGACCAAATTGATTGAGGATAGTTAGAGTACCCTATTTTTCTTAACAGCAGATTAGTTACCATGTCTAGGAAAATATTTCTAAACTCTGTTACAACTACATAAAGGGTCTCTAGAAGTCTATGAAGCAGTTTCCCAAAATTGATCGGTAGTAGAGGATGGAACAATAATATTCCAGAGGGGCCCTCCAAAGGTGCATAGAGGATGGACCAGACGCAGCAGAGCCTTGTGAACTTGGGATTTGGCCTCTTTGGTTCATGGCCTGCCAGACAACTCAGGACTCAGGAGCCAGACATTCATCTGCACTCAGGCACAGGAAATCGGACGCTTGAGGTTGCACACGTGGCCCTGTTTGTTTGAATGTTTGGTGGCTGTAAAAAGCTGTTTGGGCCCCTTGGCCAGGCAGGCTTCCCAGGCTTCCGATTTTGGATGCATGGGGCCAAGATCTGTTGCCAGGTAGGCATTTGCCTGCCAAGCCTCCAACCAAACAGGCTCGATTCGTGCCCATTTGTTCTTAAACATTGACCCTTGTGACTGCCCATGTTGAATAGCCCTTCAAAGTTCACTAGGCTCTACTGTGACGAGCTGTCCAGCTTAGACAACTTCATAACATTCTGTTTAGATACAAAATCAATGATGACATTGATGTTGCTATTTGGAATTGGGAGAATGAAATCAGTTTATAAACATCTTTGCCGTAATAGCTACAGTCCTCATGATAAACAAATGTGGAATGCCAAGATGCCTCTCAAAATTAAGATCTTCATGTGGCTGACTTTACAAAACTCAATTCTGACTAAAGACAACCTCATGAAAGGAAAGTGGGAAGGGTGCTTCTTGTGACTTCTGCCCCCAGATAGTCTGCATGTCATCTTTTTTTTAATGTCAGTAAATATGTTATATGTGTGGAGTATTCGTCTTCACCTTTTGACTAAAGACAAAGTTCATGTTCTTTGTTTTGGATAGAGAGACGGAGACTCGGAGCTTTATCATAGGCATGTGCAACCAGTTTGAGTTTTGTCTCATAAGGTTGTGGTTGCTGAATTGTTTCTGTCCAATTGATCAAAGGATAAATTAGCTATTGTTGTATTCCTTTTCTTGCATATGTGTTCATTGTCAGAATGGTTATCACCGCTCCCCTGTTCATGTACTTGCCAGATTGACATCAAAAACATCTTAACACATTTGTTTCCAACAAAGGATTGAAAATCCATTCATTCTTGCCGTCATTTTCTAGATGGTAGAAGCCATAACTCATGTGCACATGTCAAATAACTCTTCAAGGAGACCCTTTTTTAAAAATTTCTTTGCCAGTCATTTGCTGTCACTCACTCATTTGATATTCTGTTGAACATCTTTTTCAGTCCTGTGATTATGTCAACAAGTCCATGATACGTGTGAAATATTTAGATGGACTCAAAAAGTTTGTGTATCCAACTGCATGATTTTCCCCCATAACTGCAGGGCTTAGTGGTGTGTGAGATATGTGGCAGTAGCAGTGCCCCTCATCTTATTGCAAACTGCGCTCGGTGCAGTGCGCGTGAGCATTGGTACTCCCTTTCTTTTCTCCTACCTGTCTATTGCTGTTTTTCCTTTCTTTTTGACATACTAAGCTCTAGGAAAATGTACATATACATATGTTCGTCTGTCTACAACATGTTGATCAATTGCTAGGCACGTTTGTAAGGATGTTTGGATAATAGTGAGTGATAAGAGAACAGAAGGCTTTGCCACAGATAACTCATGTAAAGATTGTACTAACTAAATAAGGCCTTGGGATATTTCCATCTGTTGTTGGTCTGTACAAAGTGGGCAATATCTGTTTAAAATGGTGAAATGGGTGAGTGAATTGCAGTTTCTGAAAGTTTTTTGTTTTCTATTTCCCAAAAAAAAAAAAAGGTACTGTATGCAGGTGCTGACGTTTCTGATTCCACGCATATGGTTCTGTAATAGATGCCAACGAAGGGCCAACAGGGCACCCAGATCCTAGCCAAGGTAGCGATTTCTGCTTGTTGGTATGTTCTTCGTAGTCCTGGCCTGAATGAAACTCTGGATCTACACTCCCCTGCTGCAGGTTCCGGACATGACGTTCTTGGGCACCAAATCACCTTGATTCTTCCCCGACGGAAGTTGCAGGGATACCAGAAGGTAGCGGCTAGTGTTGTGAGAAAATTTAGCTTATTTTTTGTGTGGTTGCATTGTATGTATTGCCTGGCACCGCTGGAGCAAATGTCCATGTGGCTGGGCACTGGTGCTGGCATCAGAAAATATGTCGGATGTTCTTTCACAGCGAGAGCAATTGAAATTGAGCGCATACTGTATAGTATGCGAAACTTGAAACCGAGTTGATGCGTGATCGATGGAAGCGGCAATCATGTACGTTGATGGATTGGTTGTTAGCAGCAAAATGGGGATTGGGGTTCAGAAGAATCAGAGTTGGGGATCGTTAGCAAAGCAATGGCGACGAACAGATGAATGTTTGATTTTAGAACAGGGTAATGTTTACAATTTTCATCCATATATAATCCCCTCTTGCTGTCTGAGTCAATACATTACGCTCATCCTCACATCGCTCTGGACTAGTTGCTGGACCACGAAGTAGCGAGGATTGGGTTTCCTTGGTCGGCCCACTTTTGGGCTCGACGACCCTGTTGTGATTGGAATGACAATGTAAATGACAATTGAGACAAGAATATGTAGTGTCCCCTTCTTTTCCATTGATCCACCATGGGTATATATACAAGGTCCTTCATGGAGGTTACACAAGGGAATAATACCCCATAAAGCCTCATAAACATGTTAATGAGAGGGGGTAAATCCTATTGTAAATAGGGTCATGATGGTGGTCTATTAAGGAGGAGATTAAACACCATTAGTAGTATTGTAACACTCCCCCTTAATCGAATCCTCTTTGAGATCAATGAAAAAGTATTGTTCCTCCAAAAATTCCTGTAGGACAAAAAAGAGGAAATATATTGGTAGATATGCTATTAAAACTCCTTAAAACCCTAGTGGGAGAAAAAGGAAAAGTATAGCACATTATGATTATTGCCTCTTTGTGAACTTGCATGAGAAAAAAATTTTCAGGAGAAAACTCATGTATAGTTTAGATAGCAATACATGTCTTTGATATTCCTTTTAAAAACCCCTATGGGGAAAATAAGAAATATGACATGAGCTTATGTAAATATTGCCTCATTAAAAACTTTCTATGAGAAACCTTGTGAGGAAAAACTCATAAAAAGAAAAGAGTACAATATGATGTTGTGACAAGTCAATATCTAGGAGATTTCTCCCCCTGAACCTTGCAAATCTCTAAGACGTCGCATACCAATCCCTTTAACACATTTTTCAAATGTGGAGGCTGGTAGTGACTTAGTAAATAAATCAGCGAGATTATCGCAAGATTTAATTTGCAAGATATCAATTTCTCCTTGTTGTTGCAGCTCATGAGGATAGAACAACTTAGGAGAAATATGCTTATTGATATTGCTTTTGATATAACCTGTCTCCATCTGTGTAACAAAAGCTGCATTATCTTCATAGATAATGGTTGGTGAGTTAATTACACCTAGACCACAAGATTGTTGTATGTGGTTAATCATCCTGCGAAGCCAAACGCATTCACGTGAGGTCTCGTATAGTGCTACTATCTCAGAATGATTGGTGGAAGTAGTCACCAAGGTTTGTTTCGATGACTTCCACGAGATGGCTGTTTCGTTGTGTAGGAACACGAAGCCTGTTTGAGATCTGCCATGATGGGGATCAGATCGATATCCAGCGTCAGCGTAACCAACGATATCTGAATTTGGGCCTCTTTTAAAGAATAGTCCAAGATCCCTTGTGCCATTCACATATCTGAGGATATGCTTTACTCCAGTCCAGTGACGTTTGGTGGGAGCAGCGCTGTATCTAGCTAGTAAATTCACTGCAAATGCAATATCAGGCCTGGTGCAATTTGCAAGGTACATGAGCGCTCCAATGGCACTAAGATATGGAACATGAGGGCCCAAAACATCTTCTCCTTCATCCCGTGGTCTAAATGGGTCAGTCTCCATTTCTAAAGACCGAACAACCATAGGAGTTTTGGAAGGATGAGATTTATCCATATTGAATCTCTCCAATACTTTCTGGATATAGGCAGACTGATGTATAAAAATTCCAGTTGGAAGGTGCTCAAGCTGTAGGCCTAAGCAAAATTTGGTGTGTCCCAAATCCTTCAACTCGAACTCCGTCTTTAGATGATTGCGGGCTTCATCAATATCTTGTTGGTGGCCGATGATATTTAAATCATCGACATATACAGATATAATGCAAAATCCCGTTTGGGACTTCCTGATGAAGACGCATGGGCAATCATTACTGTTGGAGTATCCCTTCTGCAGAAGGTACTCGCTGAGTCGGTTGTACCACATTCTTCCCGACTGCTTTAAGCCATAAAGTGACTTTTGAAGCTTTACACAATACATGTTGCGGTTTGCATTTTGATTCGGTATAGGGATCCCGTCAGGGACCTTCATATATATGTCCGAATCGAGTGACCCATAGAGATATGCAGTCACTACATCCATCAACTGCATAGATAGATGATTTTGTACAGCCAGAGATATTAAATATCGGAATGTTATTCCATCCATAACTGGAGAGTATGTTTCATTGAAATCAACGCCGGGTCTCTGCGTGAACCCTTGTGCTACAAGTCTTGCTTTGTATCTCACACCTCATTGTTCTCGTTCTGTTTTCGGATGAAAACCCATTTGTATCCCACAGGGAATACTTTTGAAGGTGTAGGCATTGCATGAGAGAATACCTTTCTTTTAGTAAGCGAGGCTATTTCTGCTTGAATTGCTTCCTTCCACAGATTCCAGTCCGAGCGCTTTTTGCACTCTGCCATGGATTTAGGATCTGGATCATTTTGGAGGAGTTCAGCAACCATTGCGGAGAAATGCATGTCGACAAATGTAGTCTTTCGGTCATATGATTCTCCAGACTCGAGATAGTTGATGGAAATTTCGTGTACCCTTTGAGATGCATCATCATTTCCCAAAATGGTTGCATCAGGGCATTCCGATGTCCCAACATCAGTAATTGAGTGCACTGTTGATGTGGGATGTGAAGGTTGGACCTCCACAGGGTGTTGCTCAACATGAGGTTGAGTTGCATTTACTTGGTTGGAAGAATTCTTCTTTTTCCTTTGCTTGCTAGGAGCTGCATCCTTGGAAATGGCCGTACTTCTCCCCCTCTTACTTGGGAGTGGAGTAGTTTTATTTGGTACCTCTACTCTTGCCGGCACATTTCTCGCAGGATTGTAGGATTTTGTAACACCCTTATAATCAGTAAATGCATCTGGCATATTATTTGCAATGTGTTGCAAATTGATGATTTTCTGAACTTGTAGTTCAGTCTCAGATGTACATGGATCATCATTGGAGATAGCTGTGGCATCCCAATTGATTTCCTGGCATTCTTTGTGGTTTGTTTGTTCTCCCCCTAATGCCGGGAAATGATCTTCATCAAAGATAGAATCAGCATACCGGGCCGTGAATAGATCCCCTGTGAGGGGCTCCAGGTATTTTATGATCGACGGAGATTGATATCCCACATAGATCCCCAGTTTCCTGTGAGGGCCCATAGATGTACGCTGCGGTGGTGAGATCGGTACGTATGTAGCGCAACCGAACTTACGCAGATGGGAAATGTTTGGAATATTTCCACGTACTAGTTGCAACGGGGAGGTTGCATGATAAGCAGTTGGACGCAATTGTATTAAGTCAGCAGCGTGTAAGACTGCATGACCCCAACATGAGGTTGGGAGATTGCTATTCTGTAGTAATGGTCGTGCAATAAGTTTGATTCTCTTGATGAGAGACTCAGCCAAACCATTTTGAGTATGCACATATGGGACCGAATGCTGAACTTGAATTCCTAAGGCCATACAATAATCATTGAAGGCACGTGAGGAAAATTCAGCGGCATTATCCATTCTAATTGACTGGATTTGATGTTCAGGATGATTTGCTCTAAGTTTGATAACTTGAGCAATGATCTTAGCGAATGCATGGTTCCGTGTGGAAAGGAGGCACACATGAGACCATCGTGTACATGCGTCTATTAGAACCATGAAGTACCTAAACGGTCCAGACAAAGGTTGAATGGGACCACATATGTCTCCTTGAATGCGTTCAAGGAACTTGAGCGGTTCGGCTTGAATTTTGAGATAAGAGGGTCTCAAAATTAATTTCCCAGTTGCACATGCGGTGCAAATAAAATCCGAGGATTGGGAAAATCTTGCATCACTTAGATTGTGACCAACAGAATTTTTTGTAATTTTTCTCATCATCCCTATGCCGGGGTGATCAAGGCGATCATGCCAAGTTTGGAATGCATTGACATTCTGAAAAATTACTTTGTACGCAACATGTCGTACGGGTTTGATATATGTATAGTACAATCCAGACGGGAGCGAGGAAAATTTTTCTAGTGTCTGTTTGCCATATCCGTTGTCCTTTGTAATGAGAAGGGATTCCTCATTATAGTCATTGTGAGTTTCAATATGAAACCCATTTTTGCGGATATCTCTATAACTTAGCAGGGTACGAGTTGAATCGGGATACAAGAGTGCATCCTCAATTGTTATCGTTGTACCCATAGGTAGCATAATAGTGGCTCGTCTAGAACCGACTATTACAGCATCGCGTCCAGCGATTGTTAAAATATTTCCTTTATTCTTTGTGAGATTTTGGAAATATTTTATTTCTCTAAGTATAGAGTTAGTGGTAGCACTATCAACAAGACACATTTCCTCATCCATCGGATTGACTCCCGTACAATCTATATAAAATGGAGAATAAAAATAAAAATTCTCAACATAGAAATATAGATTAATCAACATATGGATATTTAAATGTGCTTATTACAATGAAACATCAAATGTGTCATAATTAAGGTAAATAAAAGACAGTAATTTATTACAACTCATGGGCATAATATTTAGGCAATCTAAGAAGACTAGGGAGTCTATTCATAGTCTCCAAACATATCTCCAGAACCATATTCTAGGAGCATGTTGTCTAAGTCTTCATCTTCCCCTTCAGGTGGGAGGAGTGCCATGATGTTGCTTGCATCCGCTGCGGCGGACTTGGAGCATCCTGGGGCGTCTTGTGCTGCGGCATCAAGATGAGAGTTGAAGTGTGCTTCAAATTTCTTTCCACCTTGGTTGGTACGTCCTTGATCAGAGCGCCCACGTCCAACGGATTTCAAGTACAATTCCACTAAGTGCTTAGGGGTGCGACATTTCTTAGTCGGGTGGTTGTAGCAACCACACTTTGCACAAGTGTTGGACTTGTTAATCGACTTAGAATTATCATTCCTCTTAGCACCACGGGACTTGCGCTGTCTCCTGCGCTTGTTCTTAGACTTGGAGGTTCCAGAATTGCCATTGTGAGTGACATCCTGCTGTGTTTGTTTCTGAGTGTTAGCATGCACTTCAGGCAAAGGTTTAGCACCAACCGGTCCTTGGTTGGTGTTCCAGATGAGGAGCTCATCATGCTTTTCTGCCTGAAGCAATGTCTTAATCAGCTCAGAATAAGCTGTAAACCCCCTTTGACGGTATTGTTGTTGAAGGATTATGTGTGCAGGACGCATGGTAGACAGAGTCTTCTCAATTTTGTCCTCATCACTTGGTTCCTTCTCACAAAATCTCAGCTTGGAACTGATTTTGTGCACAGCATGGTTGAACTCTCCAACAGTTTTGAAATCCTGTATGCGGAGGTGGTTCCACTCATTGACAGCCTCTGGAAGGACAACTGCCTTTTGCTGTTCATACCGTGTCTGTAGAGCAAGCCAGAGAGCGCGTGGGTCCTCTTCCATCAGATACTCAGCTTTGAGATCAGGATGGATGTGGTTCCTTATTACAAATAAGGCACTGTACTTGTGGGTATCAGACAAGGGGTCTACACCCATCTCAGGCGGTGTGATCGCCGAGTATAATCCGTGCAGCGATAGACTCACTTTGAGATCCATCGCCCATGTGAGGAAGTTGTTGCCATCAAGAGCGAGGGACTCGAACTCTTTGGCGGCTAGTTTGGTAGCCATGATGCCTACATGTGAGTATGCATAGATTTAATTAAAATCCAAGACATGGTTGTAATAATTGAATACAAATGCAAATAATCAAGGTAAACTTGAATTGAAATAACGGGAATTTTTCTCGATTAGTGGAACAAAAGGTAATCACCATGAGGGTGTATACCATAATTTTATTATTTCACGTCTAGATGTAATCCTTGTATGTTCATAGTCGAAACAAAGGTGACATCGAGTGAAAAACATATTCCAAATGAGAGAAAAATTCAACCAAAATATTTGCATAAGTACTTGTTATAGGGAATTGAAATAAACAAAACGCATTGAACAAGTACGAAAATTGTATTCATAATGCAAAGTATGTAAATACTTTAAAGCAGTACATCAGATGTCTAAAACTGAAGGTAAATAGACTAATAATTCTGATGTAAATAAAGCAGTAAAAATGCTTCAAAGTAAATACAAATTATTCTGTAAAAGGGAAATATAAAGATAACTACGTTTTGGGCCAAAAACTGAGGTAATTGAGCCCAAAAACGCTATTTTGAGTCCACCAGACCCAGGCTGAAAGCTCGCAGGCCCCAACCTGGGCCTGGGCCGGCCATTCGGCCCAACAGGGGGGTGGAGGGGGCGCCACCAGGGGTGGTCCACCCGCGTGGGCCCCATAGGCACGCGGCCCGAAGACGCGCGGAGGCCGAGGCTGGGCGCAGAGAGGCCCGGCGGGCACTCGGCGGCGGGGCGCGAGGCCGCACCGCGCGTGCGCCATCAGAGAGCCGAGGGAGGTGCTCGGCCTCTCCTCCGCTGGATCCGCGTGCCGATAGGTGCTGCCTCCAGCGTGTCTCCTCGGCACCGGCCAATCTGTGGCCGCCCCCCCCCCCCCCCCGAGGCGCTCAGGCCAAGTTGAGGGACCTTCGTGCAGAAGGCCCATGGGGCACGCTAATCCACGTCGGGATAAAGCGTGGGCGAGGTGGAGAAGGAGGAGGCGGTGGTGGTGAAGACGGCGCTGCTGGTGGTGGTGAAGCCACCGGGGAAGCCGCTGGTGGTGCCAGCGACGAGTCGGCGATCACGTCGAAGCTAGCGGATGGGCTGCCGACGACGTACTCCGTGCAGGACGGCTCGCTCGCGCTGTACGCCACCGCACTGTACGCCGGGCATGGGCCGAAGCCGTGCAGCGGGCAGAAGTACGGTGCGGGCAGCGGTGACGCCGGTCCAACCGGTGATGCCGGCGGTGACGCCGGTGGTGCCGCCAGAGGTGCCGCCGGAGCTGGAGGCTCCGGAGTGGGAGCCCGCGGTGGTGACGGCGGCTGCAGTGGAGCCGCTGCCGGCGCAACCGGCGGTTCCGACGGTGGTGCAGGGACCACTACGACGTCGATGGCATCCGACGTGCGCAGCCCCGTCGTCCTCCACGAGGGAGTCCGCGATTGCGAGAAGCTGAAAGCCCAAGTTTGGTTTTGGATATTGATGAAACCCATTGGACTAACCTTTGTCATTAAGTGCTTGATTAGCAAAAGGTGGGTCCATGGTCAAGTGAAGCATGATGATGGACATGTGATGCAATGATCAAGTGATTGGTCGTAAGATGGTCCATATCTTCACTAGAAGAAAAGAAGAAAGAGGAAAATAAAAGAGCTCAAGGCAAAGTATAACCAATAGGCTCTTTTGTTTTTGGCACTCAAGACACCAATAGAGGGTGTGAGTGTATTTAGGATAGTGGCGTACTATTAAGAGGAGCAAACTTGTTTGCATATCGGTCATCTAGTGCCACTTGAGCGATCTAACTTTGCGATGTTACTAAGATCGAGTGGCGTGGTGAGAGCAAGTGAAAATCCTTTGAAAATTGTTTGTGAAAATGCTAACACACATGCACATGATGGTGTACACTTGTTGGTGTTAGCACATTTGCAAAGGAGAAGTTGTTGGAGTTGGTTTGGATCAACTCGGAGATGAAAATGGAGTTTTCTGTGTGTTGTCGGTGGTACCGACCCTGGGTTGTCGGTGGTACCGCCCAAGGAGGCAGCGTGCAGACCTCTCTGTTCCGAAGGGTTTTTGGCCTGGCGGTGGTACCAGCTATTACCTCGGTACTACCGCCGGCGGTGGTACCGACAGGATGGTCGGTGGTACCGTGGCCATGAGGTGTTTTGCAGAGCTCTCTGTAGTTTTGAAAAATAGCCTAGCGGTAGTACCGCCATTACCTCGGTACCCGCCCGCGGTGGTACCGACGCAAGGTCGGTAGTAGCTGTTTTTTTCGCAGAGCTCTCTGGTCGCGGCGATTTTGGCCTGGCGGTAGTACCGCCATGACCTCGGTACTACCGACCTCGGAGGAACCGACCAGGGGTCGGTGGTTTGCCTAAATCTGCGCGATGTGAGGTAACGGCTAGTTTGACTAAGCCGGTAGTACCGCCCAGGAGGGGGTCGGTACTACCGACCGGAGCGCAGAGTGCCCAGTGAAGGGGCATAACGGCTAGTTGGCCGTTGAGGCTATATATAGTCGTTGAGGCCGGCTTTGGGCTGGTGGCTGGAGCACTCCAAAGCCTTGGTGGCTTGTGTGGATGTGCTTGTGAGCCCTCTAACACACATATGCTTTAGTGCTCATCCGATTGTGTGAGAGAGTGATCCTAGTGCGTTGCTTTGAGAGATTGCATCGAGTGGCACTAGGTGTTCGAGTTGCAAGCCGGTGGTGCTTATTACTCTTGGAGGTTGCCACCTCCTAGACGGCTTGGTGATCGAGTCTCCGTCGTGAAGCCCGCGTGGAGATTGTGCGTGGCTCCGGAGAAGGATTGTGAGGGGCATTGTGCTCGCCCCGCGGGGATCGCGAAGAGCAACTCTAGTGGATTGCGCGTGTCATTGAGTTACCCTCACTTGTGGGTGAGTTCTTGCGGCGCTCGAGTGTCGAGCTAGGTGTGGTGCCTATTAGCCGCCGAACTACCAAAGTGTGTGGTCGACACAACGGGGACTAGCTTGGTGGCAACCAAGTGAACCTCGGGAGAAAAATCACACCGTGTCAACTTCGTGTTCATCTTCTCGGTGGTTTGCAAAACTCTTTTCACTAGCTTGTATTTACTTGTTCATATACATGTGCTAGTGTAGTTGCTCTTATGATTAGTTGGCTTGTGTAGCTTGCTAGTTACCTTCCTTGCTTGTGTAGCATAGAAGTTGATCCCATGAGTGACTAGTTGACTTGTAGTCTTGCTAGTCACATTGCTTAGTTTGTGTAGCTAAGTTGAGCTCTCTAATTTGGCTTGTGTAGCCTTGTTATTGAGCATTGCTAGTGAGCTTAGGCTTTTGTGCTTTTTGCTTAGTGGCATGTGTAGGAGCTCCCGGTTGATTGAGTACTAGTTGCTTAGGTTTGTGTAACCTTGCAAGCTAGAATTGTTTAGGTGAGCTCTAGCTAGCCCGACACCTTATTTGCTTTGTTTAGGATCTTTTATAAGGTGTCATAGAGTATAAGTAGAGGGTGTAGTCTTGGCTAGACCGATAGTTTTAATTCCGCATTTGTTTCGGTTAGCCATTCCGCTGCAATTAAGTTTAAGTTTTTAGAAAAGACTATTCACCCCCCTCTAGTCCGCCATCTCGACCGCCCTTCAATTGGTATCGGAGCAAGGTCTCTCATTTGTGGTCTTCACCGACCCGAGAGGATGGCGTCTAGTGGGCTAGATGATGTGTGTGTGATACACATATTTTTGATGGCACACACTTTGCACAATGGAACACCATATGCTTGATCATTTTCGTGCAAAGGGGCCAAAGTTTTGGTGGATTATCACTAGTGGTCTCACTCATGTTTTGGACCATAGAAATCTCACCAAAGCTCAAAAGGATCTCTTTGAACTTGATGCAAATGCTTATTGTTATCTAATGGATGCATTGAGTTTTGAGTTGTTTTATAAGATCAACTCCAAAGGGACCGCCCATGAGATGTGGGAATCCATCAAGACCACCTTCGGTGATCCCTCCACGTTTGATGATGGCAAGTTCATAAAGGAGGATGAACCGGTGGTACATGAGGATGTTGAGCATGACCGCAACATAGTTGTTGTGGAAGATTGCTCCACCTCATGTTCAAGTGATGCAATCAATGAAAATACTTCAAGCACACTTGACAAGATGGAAGATGATGCCTCAAGTGATGCAAGTGATGATTCAACCTCAAGCACACTTGATGGTAATGATGGCTCATGCTCGGGCGATGATCGTGATACTACTACAAGCCCATCGCCACATTGCTTCATGTCACAAGGTGACACCAAGGTATTTAATGCAAATGTGGTTGATCATGTTGATTCATATGATGAGCTTGTTAGTAGACTTGCTAGCATGACCATGTCTTTAGAGAATGAGAAAATAAAACAATGAAATTAACAAATGAAAACTCATTTCTAAAGAACTCATGTGAAGAACATAAGCGCTTACTTGATGTTCTTAAAGCTTCACATGATGATTAATTGAAAAGTATGGCTCTCTCATTAAGGAGCTTTCAAAGAAAATTAAAAATAATGAGAGCTCATCACATGGATCAAATGATCAATTGCAAAATGTTGCTAACCCATGTGATGTAGGCAAGAAGAATGTATCCACCTCTTGTGATGATTTAATATCTATGCCATGTTCTTCACACTAGATGCTTGTTCTACTTCTATGTCTTGTGAGACTAACCTTTTGAAGGAGAACAATGAGCTCAAACTTGAAGTGAAGAACTTGAGCAACAAGTTAGAGAGGTGGTGTAAATCAAAGGTCACCTATGAGCACATAATGAAGAATCAAAGAAGCTATGGTGACAAGAGTGGCATTGGCTTCAACAAGAGCAATGTCAAAGGCAAGAGATGGGCAAGAGAAGACATGAAAGAGAAATGAAGAAGCAAGAACAAGAAAAGCTATCTCATTTCATGTGCTATCAATGCCATGAGATGGGACATCTTGCAAAGGCTTGCCCCAACAAGAAGAAGCCCCAAGCTCAAATCAAGAACAACCATCATGATGGTGACTTGATGAAGAAAGAAGAAAACAGAAGGGGCGGAAGAGCAAGGCATCCAACTCATATCCATGATGCCAAGATGATGATGAGCAAGAATGAAGAAAAGAAGAAAGATTTGGCTCACATCAAATGCTACAAGTGTGGTGACATGGGACACTTTGCCTCGAAGTGTCCTAACAAGCTTGAGAAGAAGGCTCAAGCAACTCATGAGAGGCAAGGCAATGAGAAGCACACATGAGCAAAGAAGAGAAGGCTCAATCCAAGAGAAGTTGCTACTCATGCCGGGAAAGGGGACACATGGCTCATTCATGTCCCCTAGGTATGACTTCTAAGCCTATTTCAATTGATGATAATATTATGCTTAGAAAGGATGAAAATGGTACCTCTAAGGATACTATTGCAACTCATCCCGCTACTCATACTAAGGCTATGCCTAAGTATGTTGCTCCTAACTTGAGAGGACCCAAACTAGTTTGGGTACCATCAAAAAGTGGATGATTGTGTGTAGGTACCATGGCATTGGAGACTTGATTCAATTGATTTCATATTGTTCATTATATGATTGAGTCAAGTAATGAAGCTTAGTGATATCCAAACCCAATGCCAAGTCAAGTCAAGTGAAGACCAAATGTGCTACAACATACAAGTGTCACATTCTAGTTGTGGTGATCTTATTGGAATTATTTGAAGGCTTGCAATCAAATTGAGTAGAAGCTTGCTATTGGATGATCATGATTTACAAAGGTATTTCTAGTTGATCATATTCATTTGGGTGCATATGAGTTATTGAATTGGATATATATGCATATGTTGCTTGCTATAAGGTGATTGAATGGATAAATTGCTTAGTGATCAAGTTTTGAGTTAGTTTGATTGGATATGTTCATGAGACTTCTTTTAGTAAGTGGTTTGAATGGATATATGTCTTGTGTTGATGTTCAAACAAGTTTAGCTCAAGTTTGATTCAAATTGGTAGAGTATAGCTCAATTGCTCAAAGTTGTCAAAAATCTGAAATCTGAGCTAGCTGTGATATAGCCATGTTTGAATGATCAAATCTATTTGGATTGGCTTGAAATTTGGTACACATGCTCTACACACTTGTGATATTAGTCGCTGTGCAATTCATGATTATTGGATAAGATGTACTTTGGTTTTGGAGTAGATCTTGTCAACTATTGTGCAGCAGTTTTCAGCATGTAGTACTATGGAAAGAATTGAAATCTGGTAGCAATCTAGAAAGCCAATGAAGCTCAAATTTTTATGGCTGCTAGAACACTTAGAGAGGCACATCTCCACCAAATTTCATAGTCATTAGACTTATATTTTGGGAGATAAGCATGTTTCTTTGAGAAGGACAGAATCTGCCAGAAAAGTGACAAATATTGGATTGATTTAGAGTCACTTTGATTGAAAGGCCCTCAAGTTGGAATCATGTTTATAAAGTGTTTGAGGGACCTATGTTTGGTTTTGAGATGAGCTAGAAGTATGGCAAATATGAGTACAAGTTCATGTGATTGGGAAGTGTATTTGGCACACATTTGGTACTCAAATTGAAGATCAAGACCAACATCAAGATGAAGATAAAGATCAAGTCCTAGTATCAATTGAAGATCTTTTGGAAGAAAGAAAAGGACTCAAAAAGGAACTCAAAGAGGATTCAAAGTCACATTTTCAAGAAGAGTTTAATTGGATCAATCAAACAAAGTCAATTCAAGTAAGTATCAAGGGATTCTTTGGAGAGAGGTCACTTCTCCCTTTTGTAGGGGCTTGCCGCCTTTTGTAGGTTAACCGAGCACGAGGCTTGGAAGGCTAACATGGAAGTGGTGATCTAGAGTATCATTGGAGATGCTTGGTTGGAGAAATCAAGAGATTGATCAAGAAAGAAAGCAAGCAACACCCAAGATAGAAAAGCAAATCATGTCAATTCAAGTGGTATTCATATGCAAGCTATGTTCAAATGAAGAAGCAAGCCAACCACCAAGATAATGCACTTAATCATATGAGTGAAGATTTGTTCTATCAATTGGTATATATTGGTCTTCACCATGGACTTCACATTGCTATTTGGAGCTTAATTGGAAAAATGACTATCCTCTACTCCAAGATAGCAAAGGTATCATTGTAATGTGCATGATCATATTCATCCCTTACTAGTATGCGGTTAGTGCATATAGTACATGTTCAATAAGATCATGCATAACAATTGAAAAGTTTAAATTCATAGCCTACCACTATTGCTTGTTTGATTATATGATCTAGTGGTTAGTATATGAGTTTGTTCATGAGCTAGTGAACCCAAGTACTTGATCTAGAAGATGAACTTTCAAGTGTCTAATTCAACATGAGTAAGATAACCATTGAAAAATGTGTGAAGAAGCTTACTCTAGAGCAAACCGAGTTAGATATCTTGTGCAATATTGCCTAGTTCAAGTCACAAATGAGAAGCTCATGAAGATGACAAGAGTTCAAGAAGAAGATAATAATGCAAATGGATATCAAGTTAAACTTTTTATTCAAAGTGGTATCCTACAAGACTTCAAGTGATCCTCAACTTTAAGTGATCAAATCAAGCAAAGATCCATCACCAACAAAAGCTCAAGCTTATCAAGTGGATGACCCATGCTATGACATAGGGAAGGTGCCCCACCAATTGGTATCAAGGTCAAAGATCCTACACATGGTGTCGTTCCAACACATATGGTGGTGTCCATCAAAAATGAAGACTCAAATGTCAACCATCTACCCTAGTGTCACCCTTTGTGAGAAAAGAGCATACCTTTTATGGTCATTGATGACAAAGGGGGAGAAGTTATGGAAAAGATATGTCAATTATGATATGTCAAGGACAAAGAGGGAGAAAAGAAGATGGACAGAGGGAGCAAAAAAAGAAGGTGGACATGGATCAAGAGGGAGCAAGATTGAAGGATCAAAATTCTTGGACAATGAGAGCACACAAGTAGGGGGAGCAAGCCTATGAACTTGATTGAATGCATTTGCAATGTGCATCTTACATATGCTTGCTTGCATTGTCTTGCATTAGTTTGTGTTTTCAAGTAGTATCTCTCTTGTGTGTTGCTTGCTAGACTAGAACTTGAATGATGAAATGAAGTACTAGCATGCATAGGGTAGAACTAGACTTTTGAAATTTAACTTTTTTTTTGCCAATATATTTGCTTAAAGTTGGCTTACAAGTTGTATCTAGTTCATTATGGTGCTAAGGATGATCATGAGTTTTGCACTCCGATTGGTATCGCGCTTCAAAGGTCCATTCTTTAAACCTTAGTATCACAAGTTAGTAATTGCTCACCCAAAATTTTATATCCATGCATATGTGCCGAACCTCGAACCAAACTCTATAGCACATATGTAGGGGGAGCAAATACTACCTTGGTGTCTCAAATCTTTATCATAATATCTTGTATGAGGGTTGTCATCAATTACCAAAAAGGGGAGATTGAACCCAAGTTTGGTTTTGGATAATTGATGAAACCCATTGGACTAACCTTTGTCATTAAGTGCTTGATTAGCAAAAGGTGGTCCATGGCTCAAGTGAAGCATGATGATGGACATGTGATGCAATGATCAAGTGATTGGTCGTAAGATGGTCCATATCTTCACTAGAAGAAAAGAAGAAAGAGGAAAATAAAAGAGCTCAAGGCAAAGGTATAACCAATAGGCTCTTTTGTTTTTGGCACTCAAGACACCATAGAGGGTGTGAGTGTATTTAGGATAGATGGCCGTACTATTAAGAGGAGCAAACTTGTTTGCATATCGGTCATCTAGTGCCACTTGAGCGATCTAACTTTGCGATGTTACTAAGATCGAGTGGCGTGGTGAGAGCAAGTGAAAATCCTTTGAAAATTGTTTGTGAAAATGCTAACACACATGCACATGATGGTGTACACTTGTTGGTGTTAGCACATTTGCAAAGGAGAAGTTGTTGGAGTTGGTTTGGATCAACTCGGAGATGAAAATGGAGTTTTCTGTGTGTTGTCGGTGGTACCGACCCTGGGTTGTCGTGGTACCGCCCAGGAGGCAGCGTGCAGACCTCTCTGTTCCGAAGGGTTTTTGGCCTGGCGGTGGTACCGCTATTACCTCGGTACACCGCCGGCGGTTGTACCGACAGGATGGTCGGTGGTACCGTACCGTGGCCATGAGGTGTTTGCAGACTCTCTGTAGTTTTGAAAAATAGCCTAGCGGTAGTACCGCCATTACCTCGGTACTACCGCCCGCGGTGGTACCGACGCAAGGTCGGTAGTAGCTGTTTTTTTCGCAGAGCTCTCTGGTCGCGGCGATTTTGGCCTGGCGTAGTACCGCCATGACCTCGGTACTACCGACCTCGGAGGAACCGACCAGGGGTCGGTGGTTTGCCTAAATCTGCGCGATGTGAGGTAACGGCTAGTTTGACTAAGCCGGTAGTACCGCCCAGGAGGGGTCGGTACTACCGACCGGAGCGCAGAGTGCCCAGTGAAGGGGCATAACGGCTAGTTGGCCGTTGAGGCTATATATAGTCGTTGAGGCCGGCTTTGGGCTGGTGGCTGGAGCACTCCAAAGCCTTGGTGGCTTGTGTGGATGTGCTTGTGAGCCCTCTAACACACATATGCTTTAGTGCTCATCCGATTGTGTGAGAGAGTGATCCTAGTGCGTTGCTTTGAGAGATTGCATCGAGTGGCACTAGGTGTTCGAGTTGCAAGCCGGTGGTGCTTATTACTCTTGGAGGTTGCCACCTCCTACGGCTTGGTGATCGAGTCTCCGTCGTGAAGCCCGCGTGGAGATTGTGAGTGGCTCCGAGAAGGATTGTGAGGGGCATTGTGCTCGCCCCGCGGGATCGCGAAGAGCAACTCTAGTGGATTGCGCGTGTCATTGAGTTACCCTCACTTGTGGGTGAGTTCTTGCGGCGCTCGAGTGTCGAGCTAGTGTGGGTGCCTATTAGCCGCCGAACTACCAAAGTGTGTGGTCGACACAACGGGGACTAGCTTGGTGGCAACCAAGTGAACCTCGGGAGAAAAATCACCGTGTCAACTTCGTGTTCATCTTCTCGGTGTTTTGCAAACTCTTTTCACTAGCTTGTATTTACTTGTTCATATACATGTGCTAGTGTAGTTGCTCTTATGATTAGTTGGCTTGTGTAGCTTGCTAGTTACCTTCCTTGCTTGTGTAGCATAGAAGTTGATCCCATGAGTGACTAGTTGACTTGTAGTCTTGCTAGTCACATTGCTTAGTTTTGGTAGCTAAGTTGAGCTCTCTAATTTGGCTTGTGTAGCCTTGTTATTGAGCATTGCTAGTGAGCTTAGGCTTTGTGCTTTTTGCTTAGTGGCATGTGTAGGAGCTCCCCGTTGATTGAGTACTAGTTGCTTAGGTTTGTGTAACCTTGCAAGCTAGAATTGTTTAGGTGAGCTCTAGCTAGCCCGACCCTTATTTGCTTTGTTTAGGATCTTTTATAAGGTGTCATAGAGTATAAGTAGAGGGGTGTAGTCTTGGCTAGACCGATAGTTTTATTCCGCATTTGTTTCGGTTAGCCATTCCGCTGCAATTAAGTTTAAGTTTTTTAGAAAAGACTATTCACCCCCCCTCTAGTCCGCCATCTCGACCCTTCAGAAGCCCGCTGGGGGAAGCCCCTGCGTGCGCCTCGACGGTGGTTGCCAAGGCGTTCGCCAAGGATCTCCCGGAGGTCGTCGAAGAGCGTCGCTTGGACGCGGTGGTTGGCGAAGCTTACGCCAAGTGTGATGGCACGTTGGTATGCCATCATCACAAGCTGAAGAACGAAGGAGGCAGAGGGAAGATCGCGGTGAGTCGCCATCGTTACCTCTGCGATCGTAGCTCAGTTGGTAGAACGTGCTGATAACGTGTTGTGATGGAATGACAATGTAAATGACAATTGAGACAGAATATGTAGTGTCCCCTTCTTTTCCATTGATCCACCATGGGTATATATACAAGGTCCTCCATGGAGGTTACACAGGGAATATACCCCATAAAGCCTCATAAACATGTTAATGAGAGGGGGTAAATCCTATTGTAAATAGGGTCATGATGGTGGTCTATTAAGGAGGAGATTAAACACCATTAGTAGTATTGTAACAGACCCGGCCTTTTCCCGCGCGTTCATCCCGAATCGGCGCACTCCTGGCCTGGGCTCAATGACTCGGATGGCTCCTGCTAATAGATCCAAAAAGACCTTATATATATTCGGATTATCGATTAAAAAATAAGAATAGCAACCGATAAAAGCATCATCTTGGGGATGCCAAGAGCAAACAAATGTGTTTTCTTCTTCTGTTGGGATTTCGACGCACCGCTAGAACTGAAAACCTCCTCAACCTGGTAAGGTGAAGATTAATGTTGATACATCTTTTTACATGGAAACCAATATATAGCAGGCCTTGGGATTATATAGCAAGGTGAAAGGATCAAGATGCCCAAGAGGGGGGGTGAATTGGGCTTTTCTAAAACTTCTTGCAATAACAAAACCTATCAAGCCCCAATTAACCCCCTAGTGCCTAGAAGTGTGTATGACAAGAATCAATAGCACAAAAGATTATCACTAAGCCAATTCTACTCTAGCATGGCAATTCAATTTGGGATGAACAACAAGTGTAATGCGGAATTGAATTGCTTGAATGTAAATGCGTAAGTAAAGAGTAGAGATGACTCGACGATCTTTTTGCCGAGGTATCGAGGTGTCGGCACACCCCCCTAGTCCTCGTTGGAGCACCCGCGCAAGGGTATCGCTCCCCCTTGATCCGCGCAAGGATCAAGTGCTCACTACGAGCTGATTCTTCGCCACTCCGCCGGCCCGGTGAATCGCTCGCTACCGGTCACAACTTGGCTTGGGTCATCCACAATGCCTCCGGATGATCACCAAGCTCTCCGATCGCCACCAAGCCGTCTAGGTGATGCCGATCACCAAGAGTAACAAGCAAGAACTCTCACTTGACCAACGCAAGGCTAATGAGATGGGTGGATGCACACTTGCTACTCTCTACTCACTAATGAGGTGTTTGATCACTCAACTATCAAATCTCTCAACCTCACTAGGCCTCTTGCACTCACTTGCAATCACAATGTGTTTGGGAACCTTTCAAATGAGCAAGAGTGACAGCATGAATGAGGGGGAGGCATATTTATACCCCCCAACTCAAAACATGCACGAAGGGGTAAGTCCAGCCAGTTACACACTGACCGGACGCACCTGTCGGGGTGACCGGACGCGTCCGGTCAGTGTCTAACGGCTACGTGACGTTAGCCCTGACACCAGTACGATACACTGACCGGACGCACCCATGCGTCCGATCACCACTGACCGGACGCGTCCGGTCATCAATTTCCCTCTCTGGAACCTCTCTGGACGCGACCGGACTCACCTCCTGGTGCGTCCGGTCGAAAACTGAAGAGCGTCCGGTCGAAGCCAAGCCTGCTTCTTAGCCAAACCAACTGACCGGACGCACCCCCAGCGTCCGGTCATTAGGGTTGAAGCGTCCGGTCAATTTTGAAGTCCGAAACGACTTCGGTTTGCGACGCTCCCTTCACGAATTTCTTCCTTATGATCTTAGGGACCTTTCTAAGCTACCTAGGGCTTTGGTTAACAAGTGTGCACCACACCTAACTCAAAAGTCTCACCTAGGTCAAGCTACCCATTCAAACCCCTCTTTATAGTACGGCCAAAAATAAAACAAAGACCTATGCTACTCTAAGTGTCCTTCAACACCAAGTGACACTTAGTGCTAGCCTATCACCGTCTTCGTTGTCCATCCTTTGAAAACCGAACGAATTCCATCAATAGAGAGGCATGAATACCATAGTGCCCTCACGATCATCATTACCATGACCTAACTCAATTGTTTCTGCAAAACACACGTTAGTCATAGTAGTTTACCGTTGTCATCCAATCACCGAAACCCACTGGGGGCCTAGATGCTCACAATCTCCCCCTTTTTGGTGATTGATGACAACCTCAAGTATGTTTGAAAGAGAGAGGTTTTCAATTGCTTGATTCATATAAGCATGTGACAATAAGATCAAAGGGGTTAGGCATGCTTATACGAACCAAGTCACCATAAGTACTCAACATGATAAGAGATAACACAAGTACTTATGAAACATGCTCATTTATCGGAGTATAAGAGTGCGGAAGCGAAGTAAATGAGCATAAGCATATGACCTGAATAGGATAACGAGTGAAGCATAACATGTCATAACTGAGCATAAACAAGTGACATGAATATAAAACAAGAGTAGCAACACATGTCACAACCAAAAGACATCCAATTAACGTACAAGTGCCAAAAGATAAACATGCATGCGAATGAGTGCAAGATCACACAAAAGATCGGAAACCCTCTCACAAGCTCCCCCTAAGACTAACATACGCTCTCTCCCCCTTTGGCATCAAGGACCAAAACCTAAGGGTCGGTAGGAGGGATGGGAGCAGACGAGTCGGGCGACGAGGTGCGCGGCAGAGTCTCGAACTGAGCAAGGTAAGCTGCCTCGTCGGACGAAGAACTGAGAGCTGGCTGACCCTCTGACACTGGACGTGGAGGAGAAGCAGTCTGGGTCTGCTCAGCTGACTCGGGAGCTGTGTCTGGCGCTGGGAGCGCTGGCTCTGGAGGAGGGTCTACTGACTCAGTCACGGCCACTGTCACTGACGTCGAAGCCGCAGGCACTGAACTGTCTGGCAAAGTCGCACTCTGAGAGACCGGAGGCTCAAACGACGCGACTGAGGAGGGTAGGGTCTCTGTGGTACCGGTAGCTGGATCTGGAGCGGAGGTCACCGGCAACTGAAACTCAGGAGGTGTAGGCAGGCCGGTGAGCTCACTGAAGGTAGCCTCCAAAGTCCTAGGGGTCACGAGGATCGACTCGTCTGAGGAGGAGTGAATCCGGAGCGGAGCGGCGTGCACCCTGACGGCTGCCCTGGCTGAGGTGTCGTGAACCACTGAGGGTACTGAGGGAAAGGCGAGACCGTCGACGAGGGAGCTGTGAAGAACGAGGCCGATGGCCCGGACTGCTGCAGCTGGAGCTGAGATGGCTGAGGTAACTGAAAAGCGGCCATCCTCTCCATGAAGGCTAGGGTCTGAGTCTGAAGCTGGATCATCTGCCTCTGGAGAGCGTCCTGGCGCTCCTGTGCCTGTGCGGCTGCCACTGCCTGTGCCTCTGCTAGGCGAGCCTGCTCCTGTGCCTGTCTGCGCTGCTCCTCAGCCTGACGCTGAACCTCCTCGGTAAGGCGCGACTGCTGCTGCTCCATTCGTGAGAGAATGGCTAGAAGTGCTGGGTCGGAGCCGGCCATACGAGAGGAGGAGGCCTCGGAGTCGTGAGCACCCTGTGGTCGCATCCTCGGAAGAGGAGCGTAGTCCTCGTCGGTGCTGTCGGACGGGAAGTCGTCGTCTGGGTCCTCTCCCTCTGCCTCAAGAGCTGCGAGCTCAGCCTCTGCCAACTGACTGACTGTCTCATCCTGCTGAGCCTCTGTCTCAGGAACCTCTGGCCTCTGGCGCGGACCTCGGGGCCTAGTGTCTGGATGAGCCCCTGCAAGCTGGCGAGTGTCGTACTCAGGGAACTCGGTCGGCGACTGAAGAAGCTCAGGTAGAAGACCAGGAATTATCCGCCGCAAAAGGAAACAGATAATGTGAGCATATGGAAGCTGGCGGTGACCCTTGAAGCCCTCTGCTAGTGTGTCCTCCATCTCTGAAATAATGACGTCCCAAATATCGAACTCAAGCTGTGACACAAGGTGGTGAACTAGCCAAATCTGTATCCGGGTCAACCCCTCTCTGTAACCTGTCCGGGGCAAAAGAGTACGCCTCATAACCTCGTGCACGAGGCGGGCCGTCGGCGTCAAGTCACGAGGACGCCGGCTGGACCCCTCGTCGAACGGCTCCCGGAAGCAGGCACGCACTGTCTCTGCGGGGGGAATCTCTCCTGCGTGTGGTCGCCTGGGTGGCTCTGTCTGTCCGTAACAAACTGTGTGCACACGAGTCGGATAGACTGTCAAACCAAGGTACTCCCTGGCACGTGAGCTGTAGAGCCTGTAGGACCTCCCCCTGAAGGCGAAGTGGAGAAACCGGTGGTCCGGGGAGATCCACAGAGAGGCATAGAACTGTCGAACCCAGTCCTCAATGTACAAACCACCTCGACCAAGAAGATCCGCTAACCCTGGCAGGTAGGATAGCATCGGGCGGATCGGCTCGCCAGCAACTGCAACAAGCGCCTCCAGCGAGCAAACTCTGTGTGGTCTGATGTGCACACCGCTGTTGACGTAGGCCCGATAGAAGTCCTCCTGAATAACTGTGTAAAAACCCTCTGCTGCCTGAGGGTGCCGGGCTGCTGGAAACCACTCCTCGTACGGTATCAAACGAAGAGCCTGCACCTGACGTGCTGTCGCTGTCCGCAGGTCCAAGTGCTCCACAGGTGGGGGTCCCTGTGGCCTCGGAGGGGGCGTCCCACCCCGCCTCTGTCCCTCAGGTCGAGGAGAAACCTGAGTGCGAGTACGGGTAGACCTGCGGAGAGGCTGCTGAGCTGGCTGGTCCTCTGGCTGACCCTCTGCCTGGGCCTCTGGAGCAGAACCGCCGGCTGAAGCTGCGGCGAGGGCTGAAGCTGCCTCGGACGGAAACTGAAAGTCCGGAGGGAGGACGTCAGCCGGGTCGTCAAGGGAGTACTCGTGACCGCGGACCCGGACGACGCCACCCTCTGTCTGAAGTAAGGCCTGAACCTGCTGCTCTGTAAGGAGATCGCGAATGCGCGTAACAGCCTGCTGACTACTGCCCTGACCGGCCTGCCTCTGTAGAAGAGTCGTGAATCCGCAGACCACCGGTGGAACCACCCTGCTCTGCCCTCTCGGCTGCTCGAGCCACTGCAAGCGCAATCTCTGAATCTCGATCGCGGCGCTTGCGCTTCTTGGAGACGAGCTTCTGAGGCCGCTTCCCCTTGTCGCCAGAGGAGGAGGCGGGGAGGAGGATCGTCCCCGGGACCTCCGCCGACGTTCTTGCAGCGAGCCATCGCTACAAGAACAGAACAACTGCCACTGACTGCTGCCAACTGCCACTGAGAATCACAACCACTCAAGACCAAAAGAGACTGGACTGAACCTCAGAGGCTTGGCCTCGTTCCGTATCCGCGGGCTTGGCCCCGGATTTAGCTGTCACTCACTGCACTGCGCACTGAATCGGACCGACTCGCTGCAGAGAGATAGGATATATATAAGCATATAATCTAGAGATAAGAGGCCCATCGGAAGCAAAGCATAGTGAGAGGAGAAAGAAGGCGTGGCTTGCTACGACGACACGATGAACCGACGAAGCGTAGGTAAGACACCGACACGTGCGGGCACCAAGATGTCTCGCCGGAAGGATCTGCGCGAGAAAACGGCCACAAAAAAAGAGTTAAAACAGCCGGAACATTGGTTGAGACATTTCGCCGAACACCTGGTGGGCAGGGTATATGGAGAGGGGGGAAGCTCACTGCGGAGGGTCGGCCGGAGAGAGGACGAGCCGGAGAGGAATCCGATGGGGAAGCACGCCGGCGAGGAGGAATCCGGCGGGGGAACTCCGGCGAACAGCGAGGTCCGGCGAGCTTGGCACGGGCGGGGCGCGGGGCGGGAGCGATCACACCGGGGGCAGCGAGGCGCGGCGGGGAGCGGCACGCCGGGGGCGAGCGAGCGCGGCGGGGAGCGGGCACACCGGGGCGAGGTGGTGCGCGGGAGCGGGCACGCCGGGGCGAGGTGGTGCGGCGGCGCGGGAGAGACGGCGGCACGGGCGCTGGCGCGACGAGGAAGAAGAAGAGGTGAGGCCCACGTGTCGGTTGGATGAGTTTATTGCGCTCGTTAAGTGACGACCGGACGCCTGCTGCTCGAACTGACCGGACGCACGGCACCCAGCGTCCGGTCACGAACAGAGAGCTCCCGGAACGCGATTTCCACGACCGGACGCGTCCGATCAGACATGACCGGACTCACCAGCGTCCGGTCAACCGCTGGCAATGGACCGGACGCACGATCAAATTCCTGACCGGACGCGCCGAAGACACTGTTCACTTGCGCGCGCTCTGCACTGACCGGACGCACCCTATGAGTCCGGTCGCAGCGTCCGGTCACAGGGAAAACACAGTTTTGACTCGATTTTTCGCGCCGACTTCTCCCAACCAAGTTCCAACTCAAATAAGAGCAAAATAAACACTAGTTGGAACCTAGAGGAGTGACCTCTCTCAAACCCTCAAATTTTTCAAATAATTTGCCATAGGCTAAGTTAAATTTTTAGATAAAATAGGCAATAAAGCTCCAAGGAGACAACATGTGGCCACCAAAACTAGGGGTCTTAACCAATTAGAGCCTCAAATGCTCCCCCTAGCGGTGGACGAACACAGCGGTTGCTCAAAACAACCGAAAAGAAACGACAAAGCAACAAACATGCATATGCAATGCAAAGCGGAATTTGAATCTAGGTTGCTTGTCAAGTTTGCTCATGGGTAAGCTTCTTCACACGCTTTTTAGGGCGGTTATCTTAACCACGTCTGACAAGCCTATGTGCATAGCATAATTTAAACATGGCATATGATACAATGCAAAAACAACCCCCTTTCACCTTTTGACAAAGTTACTTAGATCAAGCACATTGAGCTCACTTCGCAATCTACAAAGGGTGCTCTCATCTAGGGGTTTGTGAAGATATCCGCCAATTGATCTTCGGTTCTAACTCCCTCTAAGGATATATCTTTCTTGGAAACATGATCTCTAAGGAAGTGATGGCGAATATCTATGTGCTTTGTGCGAGAGTGTTGAACCGGGTTGTTAGCAAGCTTAACCGCGCTCTCATTGTCACACAACAAAGGTACCCTTTCTAGAACTACACCATAATCTAAAAGGTTTTGCTTCATGTAAAGGATTTGTGCACAACAAGCACCCGCGGCTATGTATTCCGCCTCGGCGGTAGACAAGGCCACACTATTTTGCTTCTTTGAACTCCATGACACTAGAGATCTCCCAAGCAAATGGCACCCTCCGGATGTGCTTTTTCTATCAATTTTGCAACCCGCGTAATCCGAATCGGAATACCCAACGAGTTGGAAGTTAGCTCCTTTGGGATACCAAAGGCCAATGCTTGGGGTGTGCTTGAGGTACCTAAGGATTCTCTTCACCGCTATGAGATGTGATTCCCTAGGATCGGCTTGAAAACGAGCACACATGCACACACTAAACATGATGTCGGGCCTAGATGCGGTCAAGTATAACAAACTACCAATCATAGAACGGTAGAGAGTTTGATCAACCGGGTTACCTCCCTCATCTAGGTCGAGATGTCCGTTGGTTGGCATTGGAGTCTTGATAGGCTTGCAATCATCCATGTTGAAGCGCTTGAGGAGGTCTTTTGTGTACTTCTCTTGAGATATAAAAGTCCCCTCCTTCAATTGCTTGACTTGAAAGCCTAGGAAAAATGTGAGCTCGCCAATCATCGACATCTCGAACTCCTTCGACATCAAGTCACCAAATTCCTTGCAATAGGCTTCATTTGTTGACCCGAAGATGATATCATCGACGTAGACTTGACAAATGAAGATCTCTCCATCAAGCTTCTTGGTGAATAGTGTGGTGTCGACCTTCCCAATGGTGAAGCCCTTCTCAATTAGGAAGTCCCGAGGCGCTCGTACCACGCTCTAGGGGCTTGCTTGAGCCCATAAAGCGCCTTGGACAACCTATAAACATGATTAGGATATCTAGGGTCTTCAAACCCGGGAGGTTGATCAACATAGACTAGTTCATTTATGAAGCCATTTAAAAATGCACTTTTCACATCCATTTGATATAATTTAATGTCATGATGTGATGCATATGCAAGGAGGATACGAATGGCTTCGAGTCTTGCAACCGGTGCAAAGGTCTCTCCAAAATCCAAGCCTTCAACTTGAGAGAACCCCTTTGCCACTAGCCTTGCCTTGTTTCTAACAACCTTGCCTTGATCATCTTGCTTGTTCCTAAACACCCATTTTGTTCCAATGACTCTTGCGCCTTTTGGTCGCTCTTCAAGTGTCCAAACTTGGTTGCGGGTGAAGTTGTTTAATTCTTCATGCATGGCATTCACCCAATCCGGATCACCTAGAGCTTCATCTACAATGGTAGGCTCAACAAGAGAAACAAAGGAGTGATGTTCCATAAATAAAGCAAGTTTTTGAGAGCGAGTCATTACACCCCTTGTCGGACTCCCTATGATGAGATCTTGAGGATGAGCTTGTAGTAGAGGAGTAGTCCTTCGATCAACCACTTGAGGGGCCGCTTGTGGAGCATCAACATCTTGAGCGTGTACCACCATTTGATCATGGGAGACATGAGTATCTTCATTTGGATCCCTCCCATCTTTGTCATCATCAAGTGGTACATGTGATGAGATGGCTTGTCAATGACTTGCACATCATCATCATCATCTTTAGGCTTGATGGCTCCAACCGGCATGTTCTTCATTGCATCCCTCAATGGTTCATCACCTACATCATCAAGATTTTCATGCTCTCCTTGAGAGCCATTAGATTCATCGAATTCCACATCATATGTTTCCTCTACCATCCCGGTGGCATGGTTGAATACTCGATATGCTTTGGACTTCAATGAGTAACCAACAAGAAAACCAATATCACATCGGCGTTGAAACTTCCCTAGGTGTTGGCGCTTCTTGAAGATGTAGCATTTGCACCCAAACACTCTAAAGAAGGATACATCCGGCTTCTTGTTGTTGAGTAGCTCATAGGGGGTCTTGCCAAGGAGACGATGGGGGAACAACCGGTTTGATGCATAGCAAGCGGTGTTGATTGCTTCCGCCCAAAATCTTTCCGGTGTAGTGTACTCATCTAACATAGTCCTTGCTAGGGTGATTAGTGTTCGGTTCTTCCTCTCAACTACCCCATTTTGTTGTGGTGTGTAGGTTGCGGAGACTTCATGCTTGATCCCAACTTCATCACAATATTGCTCAATGTGGGTGTTGTCGAACTCTCTTCCATTGTCACTTCTTATCTTTTTGATCTTCAAGTCAAACTCATTTTGGGCTCTCTTGGCAAACTTCTTGAATGAAGGGGTTGCTTCGGATTTGTCATGAAGAAAGAATACCCAAGTGTATCTAGAGTAGTCATCAACAATCACTAGACAATAGAGATTTCCACCCAAGCTAGCATATGTTGTTGGTCCAAATAGATCCATGTGAAGTAGCTCTAACTCTCTTGATGTTGACACAAAAGCTTTGGTTGGATGTGTATTTGCAACTTGCTTGCCGGCTTGACATGCACTACACAATTTGTCCTTCTCAAATTTGACATCCTTCAAGCCCCTAACCAAATCCTTCTTCAATAGCTTGTTGAGAGTGTTCATTCCAACATGTGCTAATCTTCTATGCCAAAGCCAACCAAGAGATTGCTTAGTGAACAAACATGTCTTCAAGTTGGCATCTTCGGAGGTAAAATCCACTAGATAGAGATTGTTGTATCTAAAGCCTTTGAATATCACTTGTATATCATCTTTCTTGGTTACAACCACTTCCTTGTCGGTGAACAAGCATTGAAAGCCAAGATCACATAGTTGCCCAACGGATAGCAAGTTGAAGCTTAATGATGCAACTAGAAGCACATTGGAGATGGTATGATCGTTTGATATAGCCACTTTGCCCAATCCTTTGACATTGCCCTTTGAGTTGTCACCAAATGTTATCTTTTCTTGGTCATCGACATTCTCTTCTAGTGAGGTGAACATCCGGGGATCTCCGGTCATATGTTGTGTGCATCCACTATCAATTACCCAATGTGATCCACCGGTCTTGTAGTTCACCTACACACAAGAAATCAAGCTTGAGCTTTCGGGACCCAAACTTGTTGCGGTCCCTTAACTTTCTCAACTAGTGACTTAGCAACCCAAATTTGCCTTGGCCTATTCTTGTTAGGTGGCCCCATAAACATAACCTTCACTTTGCCACTAGAATCTTGTCTAAGCATGTAGTGAGCATTGAAGGCAAAGGGTCTAGCATGCTTGGGCAAGGGTGTGGGCTTTGGCTCCTCACAAGCATGAGCAAAGTGTCCTTCCTTTCCACACTCATAGCATCTCCCAATCTTCTTCTTCTTTGGCTTAGTGATGCTCTTGCGTTGCTTCATCTTCTCTTCAAGAAAGCCAATGCCATTTCTATTGGTCTTCATGACGGTGTTCATGAGAAGCTCACTTTGAAGACATTGACCCTTGGTGAAGTTCCTCAAACCGGTGGTGAGGTGCTCTTTCTCCTTCTTGAGCTTGTCATTCTCTTGTTGGAGTTCCAATTGAGATGGTGTCATTTTGTAGTCCCTCTCCATCTTTAATCTCTTGTTCTCTTCTTTTAGCATGTCTAGCTCAAGTGTCATGCTATATCATCGTCATGAGATTGAATGATAACTTGCTTGGTGGTTGAAAGCTTTTCTAAATCAACCTTGAGCTTTGCATTCTCATTCTTGATCTTGACATAGTCATCATAGTGATCGGCCTCAACCACTTTCTTGCCCTTGCCACTAGCACTTTGCTCAACATGCTCACTAACCAAGTCCTCACAAGATGTTGCTATGTCACACTTAACAACAAGGTTAGGAGCATCATGTGTCTCATGTGAAAGCATATCATAAGCAATGGTGAGAGTATCATAGTCTACTTTCACTTGAGTATATTGTTCCTTAAGCAAAGCATGACTAGTGGAAAGGTCACTATGCATCTTATCAAGTTTTTCATTTTTAGCTTTGAGCTCCTTGTTAGAGGACTTGAGCTCCTTGATAGTGGATGACATAGTTGCAAGTTCATCTTTTAGTTCATCACTAGCATGAATAGCATGATCACACTTTTCAACAAGAGATTCATTTTCATCAACAAGCTTCTCATTTTTAGCTCTAGTCTTTCTTATGATTTTAGAGTAGTCATTTAGCAATTTGACAAGTTCATCATAAGTGGGAGCCTCAAATTCACCATCACTATCACTATCACTAGAGTCATCATTGTTTTGTACCTTCCGGTCACCCTTGGCCATAAGGCATAGGTGTGTAGATGATGATGGTGACGGTGGTGGTGGTGGTGTAGAGGAGCCAATGACTAGAGCGGCCACCTTCTCCTTCTCATCATCACTATCTTCATTTGATGAGCCACCGGAGGAGTCAATGTCGGTGAGCCAATCACCAACAATGTAAGCCTTCCCACCTTTCTTGTGGTATTGCTTCTTTTTCTTGCCATCCTTCTTGTAGTAGGGCTTTCATCCTTCTTCTCATCTTCACTTGATGAGTCATACTTCTTGCCCTTGTTCTTGTTCTTGTAGCTCTCTTTCTTGGGCTTGGTGCATTGATGGGCAAGATGGCCAAGCTCACCGCAATTGTAGCAATCCATTTCGGAGATTGGTCTCCTCTTGCTACTTGTGAAGAATTTCTTCTTTCTTGAGTCAAAGTTGACTCCATTCTTGTGAAGCTTCTTCAACATCTTGGTGGTCTTCTTCACCATGAGAGCAATGTTGGAATCATCTTCATCATCGCTTGTGCTCTCATGATGCACCTCAATAGCCTTGGACTTGCCCTTCTTGTCATGGCTTGCTTTGAAGGCCAAGTCCTTCTTCTTGTCGGTGGAGGAGCCACCACTTGGTGTGATGTGCATGTACATCTCATGAGCATTGATCTTCCCCAAGACTTGTGTTGGTGTAGATGTGGAAAGATCACCTTGATGTAGCACGGTCACAATGTGTCCATACTTGTCAATGGGAAGGACACATAGGATCTTCCTCACAACATCGGATGGTTGCATTTGTGTGAGGCCAAGACCATTGAGCTCCTCTACAAGAACATTCAAGCGTGAGTACATTTCGTTTGCATTTTCATGAGCAAGCATTTCAAACGAGTTCATCTTTTGCACAACCAAATGATAACGCTCCTCACGCTCACTCTTGGTTCCCTCATGGAGCGCACAAATATTTTCCCATAGATCATGGGCATTTTTGTGGTTCCGAACACGATTGAACACATCCTTGCAAATGCCTCTAAAAAGGATGTTTTTGGCTTTTGCATTCCATTTTTCATTTTCCTCCTCATTAGGAGTGAGGCTAGTGCCTTCTTTGGGCTTGGCAAAGCCGGTGATCGCGGCATTGAGGCATTTAACATCAACCGCTTCTAGGTACGACTCCATACGGATTTTCCAATATGGGAAGTCGTCTCCCTCGAACATGGAGGTGGACCATCACCCTCCGGACATCTTAACTCTAGGCGGTTAAGCCTAAATCGAGAGCACGAGGCTCCGATACCAATTGAAAGGATCAAGATGCCCAAGAGGGGGGGTGAATTGGGCTTTTCTAAAACTTCTTGCAATAACAAAACCTATCAAGCCCCAATTAACCCCCTAGTGCCTAGAAGTGTGTATGACAGAATCAATAGCACAAAAGATTATCACTAAGCCAATTCTACTCTAGCATGGCAATTCAATTTGGGATGAACACAAGTGTAATGCGGAATTGAATTGCTTGAATGTAAATGCGTAAGTAAAGAGTAGAGATGACTCGACGATCTTTTTGCCGAGGTATCGAGTGTCGGCACACCCCCCTAGTCCTCGTTGGAGCACCCGCGCAAGGGTATCGCTCCCCTTGATCCGCGCAAGGATCAAGTGCTCACTACGAGCTGATTCTTCGCCACTCCGGCCCGTGAATCGCTCGCTACCGGTACCGGCACAACTTGGCTTGGGTCATCCACAATGCCTCCGGATGATCACCAAGCTCTCCGATCGCCACCAAGCCGTCTAGGTGATGCCGATCACCAAGAGTAACAAGCAAGAACTCTCACTTGACCAACGCAAGGCTAATGAGATGGGTGGATGCACACTTGCTACTCTCTACTCACTAATGAGGTGTGTTTGATCACTCAACTAATCAATCTCTCACCTCACTAGGCCTCTTGCACTCACTTGCAATCACAATGTGTTTGGGAACCTTTCAAATGAGCAAGAGTGACAAGCATGATGAGGGGGAGGCATATTTATACCCCCCACTCAAAATGCACGAAGGGGTAAGTCCGCCATTACACACTGACCGGAATACGCACCTGTCGGGGTGACCGGACGCGTCCGGTCAGTGTCTAACGGCTACGTGACGTTAGCCCTGACACCAGTACGATACACTGACCGGACGCACCCATGCGTCCGATCACCACTGACCGGACGCGTCCGGTCATCAATTTCCCTCTCTGGAACCTCTCTGGACGCGACCGGACTCACCTCCTGGTGCGTCCGGTCGAATACTGAAGAGCGTCCGGTCGAAGCCAAGCCTGCTTCTTAGCCAAACAACTGACCGGACGCACGCCCCAGCGTCCGGTCAATAGGGTTGAAGCGTCCGGTCACATTTTGAAGTCCGAAACGACTTCGGTTTGCGACGCTCCCTTCACGAACTTTCTTCCTTATGATCTTAGGGACCTTTCTAAGCTACCTAGGGCTTTGGTTAACAAGTGTGCACCACACCTAACTCAAAAGTCTCACCTAGGTCAAGCTACTCATTCAAACCCCTCTTTATAGTACGGCCAAAGATAAAGCAAAGACCTATGCTACTCTAAGTGTCCTTCAACACCAAATGACACTTAGCACTAGCCTATCACCGTCTTCGTCGTCCATCCTTGAAGACCGAACGAATTCCACCGCTAAGGGGGCATGAATACCATAGTGCCCTCACGATCATCATTACCATGACCTAACTCAACTGTTTCTGCAAAACATACGTTAGTCATAGTAATTTACCATTGTCATCCAATCACCGAAACCCACTGGGGGCCTAGATGCTCACAAACCTATCATCCACCTTCCTTAGCCATCCAATCACCTTACCTATCCACATATATTGTTTCTAGCCTTTCATCTCCTCTTCTCTCCTTTTCCTTTTCCTATTTCTTCGACTCTCATCACCTCCTTGAACTCGACTCATAACCACCCTAGCCTTCCTTGGGATCAAATAAATCGACCACCTGGTACTCCCAGGCGAAGTGTAGCTAGTACGATAGTTCTGTGCGCTTGCAGAATCTCCTCTTGGTAGATGCAACCTCTCTAGCTAGCTCCTACTAGTGTCGGGATTGATAACCCCATTTGACATTAGTAGATAGCTGCTTTAGCTCCACTCCTTTAGGTATAGTGACCGGTCTTGCTTCAAGCATTTCTGACGCCGTTGCCGGGGATAGACTCCATAGTCTACTCCTAGTAACAACGTTAGCAACTGCCAACAAGCATTCCTGGGCCGTTACTGGGGATAGTTGCCTAGCTCTATCTTTAGTGAAGCTAAGAACTACCAACAGTCGCCACAGTTTGTGACCGAATTTGCTTTGCGTATTATCCAACAGTCGCCACAGTTTGTGACCGAATTTGCTTTGCGTATTATGTGGCTGTCTCGGTTTTGTCGCCAACCAAACACAGTGCTCGATTTATGTGGCTCGTTTCAGCTTTGGCACGACGGAGTGTGGCCGTAGACCAAACACTTGCTAAAGCCCAGTGGTAGATTCAGGGAAATATTACGGAGACTTCTTTAACATCTAGACATCTTTAGTCTCCTCTAAAATAGACCAAACACTTGCTAAAGCCCAGTGGTAGATTCAGGGAAATATTACGGAGACTTCTTTAACATCTAGACATCTTTACACTACTACAGAACATGGTCTTTGGCCGATTCTCAAAATCGTCATTAGTCTCGGTTTTTTGCCGCCCGGGACTAATAGACCCTTTAGTCCCGGTCGGTTTCACGGACCGGGACTAAAGGGCCTGCCCCACGGCTACTGCGCAGAGCTGTCGGGGCAGGGACCCTTTAGTCTCGGTCCGTGTTACCAACCGGGACTAAAGGGCACTCTTTAGTCCCGGTTGGTGCCACGGACCGGGACTAAAGATTTAGCCACGGTTTGTGGCTTGCCCCGGGATAAATGATCACCTTTTAGCCCCAGTTTTTAATACAAACCGGGACTAAAGCTCCCCAGTTTTTAACCAGCCAACTTCTTCCTCCCCCGAGCTAGAGACATTCAAATTTCAGTGAGCTTCTTGCTATTGTTCTTGCTTGTTCTTCATTGTTCTTCGTCTCCGGCGTCAATTGGTGATCTTCTTCGACTCCGTCATCGTCTCTTTGCGTTTAGAGGTAACTATTTTCATCTCCTACCATGTCTTTTGAATATGACAGGAATTTAATTAAAATATATACTTTGCAAGAACAAGCATAGAGAGTTGAGTAGTTTAAATTGGTTCATCACAATCACTTGATAGTTTTCTACTGCTAGGTAGTATCCATTCTATATTTCATACTTATGCAAGACGAGTAATATTGAATTTTATTGTCTTTTTAGTATTTTCAATATAAAAATGTGGAATTTATAATAGTTTGCAACAATAAATATAGAGAGTAGATAATGTGGAAATTGGTATTGTTATATCATATTTTTCGATTATCTAAACAAATAGATAAATTTAGAGTTTTTTATTTATAATTGTTTAGAAAATTAGGAATTTGCATGTAATAGTATAAAAAATGAGCATGGATATAGTAGATGGCAACCGTGACCGGGTCCTCAGCATCTCATCATCGGGATCCGAAGCGTTTGCAGCCGGATCTTCCTCTCATTGCTTGCGGCGAGCGTAAGCAGAAGATTGTGAAGGAGTACCGAGTGAAAAAAGAGGGAATCAACGAAGGTCGTATATTCTACAAGTGTCCGGACCATGAGGTGGGTTATTTTACCCGCATTTGATTAATATGGTTCATTCGTATCGGTTTTGCTGATGATGTTGTTTAAATTTCTTATTCTTTGTTCTAATTGCAGTGGGAGGGCACCAACAGATGTAAAGGTTGGTACTGGGAGGAAGAGTACGTTCAGCACGTACGAAATTCTGTTGCACAGGAGGTTGCCGCTGAAGGTGATGAGGCAGTGAGTCAGCGGCAACAGCCCATCCATGCTAATGAAGCGAATGATCTGTCTATTTTAGTTGGGATCGGACGCGAACTAATTATGTTGCTTAAGTACATTTTATTTTTAGTTTTTTAGTGCTAGCTGCGATAGTTTTCGTTGTAGTCAAGCTTGTTTGAATTAATCAATCATGTGATGTCATGAGTGTTGTGCAATAAGATGAGAAACTACTAAGTGCATGTTTGTAATATTTAATGCAGATGTTGTCACGCAATTGGATGTATAATGTCGATCGCCGCTCCAAAGAGTTCATTACTGGCGTGCACTATTTCTTAGGTGTGGCTGAGGCAAACAAGCAGGATGGTTTCATGTGCTGCCCATGCGCCGTCTGTAAGAATTTGAAGGAATATTCATGCCCAAGGACTCTTCATACGCATTTGTTGAAGTCGGGTTTCGTAACAAACTATATTTGTTGGACAAAGCATGGAGAAAGGGGTTGTAATGGATGATGGTGAAGAAGGTGAAGAAGAATTGGCTCACGCTGATATTATTGCTCAGTACGGTGCCTTTGATGATGATGCAGTGGGGGAGATGGTGAAGAAGATGTGTGGCAGCGACAGAAGATGTGACAGGTGATGTTGATGCTCTTGGTGATGCCATTCGTGATGCACAAAGAGAATGTGAAAGTGACAAGGAGAAGACCAAGTTTGAGCGCATGCTAGAGGATCATAGAAAATTGCTATATCCCACTGCTGAAGATGGCCAAAAAAAAGCTGGGTACTACGCTGGAACTGCTGCAATGGAAGGCAAAGAATGGTACATCCGATAAGGCATTTGGACAGTTATTGAAGATAATGAAAAAGATGCTTCCGAAAGCGAACGAATTGCCCACCACTACGTACGAAGCAAAACATGTCGTCTGTCCTTTGGGATTAGAAATCCAGCAGATGGGAACAAACAAACATATTATGGCCGCATACATGACATATGGGAACAGACGACGCACCTAATTTAAAGTCCCTTTGTTCCGGTGTAAATGAGTCAAGATGACCGGTACCGGAGGTGGGGTAACAGTCGACAAGGAGTATGGGATGACATCAATGGACCTCAACAATATTGGGTACACAGACGAACCATTTGTCCTTGCCGCAGATGTGAGTCAAGTGTTCTATGTGAAAGACATGTCTACAAAACCAAAAAGAGGGAAAAATGATAACAACTCGATCGTCAACGAGCCAAAGCGCCATATAGTTCTTTCAGGGAAAAGAAACATTGTCAGAATTGAGGACAAGTCAGACATGTCAGGTGATTATGAAAGAGATGATCGAATTCCGCCATTCAAAGTAAATAAAGACCCAAACATTTTGTTAAACAATGAGGAAACTCCATGGTCAAGGAATGATCATAACCAAGGGACATATGTCAAGAGGAGGTTCGCAGTTGTGCCCACTTAATAGTGGGTTGTAATATATTATGTAATAATTAATTAATTAAGACTTCATTTATTTGATAATGGATTTATATATATATTTAGTAGTAGTGATCATTGATTTATGTGCTTCTCTAGATGTGAATCATCAAAATACATATAAGAAGATACTAAAATTTAACATTTTATTTCGTAAACTAAAGCAAAAAGAATCTCATACTAATTTTTAAAAGAAAGTATATCAAATATTTAATTTCTGTTCAATTAGAAAGATTTAAGATATATTTAAAAAGAAAAAAACTAAATTTAAAAATCTAAAACTACTGCATCTGTCGCGTAGTAGAACAAAATTGGGCAATGATTTTTTATGTTATAAACAAAAGATTAACGTCCAAATGATATGAAAATAAATTTTCTATTGAAAGCCAATAATTTTTTAAATTTAAATTGAACATTAAATTTTTGCATTAACCACATATGAATGGTTATTACATTTATATTCGTTATTATAAAAAAGAAAAAGAATTTATGCTACAAAATTTTGTACTATACAATAAGGTTAAAGTATATAAACTGTTATTTTAAAGTAATTTTATGTCTACGGTTCAATTTACTATGCAATTAACAAGAATTACAACATATTTATATAGTGGAAACTTAATACAAAACCCAAAATACTGAAACCCCAAAACTGTAGCGGGAAAGGACCCTTTAGTCCCGGGCCGTCTTACGCACCGGGACTAAAGACCCTTTAGTCCCGGTGCGTAAGCCCGCCCGGGACTAAAGGGTCTTTAGTCCCGGTGCATACTACGCCCCGGGACTAAAGGCCCTCCCGGGTATATAGGGCACAGGGCACATGACACAGTGCCCTCCAATCTTACCCAGATCGACGCCAGTAGCCCCGCCTCCAGTCTGCGCCGCCGTCCTCGAGTTCTCCTCGCCGTCGAGCCTCTCCGCTCTGCCCTCGGCCTCCCACGCCGCCGTCCTCCTCGCCGTCGTGTCCGTGCCACCGTCCTCCACGCCGCCGTCCTCCTCGCCGTCGTGTCCGCGCCGCCGTCCTCCACGCCGTCGTCCTCCGATCCACGCCGCCGTCCTCCGCGCCGCCGTCCTCCTCGCCGCCGCCCTATGTGCGTGTGTGTGTGCGTGTGCAGTGTGTGATGGTGTGCGTGTGTGTCCAGTGTGTGTGAGAGTGTAAAAAAGAAATAAAAAGGTTAAATAAAAAAATTGATATATATATATAAAGAAAAAGAAATAAAATATGATCATATTCATTATCTATAATATATATATCTATTTATATTCATTTCTTTTTCTTTATATATATATATATATCAATTTTTCTATTTAACCTTTTCATTTCTTTTGTTTATAGAAATAGATATATACAAATAATGAATAAATAGATATATTTTATAAAAAGAAAAAAATAATATATATATATAATATATGTTTTTTAACCTAACAAATATATGTTACATATGTAGATAAAAAGTGTCCGACCTCGCCGTTGTCCACTGTCATCCACACCGTCGTCATCTTCGCTGCTGTCCGTCGTCGTCGTTCTCGTCCACGGTGTGTAAATCACATGACATGGATATGTTTAAACATGCATTTATCACTCTTAGAAATATGTGTTCATAGAAAATCATGTGTATTTACACTTAGATATGTTTAAACATGTATTTATCATGTATTTACACTTAGATATGGTCATGTATTTACACTTAGAAAATCACATGACATGGATATGTTTAAACATGTATTTATCACTTGGATATGTTAAACATGTATTTACACTTAGAGATATTTTGACAGATATGCTTCTTCGTGTTATTTTTAAAGTTGAATTGCCTCTTTACGAATATATGTTATTTTTAATGTTCGCGATTACATGTCACCTAAAACTCGAAACCCTAAAACCCAAAACCCTAAACCCTCGAACCCCTAAAACCCCGAAACCCTTAACCCTGAAACCCCGAACCCTTAAACCCTGAAACCCGGCCTAAACCCTCAAACCTAATAAACCCCTAAACCCCGAAACCCCGAACCCGAAACCCCGAAACCCTAAACCCCGAAACCCGGCCCGAACGCCTAAACCCCTAGTTTTCGGTTTTCGTTTCACATACATGTATAAAGCTCCTCTAAGTGTTCGATCATATTGTATATATATTTTAATATTCGTAGAAATATGTGTTCATAGAAAATCATGTGTCATGTTGGAATGCCATAGAAAATCACTTGGATATGTTTAAAACATGTATTTACACTTAGAAATATTTTGACAGATATGCTTCTTCGTGTTATTTTTAATGTTGAATTGCCTCTTTACGAATATATGTTATTTTTAATGTTGGCGATTACATGTCACCTAAAACTCGAAACCCTAAAACCTGAAACCCTAAACCCTCAAACCCCGAAACCCTAAATCCCGAAACCCTAAACCCCGAAACCCCGAACCCTGAAACCCTAAACCCCGAAACCTGGCCCGAACGCCTAAACCCCTAAACCCGTAGTTTTCGGTTTTCGTTTCACATACATGTATAAAGCTCCTCTAAGTGTTCGATCATATTGTATATATATTTTAATATTCGTAGAAATGGCCGACCCAAATGAGAACATGGAGGAGGAAATGATAAATATCATCGCCGGCGACGATGACGGGAGTCAATACTTATTGAATTACGAAGACATGACCATGCATGATGAAAATCCCCCTGAACAACAAGTTGAGATGGAAGAAGGCAATACAGGCGAGGTATATATACAATATGTCATGTTAGGTTTTATCTCAACTTGTATTAGGGTTTCATCATCGTGTCTTTACCTATGTGTAGCCCTCTGGATCGACGTCTGCGATGGGGCAGAGCAGACCAAAACGAGGACCGAAGAGGTCGTTGAAGGGCCGTCATGTAATCTCCGAATTCGATATGGCTACAGGCCAACCACTAGGACCCCATGCACAAAAAAATGTCTTTCACTGTGGGTTCCTTGTGAGAGATCGGATTCCGATAAGTGCCCGTGAATGGAAAGAGAGGCGAAGTGCTCCCGAGATCAGTTATGTCTCCGATCTTGACAAGCAGCTAGTCTGGGATGACATCCAAGCTCATTTCTCGTTCGACACGGAAGATGAGGAGCTGCTGAGGCGAATTCGGGAGTGGACAATGAAGAAGATGGCCACACTTTTTAGGCCTGGAAGAAGAAATTGTACCACAAATTTGTGCTGAAGAACGAGACGCCAGATTTCAACTCTAAGGCGTATGTCAAGATAAGGGCCGATTGGGATGAATTTGTACAGTACAAAAGATCACAAGAGAGCGAGGCCCGGGTCAGAGTAAACAAAAGAATGCAGCTCAGAAGAAATACCACCATCATTTAGGATCAGGTGGCTATAAGACTGCCCTTCCAAAGTGGGAGAGACAAGAACAGGAGATGCTTGCCAGGGGTAGTCCCGGACACAATAAGAAGAAATTGGAGTGAACGGTCCAGAAATTGGTTCTACGCTCATGGGGGAACCATAAACCCTAATGACGGGGAGCTTGATTGGGGCCCGCAAATTTCAAGAGCAGCACAGAGGCTCGTTCAAGCACGAAATGCAGTGTTGGCTGGCGAGTTCAAGCCCAACAGAGAGAAGGATGAACTCACGTACGCGCTGGAGAATCCTGAGCACGGTGGGCGTACGAGAGGCTTTGGGGCCATTTCGTGGCTGCATTCCTTCGAAGCGGATCGAGAAAGTTACAGAAGCCGCCAGAGAAAGAAGGACAAGGAGGCAGAGCAACTCTTCAAGTTGGAGGAGTATGTTTTTCAAACACAAGAGTGTGAGAAATCTCGTGAAGAATGGATGCAGGAGGAAATCAAAAGGCAAGTGCAAGCGGCACTTAGTCAAATGACGAGTGGGCAAGGTACATCATCACAACAGCATCAAACGAACATTAGCCCCCAGGTTAGATGAAAAGCAGCTGCGCCTCTACGGAAGTACCAACCATTCAAGATGACTCCAAGCTACGCTTCCCCGTGGATGATGTTAAAGAACCTTTTACTACTTGTGAGCTGCACATTCCAGATGGAAATGCCACGAAAAGGTGGCTGTCGGTGTTGTAAACCATATCGACGGCACAAGAACACCAAGAATCCATGGTCAACCAGTGCCAGCCGGATACGCTAGCTTCTCTGTGGATAGGGTTGAGATAGGTTGTGGCAGCGTGGCACTGGAAATCGAAGGGGGAGATGGGGAGAAGACTTTAGGTGAAGCGGAGAAGACATTTATTTGCTAGCGCAAGCGCTTCATTGTTATTCCTGGAGTGTCACCGCCGCAACCTCCTCCTACTGATCAAGATCCTCACCATAGGTAGTGTGCGCGTGAACGAGAAATAATTTTATTACACTAACTTCCTATATGTATATATTAGTTGGATGCTCACATCATTTGTTGTTTTGCGTAGCAGGAACTATAGTCCCGTTCGTCATTATTCCCCAGCGCATCAGAGTGCTGCGGGCGGTGACGATGTGTTGGAGGACACAGCTTCAACCCCATCTCCTGCACAAAGATCTCCACCGGCCCCACCATCTCCTCCACCGCGGGCTCCAACGCCACAACCTCCACCGCGGGCTCCAACACCGCCATTGGGCCCATCATCTCCTCCACCGCGGGCTCCAACACCACAACCTCCATCGCGGGCTCCAACACCGCCGCCTCCACCGCGCGGCCCTAAGAAGCGGTCTGCCACCACAGAACCAAAGGCCGCACCTCCAAAGAAGAAGGCTCCTGCATCAGGAAAAAAAGCCCAAGAGAAATTAGCTTATGAAAAGACTGATGAGGAGTTAGAAATTACGGTGAAAAAAGATGTGCAAAATTTTTTAGATGAATGTGACGCGGCTGCTAAAGCGAAGAGGAACCCGGAGAAGCCTTACCTCTTGTTAAACCCACAGGAGTTAAGGAAAAGGGTGGACCAACATGGTATCAAGATGCGTGAAGCCCGAAAGACTCCGCGAAAATCAGATTACGAACGCTCTCTTATGAAGTCCGCAAAAGAACAACAATCCAGGAAGAAGAAAGTGGGAAAGGGTGTTCCACAGCTCGGGGAAACATCAAGACCTTTGTCCCCATTAGTTGTGCAAAATCAGTATGGTTCAAACATGGGCAGAGTACAGAGGAAATCTGGAGAGTCCATTTGTCTGAGATGGACTTAATGGATAATTTTTCATTGATAGCGGTTCTCCGTACGACACCATTAAAAAAATTTGCTACTGGGCTGGAGTGTGACGGAACGACCCTAATCCCATGGCCCACGTGTCCCTGTCAACTTCTGACAGCCGAACCCATGTTCCATGTGATTAAGACCTGTTCGCCACCGGGCTACATCAGTGCCCAATGTCCGCAGGATCATCTCACAATTCGGTTACAGCATTTCATACTTTTATAAATAACATCGGAATAAAGAGCGGAAGACTTAAATAACATTAGTTTTACAAACCGAGGTTTCAAATGAGGTAAGGAGTACGATTATTACAAACCATTGTTCGGGAAATTCAAAGTAGACAACGTAGCGAAAGCAATAACATAAAGATACATGTAACACCCAGCCCGAGGGTGCACATTTACTCATCGGCCTCATCGGCCTCCTCCTGGACGAAGGTCACGCAACAGGGTGCGAGACACATCGGGGTCTCAGGCATACCTGCAACATGGGTAACAAACCCTGAGTACGGGGTACTCAACAAGACTTACCCGACTAAAGAAAAAGGGAGAAGACTCAGGAATGAAGGCTTAGGGTAGTCAAGGTAAGGCTTAAGCAAGATCAAGTATTTTGCAGAAAAGCATTTTGTAAACCTTATTTTATTTTTGAAAGATTCGGTATTCCTCAAATCTTCATCGTTCATGATTCATTTTACATTTCAAAACATTCCTAGTTGAGAACCACTCTCCGTTGACAGTCAGTGGACCAAGTCTCCATAACCGAGGAGCAACGTTAATCCGGATAAATAATACTCAGCTGAGGATCCCTATCCACACTGCATATGTAGCACCCAAGCTTGCATATGCCAACTCGTCTACCACGATTCCTCCAAGATTGGGCCCGGTCCTACGCCACCGGAAGTACAGTACACCACTCCAATCCGGGACTTTAACCCACGTGGGTACATGCTACTTCCGCCATCTCTCCACTCCCAGTGCGCGGTTGTCGGTCCAATAAAGGATTCCTCGGAGCCAGAGCTTTCCGTAGTATGTGAATAGTTACAAGTCTTGACCAGCAGGCCCCCATACGGATGGTCCCTAATTTTCCAGCCAGCAGAACTATACCTTTTATATCTCACCCAAGCGTAATAGTCCTGTCAGTTTTTCAACCCTGTCCCGGTCGGTGTCAACTGTTGAGTCCCGGACTACAACATGACGGCACCGTACGCTCGGACAACCTCTCCACGCTATTGACTAGGTACGGATCAGGTAACTAGCCAGTAGACGGGAGTAAAGCCAAATTCCCATAAACATTCTTAAAGTGATCACACTTTTGAAATTGGCATTTTTATTGCAAATCTCTTGAATAGCATTGCTAAGCATTTTGCAAATAGTTTTGAAACAAGGGTATGTGTATCTTTTGGTGGGGGTAGATTATGCAAGTAATAGGTCATCACACAACTCCTATTACCTAATGCAATAGTTTAACTCAAAACATTTAAGAAAACATTTATAAAAGCAAGGTAGGGTTAAATGCACCGGGGCTTGCCTTGGATGGCAAAAAGAGCAGACTCGGGGTAGGTATAGGTGTCGGAGCTCGGGGTCGCCTCAGGAGTTGGTTCGTCAACAGCGGCCTCGACTCTGGTACCTTCTTCGTCAACTATACGGATGCAATGATGAATACTCATGAGATGATGATGATATGGACTTAAGGTGCAAGACAATTCTACTGATTCTAGATTACTTTTAAACAAAGCATGATTGAAATCTAGGTTGAGCATAAAAGGTAACCATTTCTTCCTTAAGCAATATTGATTAAACTAGCCCTTATTATACTTATCCTAAGCATCATCAAATCATAGCATCACAACCATCATAGACCAAAGGGTAGGGGTCTATGAACATCAATCAATCCAAAGATCACATCATCAAACACTTATTACCAACCCTAATCCACCTTTTCTATTTTCTTAATTTATTTAAAAGGTCATTTTATGAAGTTGCTCCAAAAATTACCAAATTAATTCCATAAGTTCATTATGGCATAAACAGATGGCAAAACAAATTTCATAATTTTGGAGGTCATTAAGGTGCTTAATTAAATCTAGACATTTAATTAACAAAAGGCACTATTCAACTATTTAAATAAAAGCTCAAAAATCAACTTGTTCCAAAAGACTTCAAAATTTTACGAGAGACCCAGAAAGGCATAACTAGCACATAATTTATCTCCAGATTTTTGGAGTTATAGATCACTCCCCAAAAATACCAAAACCTCCATTTTTCAATTAAAAGGGGAATTTTACATTTTTAAATCTTTGCACAAAACTCAAGTTTCATATTTTTTATAAAATACTCCAGAGCATAAAGAGTCTACCACAAAAATTTCAGAATTTTTGGATGCACACAAAAAATCATACAAAAAGAGAAAACAGAACACTATTCACATCTCTCAGAAAAAGAGAAGAGCACTGTGCTCCTTCTAGGCCGGGCTCGGCGAATCGCGGGGGCTCGGGCGAATCGCGCGGGGCTCGGTCGAGACGGGCTCGGTCGAGACGGGCTCGGTTGAGACGGAAGCGACAGCTTCGTCCGAGGCCTGGCCCGGAGGCTCGGGCGAGACGGAGAAGTAAGCCTCCGTCCGAGGCCTGACTCGGGCGAAGCGGAGAGCATGCGCTCGCCGAGGCTTGGGCTCGGGCGAAGCGGAGGGCATGCGCTCGCGAGGCTTGGGCTCAGGCGAGACGGAAAAAACAAGCCTCCGTCCGAGGCGTGACTTGGAGGCTCGGGCGAAACGGAGTGGAAGCAGAGGCCGGAGGCTTCGGATGCTTACCACGGGTCGGAGGCAGGGCTCGAGGGTGAGGCTCGACACGCGCTCGAGGGTGAGGCTCGACACGCGCTCGAGGGTGAGGCTCGACACGTTCTCGAGGGTGAGGCTCGAGGAAGAGACGACCGCGGCGGCGCTCCGGCGATCCGGCGATCCTGCTCAACACACGAGACCGCAAGGGCCGGGTTAGAGTCGCACGGAACCGAGGAAGCTGACACAGGGGTCGGGAGAAGGTATCCGTGACCGGAGGGGAAGTATTTGACGAACCCGAGATCACCGGGGTTTCGTCGGAGTTGGGAAGATGGGGTTACGCCGGGCGATTAGAGGCGGGGAAGGTGAAATTGGGGGGTGGGAAAGCTTCACGAGCTCAAGGCGGAGCTTTCAGGCTAGGTGGTTGAGCGGCGGGAGCTCCGGAGAGGTCTGGCCACGGTGGCGGAGGTGAGTGCGGAGGTCGGAGCTCCGGCGGGCTTATATAGCCGCGGCCAGGGGCCGGTAGAGAGCTCGAGGTGGGGTGGATAAGCTCGGCGGACGCGTGCGCTCTCGATTGCGCGCAGGCAGGAGGCGGAGGACGGGCGTGCAGCCGGGGCTCTGGCGCAGACAGCGCCGGCGATGGCCACGCGGCGGCGACGCGCGCTAGAGCAGTAGGGGACGGGGCGGCGGAAGTCAGCGCTTCGCGCGTGCGGGTGCGGAAAGATGTCGCGGGCGCGGGTGACAAGTCGGGGGCAGACGAGCGGCTGCCAAACGCGTGGCGCGCGCAACGCCGGAGGCTCGGCCACGGCGGGGCCCCCTAGCTGTAGGTGGAAGATGAACAGGGCTAGGTCTTAGGGTTTGACTTTTGGCTGATCTCTGTATTTTGCAAATTACTTCCAAAACTTGAACTGGGCAACAAAAACTCAAAATACCAAAGTTGCTCAGAAAAATGAGATCTACAACTTTGTCAATATGAACATTTTCAAATTCCAAATAGTTTCTGAACCATATACAAAAACAGAAAAGGGGACACTTTTCAAATTTGATTCAAATCAAAATTACTTTGGATTTCAAACTAAAACTTGAAAATCCTTATATATGAAAGTTGTTCCATTTGTCAAAACCTACAACTTTGCTAATATACACTTTTCTGAAACTCAATAGTTTTTGAATAAATTTTTAAAACTGAAAAGGGGACAAAAACTGGAATTTGAATGAATTTGAAATTACTTCAAATTTTATATAGAAACATGGAAATCTGTAAATACCAAAGTTGTTCCTCTAGGTCAGGTTCACAACTTTGCTTTTTGAACCAACTCAAAATTTGAATTATGAAAAAGTTATCAGAAAGGGAATAAATCCAGGATTTGGGAATTTAGGGTTTTGCAAAAGGACAATCAAATCAAATCTGATTTTAGAACTTTGATCAATGCAACAAACATCAGGGCATCAAATTCAAACAAGAACTACATAGAACTAGGCACAGAGGTGAAATTACCATTTTGCCCTTAGTAGAGGAAGAATTGGGCTTTTAGGGTTTTTGAAAAGGGACTAAAGCATAGAAATTAAGCAATCCAAATGCATCACAAAATGATTAATGCTTAAGATGATGACACATGTAAGTTAATTACATTAGTAACACCAGGGGTGTTACAGCCCTCCCTCCTAAAAGAAATCTCGCCCCGAGATTCCGCGTCGTTTAAAGAACAAAAGAGGAAACTCACACTATAGAGATTCGAGAAAGTCCGGATAGTTCTTTGCCAAGAAATCTTCAGATTCCCAAGTGGCTTCTTCTTCAGAGTGCTGGTTCCACTGGATCTTATACCATCTTGTGGTGGTTCTTCAGGTAACACGATCCTTGTGATCCAACACGCGAACTGGATACTCAGTGATGACAGATCTGGTTCTAGCTCAACACCTTCAACTTCAACCACATGTTAGGTACTCGAAGACATCTTGAGTTGGGAGACATGAAAACACATTATGAACTGCTGAAAGATGATTGGCAAACTCAGCTTGTAAGCTACCTTGCCACAACGATCCAGAATCTCAAACGGACCAATGTAGCGGGGTGCGGTTGCTAGCTTTCCTTTGACTCCAAAACGAGTGACTCCTTTGGTGGGTGAGACCTTCAGGTACACATAATCCCCGATCTCGAACTGCAGAGGTCACGTCTCTTGTCAGCATAACTTTTCTGTCGAGACTGTGCAATCTTCATGTTCTCTTGTATTTGCTTGACTTTCTCTTCCATATCTTTTACTAGATCAACTCCAAAGAATTCCCTTTCTCCGGGTTCAGACCAACTGAGAGGTGTACGACAACGACGACCGTACAGTGCTTCAAAGGGTGCCATTTTGATGCTCTCTTGATAACTGTTATTATAAGAGAATTCTGCCAAGGGCAAACACTGATCCCAAGTATCTGCGAAGGTAAGCACACAGGCTCTCAACATATCTTCTAACACTTGGTTGACTCTCTCAGTCTGTCCATCAGTCTGCGGATGATAAGCCGTGCTATACAATAGCTTGGTTCCAAGTGAGGCATGGAACGCTTTCCAGAACTTAGCGACAAACTGAGTACCACGATCTGAGATGATGGTCTTGGGTATGCCATGGAGTTTCACTATGTTGTTCTTGTACAAGGTGGCATAAGTTGGGGCGGTATAACTTGTTTTGACCGGTAGGAAGTGAGCTTGCTTCGTGAGACGGTCCACTATCACCCAAATGGAATCGAATCCCTTTTGAGTCTTGGGTAACCCATTGATAAAATCCATGCTGATATCCTCCCATTTCCAACCAGGTACTGACAAAGGTTGCAGCTCTCCTCCGGGCTTCATATGCACAGCTTTGACTTTCTGGCAGGTATCGCACTGAGCGACATATCGCGGCGATCTCAATCTTCATCTTTGTCCACCAGAATTGCTGCTTCAAGTCTTGGTACATCTTGTTGCTGCCAGGATGGATGGCAAATCTGGTTGAGTGTGCTTCATCAAGGATTATCTGTCTCAGCTCAGGTACCTTGGGAACTACCAGACGGTTCTTGAACCATACCACTCCTTCATCATCAATCCTGAAACAGTCGGCTTTTCCAGCTCGAACCTTTTCGCTGATGTGCTTGATTCCGGGGTATCTTTTTTCTGTGCAGCTATGATATGTTCTCTGATAGAGGTTTCTACTCTGACATTGCCTAGACTTCCTTGTGGAACCATTTCAATACCCAGCTTCTCTAGTTCATAGCATAGGGAAGATTCATAGGATTTCATAACCAGGCAGTTACAGTATGACTTGCGACTGAGTGCATCGGCGACCACATTCGCCTTACCCGGATGGTAATGCACTTCGATATCATAGTCCTTGATTAACTCAAGCCATCTTCGCTGCCTCATGTTCAGCTCTTCTTGGGTGAAGATATACTTCAGGCTCTTGTGATCTGTGTACACATTGCAGGTACTGCCCAACAGATAATGACGCCATATCTTCAAGGCATGAACCACTGCTGCTAACTCAAGATCATGAGTTGGATAATTTTCCTCATGTCGCTTAAGCTGCCGCGAGGCATAAGCGATCACTCTTCCTTCTTGCATCAACACGCAACCCAAACCAGTACCAGATGCATCACAGTAGACATCAAAGGGCTTTCGACGTTCGGCTGAGCTAGCACTGGTGACGTGGTTAACAACTTCTTCAAAGTCTGAAAAGCTTGTTCACAAGCTGGTGACCAAAAGAACTTCACAGAATTCTTCAGCAACTCGGTGATAGGCTTGGCGATTCTGGAGAAATCTGGGATGAATCGACGATAATATCCAGCCATTCCCATAAAACTGCGGACCTTGTGAACAGAGGTAGGTGGCTTCCAATCCAGGATATCTGACACTTTTCCGGGGTCGACTGACACACCTTCTGCGGATAGGACATGGCCAAGAAACTGTATCTGATCCAACCAGAATTCACACTTACTGAACTTAGCATAGAGCTGATGGTCTCTGAGACGGATAAAATGATACGAAGATGTTCAGCATGATCTTCAGGGGTTTTTGAGTAGACAAGGATGTCGTCAATGAACACGACCACGAATTTATCAAGCTCTGGCATGAAACAGAGTTCATGAGGTACATGAAATGAGCAGGGGCATTGGTCAAAAAAGGACAAGGACATGACCAAGTACTCATATAGGCCGTATCTGGTGGTGAAAGCTGTTTTAGGAATATCTTCAGGACGGATTTTATTTGGTGGTAACCAGATCTGAGGTCAATCTTAGAGAAGACCTTGGCCCCAGCTAACTGGTCAAACAGAAGATCGATACGAGGCAAGGGGTATATTGTTTTGATGGTGACTTCGTTGAGTGGGCGATAATCAACGCAAAGTCTGAGACTCTTGTCTTTCTTCTTTACAAGATTGCAGGACAGCCCCAAGGAGACGAGCTTGGGCGAATGAAACCCTTGTCCAACAAATCTTGTAATTGGATTTTTAGTTCTGCCAACTCTCTGGGAGGCATACGATAAGCTCTGCGGGATATGGGAGCAGTCCCGGGCTTTAGCTCTATGGCAAACTCAACATCACGGTCAGGAGGTAGACCAGGTAAGTCTTCAGGAAAGACATCAGGGAACTCACAGACTACAGGGATGTCTCGGATCCCTTGATCATAGGTAGCATTTAGCTGTGGGTAGCTGGTTTTGAAGGCATAGGAAGTTGGAGAAGGAGTTTGGCGGTACTGTTAGGAATATCCACTCTCACAACTCTATTCAAGATGTCGATCATGGCTTATACTGACACATCCAATTCATGCCTAGGATGACATCTATCACCTGATCTTTCAACACTATCATGGTGGTAGGGAACGCATGATTTCCCAACATCACTGGTATACTGCGAACCACCTCTTTGGTGATTATACGCCTCCAGGCGATAAAATGCAAAAACTTTCTTTCAACTCCCAATTGATATGTCATGCTTAGAGACGAAGGTACGACTGATGAAAGAATGCGATGCACCAGAATCAAACAACACAACTGCAGGATGATTGGCAACGGGAAACCTACCGATCATGACGGGCTCCCCTTCTGGAATATCGCTGACAGTGGTTAGTAGACTTGCCCGTGCTTCTTGACGAACTTGCCCTTCTGCACTTGCTGCTGTGGAGCACGGTGTTGCTGCTGCTGTGGTCCTCCGGGACCCTTCTGAAAGTTCTGAGCAGGCTTCTTGGGCTTTGGGCACTCACGGAGACCAGTGGCCAAGTTGACCCACAGTTGAAGCAGGGATGATTATAGCGGTTTGGGGGTGGTGATACGAACACCTGGGGCGTTCGGCTGAGTGGACACTTTGTTGGTGGCGTTGTGGGTGGTAGCCGCGGTACGGACAACCACTTGCTGGTGAGGGTAAGGTGGACGGTTGTGGTGGTGGCTAGGATGATATATGACCCTCTGGCGCTTGTGATTGCCGAGTGGCTGCTAGATCCTGCTTTCTTCTTCCTCTTCTCCTCTTGGTACTGACGGTTACTCTCTTCAAAAGCAACTGCCCGGTCAACAGCCTCATGATAAGAAACGGTCAGGTTGTTGGACATGCTTCTGCGGATCTTAGGGTGCAATCCCCTAAGGAAACAGTCTCTCTTCTTCTCATCCGTGTTGACATATTCCGCTGCATACTGACTCAGATGGTTGAATTGACCCACATACTGCATCACTGTGGAGTCCTTCTGCTGCAGGGCTAGGAACTGATCAAGCTTCATCTTCATCAGACCTGATGGGATGTGGTGTGCACGGAAAGGCGGTGCGGAACTCTTCCCAGGTCAACTCATGACCTTCAGGTTGGGCAGCCAAGAGGTTGGCATACCAAGCACTTGCTGGGCCACGAAGCTGCTGCGAAGCAAACCGGGGCTTCTGGATTTCAGTGCATCGGATGAGACCAAACTTCTGCTCCATGGTGCGGAGCCAATCGTCAGCTTCGAGGGGTTCATCGGCTCTGGTGAAAACCGGGGACGGGTTTCAGTGAAATCCACATAGGTGGTCTCTTGGTTGTGACGACCACGGTGACCAACATTCTGCTGTCCTTGATCTGAGCCATCAGATTGGCAGCGGCGGCCAAGGCTGCAATGGCATCTGCTAGGGTAGCTGGTGGTACAGGTGGAGGGTTTGGGAGACGGTCAGACGGTCATCTCCAGCACCTCCGGCTCTGGTACGGGTGTTCACAGGATCTGTATAAGGAAATCGGAACTCAGCATATATGGACAAAGGTTCTGAAACGACTTGATTGATAACTTCACTGATACAAAGATAGCTGGCTGATAAAGATGACAACAGACTGATAAGGGGAGGAAAAGGTACGAAAAGAAAGATACATGCCAGACTTGGCAACAGACAGACTAACGCCCCCACCTAGTCTAAGGTTTTAGGTAAGCAGATGGTACAGACACAAGGAGTCTAGTCGTAATCGATGAAGATCAACTCTTCGTCATCATCATCATCCTCGATTGATAAGCTCAGGCTCTTCCTCCTCATCTTCATCTTCAACGTGGACATCTTCAGCAGGTTCCACTCCTCATTCTGATCGGGCTCGTGTTCCACTTCAGGTTCCTCCACGACTCCGTCTTCGGGGTGTCCTCCAAAACTGGTTGGAATCAAGGGGTGGAGCTGGTTGTGCAGATGTGTTGTATTCTCATGAAGCATATCATTGAACTGCTCGATCTGGGCGGTGTACTGCTGCAGTCCATGGAGCTGGGGCTCTGGCTGACTTTCGCGGATCCAAGCATCATTGCGCTACTCGATAGCGCGAACCGTTTGTTACGATTGGCTGCTCAGGGAAGCTCGTGCCTCATTAAACTCCAGGCGGGAATAGATAGAAGTCATGCTCCATGTTCTCCATCTCAGCCTTCAGATTCTTGATTTCCTCCTTCAGCTGTTTGCGGGTACGACGGGGAAACGACGACCATTGGAGGATTCTCCAGTCTCTTCTCCGGTGCGTGGCGCCAGCTGGTGACGCGGCACGCCATGCGGTCCAGTCGACTTGCGAGCAGTCCGCTTGATAATGGCCATGTCTGGATAAGAGAAGATGGATGAGAAAGGCTAGCAAGAACAGGTAAGGCATACTACCCCAACGAACTTAGAGAGAAGTTAACTTATGATTATGACATGATGCATGAATCGTTCCTACGGAACAAAGCAATGCAATACTTAACATATATATAGGGCTTAATATATATACTGCTCGGCTACTAGTGTTGCCAATTAAAGACAAGATGAGAAAGCAATTTGGACTCAAAATAGTCAAGTTTAGTTTGTTTGGACTCAAAAGAACTTTTGAAGTTTTCGCAAAAGAAACACCGCAACGTTAAAGTGAGATGCTCCGATACCACTCTGTGACGGAACGACCCTAATCCCATGGCCCACGTGTCCCTGTCAACCTTCTGACAGCCGAACCCATGTTCCATGTGATTAAGACCTGTTCGCCACCGGGCTACATCAGTGCCCAATGTCCGCAGGATCATCTCACAATTCGGTTACAGCATTTCATACTTTTATAAATAACATCGGAATAAAGAGCGGAAGACTTAAATAACATTAGTTTTACAAACCGAGGTTTCAAATGAGGTAAGGAGTACGATTATTACAAACCATTGTTCGGGAAATTCAAAGTAGACAACGTAGCGGAAGCAATAACATAAAGATACATGTAACACCCAGCCCGAGGGTGCACATTTACTCATCGGCCTCATCGGCCTCCTCCTGGACGAAGGTCACGCAACAGGGTGCGAGACACATCGGGGTCTCAGGCATACCTGCAACATGGGTAACAACCCTGAGTACGGGGTACTCAACAAGACTTACCCGACTAAAGAAAAAGGGAGAAGACTCAGGAATGAAGGCTTAGGGTAGTCAAGGTAAGGCTTAAGCAAGATCAAGTATTTTGCAGAAAAGCATTTTTGTAAACCTTATTTTATTTTTGAAAGATTCGGTATTCCTCAATCTTCATCGTTCATGATTCATTTTACATTTCAAAACATTCCTAGTTGAGAACCACTCTCCGTTGACAGTCAGTGGACCAAGTCTCCATAACCGAGGAGCAACGTTAATCCGGATAAATAATACTCAGCTGAGGATCCCTATCCACACTGCATATGTAGCACCCCAAGCTTGCATATGCCAACTCGTCTACCACGATTCCTCCAAGATTGGGCCCGGTCCTACGCCACCCAGGAAGTACAGTACACCACTCCAATCCGGGACTTTAACCCACGTGGGTACATGCTACTTCCGCCATCTCTCCACTCCCAGTGCGCGGTTGTCGGTCCAATAAAGGATTCCTCGGAGCCAGAGCTTTCCGTAGTATGTGAATAGTTACAAGTCTTGACCAGCAGGCCCCCATACGGATGGTCCCTAATTTCCAGCCAGAACTATACCTTGGTTATATCTCACCCAAGCGTAATAGTCCTGTCAGTTTTTTCAACCCTGTCCCGGTCGGTGTCAACTGTTGAGTCCCGGACTACAACATGACGGCACCGTACGCTCGGACAACCTCTCCACGCTATTGACTAGGTACGGATCAGGTAACTAGCCAGTAGACGGGAGTAAAGCCAAATTCCCATAAACATTCTTAAAGTGATCACACTTTTGAAATTGGCATTTTTATTGCAAATCTATTGAATAGCATTGCTAAGCATTTTGCAAATAGTTTTGAAACAAGGGTATGTGTATCTTTTGGTGGGGGTAGATTATGCAAGTAATAGGTCATCACACAACTCCTATTACCTAATGCAATAGTTTAACTCAAAACATTTAAAGAAACATTTATAAAAGCAAGGTAGGGTTAAATGCACCGGGGCTTGCCTTGGATGGCAAAAGAGCAGACTCGGGGTAGGTATAGGTGTCGGAGCTCGGGGTCGCCTCGGGAGTTGGTTCGTCAACAGCGGCCTCGACTCTGGTACCTTCTTCGTCAACTATACGGATGCAAATGAATGCTCATGAGAATGATGATATGGACTTAAGGTGCAAGACAATTCTACTGATTCTAGATTACTCTTAAACAAGGCATAATCGAAATCTAGGTTGAGCATAAAGGTAACCATTTCTTCCTTAAGCAATATTGATTAAACTAGCCCTTATTATACTTATCCTAAGCATCATCAAATCATAGCATCACAACCATCATAGACCAAAGGGTAGGGGTCTATGAACATCAATCAATCCAAAGATCACATCATCAAACACTTATTACCAACCCTAATCCACCTTTTCTATTTTCTTAATTTATTTAAAAAGGTCATTTTATGAAGTTGCTCCAAAAATTACCAAATTAATTCCATAAGTTCATTATGGCATAAACAGATGGCAAAACAATTTCATAATTTTTGGAGGTCATTAAGGTGCTTAATTAAATCTAGACATTTAATTAACAAAGGCACTATTCAACTATTTAAATAAAGCTCAAAAATCAACTTGTTCCAAAAGACTTCAAAATTTTACCAGAGACTCAGAAAGGCATAACTAGCACATAAAAATTTATCTCCAGATTTTTGGAGTTATAGATCACTCCCCAAAAATACCAAAACCTCCATTTTTCAATTAAAAGGGGAATTTTACATTTTTAAAATCTTTGCACAAAACTCAAGTTTCATATTTTTATAAAATACTCCAGAGCATAAAGAGTCTACCACAAAATTTCAGAATTTTTGGATGCACACAGAAAATCATACAAAAAAGAGAAAACAGAACACTATTCACATCTCTCAGAAAAGAGAAGAGCACTGTGCTCCTTCTAGGCCGGCTCGGCGAATCGCGGGGGCTCGGGCGAATCGCGCGGGGCTCGGTCGAGACGGGCTCGGTTGAGACGGAAGCGACAGCTTCGTCCGAGGCCTGGCCCGGAGGCTCGGGCGAGACGGAAGTAAGCCTCCGTCCGAGGCCTGACTCGGGCGAAGCGGAGAGCATGCGCTCGCCGAGGCTTGGGCTCGGGCGAGACGGAAAAACAAGCCTCCGTCCGAGGCGTGACTTGGAGGCTCGGGCGAAACGGAGTGGAAGCAGAGGCCGGAGGCTTCGGATGCTTACCACGGGTCGGAGGCAGGGCTCGAGGGTGAGGCTCGACACCGCTCGAGGGTGAGGCTCGACACGCGCTCGAGGTGAGGCTCGACACGCGCTCGAGGTGAGGCTCGAGGAAGAGACGACCGCGGCGGCGCTCCGGCGATCCGGCGATCCTGCTCAACACACGAGACCGCAAGGGCCGGGTTAGAGTCGCACGGAACCGAGGAAGCTGACACAGGGGTCGGGAGAAGGTATCCGTGACCGGAGGGGAAGTATTTGACGAACCCGAGATCACCGGGGTTCCGTCGGAGTTTGGGAAGATGGGGTTACGCCGGGCGATTGGAGGCGGGGAAGGTGAAATTGGGGGGTGGGAAAGCTTCACGAGCTCAAGGCGGAGCTTTCGGGCTAGGTGGTTGAGCGGCGGGAGCTCCGGAGAGGTCTGGCCACGGTGGCGGAGGTGAGTGCGGAGGTCGGAGCTCCGGCAGGCTTATATAGCCGCGGCCAGAGGCCGGTAGAGAGCACGGGGGTGGGTGGATAAGCTCGGCGGACGCGTGCGCTCTCGATTGCGCGCAGGCGGAAGGACAGGCGTGCGGCCGGGGCTCGGGCGCAGACAGCGCCGGCCATGGCCACGCGGCGGCGGCGAGCAGGAGCAGTAGGGGACGGGAGCGGGGGTCAACTGTGCGCGTGCGGGTGCGAAAGATGGGGGCGACAACGGCGGCAGGTTGGTGGCGCGTGGGGAGCCGCCAGACGCGCTGCAGGCGCAGCGCCGGCGCCATGGCCGGGCCCCTCTGCACTGCGCCGGCTAGAGGTAGGGGACGAACAGTGCTAGGCCTAGGTTTTGACTTTTGCTGGTTTCTGTATTTTGCAAATTACTTCCAAAATTTGAACTGGGCAACAAAAACTCAAAACACCAAAGTTGTTCATAAAAATGAGATCTACAACTTTGTCAATATGAACATTTTCAAATTCCAAATAGTTTCTGAACCATATACAAAACAGAAAAGGGACACTTTTCAAATTTGATTCAAATCAAAATTACTTTGGATTTCAAACTGAAACTTGAAAATCCTTATATATGAAAGTTGTTCCATTTGTCAAAACCTACAACTTTGCTAATATACACTTTTTCTGAAACTCAATAGTTTTTGGATAAATTTTTAAAACTGAAAAGGGACAAAAACTGGAATTTGAATGAATTTGAAATTACTTCAAATTTTATATAGAAACATGGAAATCTGTAAATACCAAAGTTGTTCCTCTAGGTCAGATTCACAACTTTGCTTTTTGAACCAACTCAAAATTTTGAATTATGAAAAAGTTATCAGAAAGGGAATAAATCCAGGATTTGGAATTTAGGGTTTGCAAAAGGACAATCAAATCAAATCTGATTTTAGAACTTTGATCAATGCAACAAACATCAGGGCATCAAATTCAAACAAGAACTACATAGAACTAGGCACAGAGGTGAAATTACCATTTTGCCCTTAGAGAAGAATTGGGCTTTTAGGGTTTTTGAAAAGGGACTAAAGCATAGCAATTAAGCAATCCAATGCATCACAGGAAATGATTAATGCTTAAGATGATGACATGTCAAGTTAATTACATTAGTAACACCAGGGGTGTTACAGAGGCTCTTTGGCTGGAATCTTGGTAAGCATGGGAGTAGTGTGGAGTTGGGCTTCTCACATGGTTTAAGACCACTCGACTCTCATCTTCCCAAAAGATGAAACATCAACACCCAGAGCAAAACCTACACCAGGACCTCCAGCAGCTCACTTGAATTGGGAGATCATCATCCCGAGCTGTGGCTCACCGCTAGACACCCATGACAAGATGGTCCGAAGGTATGTTTTTTCTTCCTCGGTTTGCATCTTGTCATGCTCACATTAGTGATCTCCATCTCCAAAACCCTCACAGAGACACACCTAGCCACACATGTCCTACCTGAGTTGGCCTCTTCAAGAGACACAATCTTGGCATTCTTCTCTGCCAACTCAGATTGCAAGACAGGACAAGTCTTGTACGCACCCAACAGCGAGGGTCTAGCCTTCAGCTCATCCACTTCACCTACAACGCAGCATACTTACCTCTCAAAGTGAGAAGGTCATCATGTGCTTGGTGCACATCTCACACTCGGCATCCTCAGACACGACCACGGTGGACTTGGCAAACTTAAGCTCTCTCACCGTGTCCTCCCCTTCTGCCTAAACTCCTTGCGCTCTCTAGCGGCTCGCCTAAGCAACTTATCCGGACTAAGGAGCGCAGCAGTAAGCTTCTTGACCTCAGCAGAAAGCTCGTCGGGGGTCAAAGATACCTGGGAGGTGTCGTCGTCGTCGTCGTCCTGAGGAGTGTCACACGCCGACCTCTTTGCCGAGGCCATGGTACAGAACCCTCGTCGTCGGCGAAGAAGTAGAGGGTCGTTGAGCTTGTCCTCGATCCTCTTCTTCTTCTCGAACTCATCGTCGCTCGAAGAGGCGGAGTCATCATCCGAGTCATCGACGTCGCTGAGCGTGGTGAAGAAAGCACGCTGCTCCGCCTGGGCCTTCTCCAAGTACTTCGTCTTAATGTACTCTTTGTTGAAGCCGCCCTTCCGCTTGTGCTTCGCGGGGACGTACTTCTCCTTGCGCTTGCCGGAGTCGTACTTGTGCCCATGATCGCCCTTCCCAGATGAATGCTTCTTCTTGGGACAGTTGGCGATGAAGTGGTGGGGTCGCCGCACTCGTAGCATCCCGAGCGTCCTCCTCCGTGGCGACGGTTCATGCGGTTGTTGTGGAACCGCGAGAACCGGTTGGCGAGCATAGCCAACTCGTGATCCCCCAAAGACTCCAGCTGCTCCTCTGTGACAGAAAGGAGAGAAGAGAGTGCAAAACCTCCAGAGGGGTTAGCAGAAGAGCCAGAAAGCAAAGCCATTGACGGGCCAGAAGGATTTTCATAAGAAGCCCTCGCCATGGCATCGATCTCACTGGACTTGAGCTTACTGAAGAGCTCGTCGCACGTGAGGGTCTCATAGTTAGGCGATTCGATGATCGCCTGAACCTTGGAATCCCACACCGATCGATCAAGAGTATGCAAAAGCTTCAAAGCCCTCTCATGATCGTCGAAAGGCAACAGCTCCTTGTTAGCCCTCATCCTGTTGACAATCACCTAAAAGCGAGTGAATAAACTTTCTATGCTCTAGCCAGGCATATGTCGAAAGTTCTCATACTCTCGCTTGAACGACTCGTAGAGACGGGTTTTGACTTGAGAGGTTCCCTCATGAAAAACATGAGGGTAGCCCAAATCTCCCGAGCCGTAGCGAGGTGAGAAACACGATCAAACTCACTCATGCTCAACATGAGAAAAGAGCATTACGTGCTCAGCTATTGGCATCGTGCTCATCGATCTGATGCTGAGTCACACGAGCAGCCAAGACAACGTAATCGGCAGAGTTGCAAATATCCCAAATGGAAGCACCCAAAACTCTGCAGATAGGCCGACATGCGTATCTTCCAATACGCATAGTTCGTTCCATCGAAAACGGCGGTTTGCCCACGCCGCGATCCATGTCGCCTTCTGTGGATCTGGAACCGGCTAAGGTGGAAGATCCTTAACCCGCTCCGATACCAATTGAAGGACCGAGAATGCAACCAGAAAGCGACCAGAGGGGGGGTGAATGGGAGCTTCAAATTCCTTTCAGAAACTTGTAGCCACTGTCCCAAAAATCAACCCCAAGAGGAAATCCTAGAGCTCGTAAGTGTCCTCGACCCTAGATGTAGGGTGGATGCTTCCCACGAAGCACAGCGAGACACTCTACGACTCTAGAAATCCAACGCAGAAATCGGAACCAAAACTGACAATGAATGAGCAAACTGCGGACGAAACAACACAAAATACACTGGACCGGACTCTGCCCTGCGTCCGGTCAGTGAGCACCGGACGCGTCTGGTCAACTCAAAATGGATTTCGGAGCTTACTGTTTCTGACCGGACTCATAAGCGAGGAGCGTCCGGTCGAGAGCAGTGCGTCCGGTCAGTAGGAGCAACCGCAATGAACAGTAAAAGGAGCGAGTCCGGTCACTTGCAAGAACCAGCGTCCGGTCAGCTACAGGAAAACTCTGCGTGGCATTCAACCACCGGACGCTCGAGGCAGCGTCCGGTTAGCTCGACAGCAGCGTCCGGTCACCCCGTGACTGCACTGTTCGTTCACCGATTCAACTCTATCTCACCCAAAACAAATCCTCTAGGATCAAACTTGGTGAGAAGAGTCACAAGGAGGATAGTGAGCTATCTCTAAGAGATCATGGCTCGAACCTATCTCCAAACGATGAATCGAAGAATTTCAAGGGAGAAGAAAAGCTTGATCCGAAACCAAAATCGATCAATCTCCTAGACCGTGAGGTTAGAGGTAAATTCCTTCGGTGGAAAGAAGTGCCTCATGACCTAGGACAACTTGGTTCAAATGGATTTGCAAAAGATGAACCGAGCAAAGAGATCGAACGACGGGAAAAACATGGAGAAAAAGGATTCCGCGAAGAACACAAACAAAATGCGAATCACAACTGCCAAATTGCAACCGTGTGGCTACCACACGCTACAACAGTGAGGTTACGGCCTCACTTCCTCAAAATCTCATGGGCACAGAGGTATTGTTCTCTTCTCTGTGGATCTCAGTTTGCTACAGCAGGGGAGTGGGAGAGCAGGAAAACCTAGAAGGCAAAGAGCAAATAGCTGAGATAAATGGGGAGGTGGGTGTCTCCCCTACTTATCCTAATTCTAACTATTCCTAATTCCACTCTACCCCTAACTACTTACAGAGCGAACCAGCTAAACCCAAAGGTTATTCTGGACCAACTCGATAGTAGGTGGATCCGACGGCCATGCCCGCAAAACTCGTAGCGTTGACTCGATGCAACCTCCCGATTGCCGCCACGTGCCGCCACCGCTCTGCCGTCCTTTTCCCGGACGTCGCACCCTCGGTTTTGAGGCCCAAACCGGGAAACCAGCCTTCACAGCCAACCCCGGTTTTTGAGGCCCAACCGGGAAACCAGCCCACCAACGCCTGAGTTTTGTGGCCCAACTCAACAAACCCGCAGCACCCAGGTTTTGAGGCCCAAACCTGGAAACCGTCCTCAGCCCGAGTTTTGTGGCCAAACTCGGAACCATCCGCCCCCAGGTTTTGAGGGCCAAACCTGGAAACCGTCCACCTGATGGTTTTTCTCTGGCTCTACCACCAAACCGAAGCTAGAGAGGGGATGCACCGCCCGTGCACTCCGTCCACCAACACGTGTCCCCAGGTCCTCGACCCAAGCAACACCGTGCTCGCAAGTCTTCGCTCGTCGCTGTCCCAGGCTGCCAGCCACCACAGCTGATCCTCAGGCCACCGGTCCCTCAGTCCAAGCCTCACGTCCGCCCTTCACCGCTCCCGGTCCGTCGGCACGGCACGTCTCTACTTGACCTTCACCTTGCCCTCGATCACTGTATCCGTGCTCGACACCTGCACACACAAGCCAAAGAACATGCGCATCATCCCAGTTGACAATCACTCATCACTCAGAGACTCAGCATACACCCATGTATCCGCAAGTGGCATGATCATCATAAACTTCAAGATGATCTTCAATACCTTCGGTTTCATCTGGGCATCCGCTTGCAAAGCTGACCGGTTGGAAGGAGTAGTCCTCGTTGGTCCAAGAGCTCATCGTTGCTAGCCCAAGGGAGACGCCAAGGTACACACCTTGGATGACGGCCTGATCTATGCGGCCGTCTGTAGCGTCAAGACGCGCTTCGACTGAGTCCTCGTGGGCATTCATCTTGTCAGCAACTCTGTTCGCCGCCGCCTTCAGACGGTCATTCTCCGCAAAAAGAGCTGAAAGAGAAAAGAATCAGTTTGTGATACAAAGAAAGGCCGAAAGAAGATGGAATGAATGATAGATGACAAACCGATAATGGCATTACAGAGCTGCTTCCGTTGGTCTTCCCATTTGATTTCCTCAATGCTGTACTTCCTGGATGCGTCCTCCAGATCTTTCTAGGCCTTATCCCTCTCTTTGCGGTATCGGAGAGTGTTCAAACGGGTGTACCGAAGTGAATCATTAGGCTCAGAGGAATTTGGTGACCCAGAAGAAGGAATGGGGAAGCTCGGTGGAGTTGCCGTTTTGGGGAAGGAATCTGGGTTTGACTGGAGAAAACCCTCATCCTGGAAAGAAGATGAGAAGTGAATCATGAACAGATGAACAGGAAAAGACTACCGCAAGGGGGCAAGAAGCTAATTTTTTACCCATAACGCTGATGAGTCGGTGCTCGGTTTCCTTCTGCTTCAGCAGGGCGTTCGCAGTGGTCACCATTGCCTGCCATTGATGAAATATAGGCGAGGGTTTTTCTCTCTGGTTTAAGTTAGGAGCCGGGGAATGGAGAGATTGCAAGTCAAACTGTTCAATTGGAGCTGAAGATAATGGCCTGCGTAGGGTCATATTTGTGGAACCGTGGCTTGCACCTCGGGAAGCCAAACGTCGGAGTAGGGTTTTCACGATTTATGGGTCGTTGTTGGGCCGGGCCAGAATTTCGCTGACTTGAGGAGATCATGGCTCTAGAATCAGAAAGCCGACAGGATTCAGCTAAAAGATTGTTACTGCATGAAGGGTTCAGTTTTGGTTGATTGTTTGGAAACCCATATTACCGATTGATACCGAGGACAGTAAGTTTGGCGAATGGTCTTCGAAGTGGGAAGGATCATATTTTTCCAGGCAATGGAGTTTTAATGAAGAAGTCTTCAAGAAAAGGAAAAATTCCTTAAGAGGTACTATCCTAGCATTGTCATGGATTGGAAAATTGAGAAGGATCCGGAACACTAGGTTTAAAAATAGCCGATTACAACAATCGCCTGTAAAACAGAGATGACTGACATGATTCTCAGCAGTAAGCCGATGCAATATACATCACCTGTAGAGCAAAATAGAAGTCAGTGATTAATGCACAAAGCAAAACACGTATTGATCTCGAAGGATCAGTCACAGATTGAAGGACTTTTATTTACAAGAAGGGGGTACAAGATTGCAGTGAAAAATCAGATCGTCCACTCTATCCTATGGCTAATCGGGAGATCATGGTCGAAGGAATCAGCCAGATCTGTTCCAGCTTCCTTCATATCATCCATAGAATGTGCTATTCTATATTCCAGCCCCCGCTCACAGACGTCGAATCTACAATAATCGGCGCTGGAGTGAATCCGTACAGCGTTGAAGGCAAGCATTGCGCCGTATCCCATGCCAACTCTGGAGATGTCGGGGAGGATTCGGTTAACCTCGTTCACCCGATCCAAGGCTGTCGTGCCTGCTACGTTGGCCGTGATGGCAAGCTTGGCGACGGCAGCTTCAAGAGCATGAATTTTGGCCCCCAGAGCTGGGATTGGGGAGAGTAAGTAAAAGCAAAAGGGGAAGAAAAAACAGAAATGGTGAAGATATTCACCAGCGGCCTGATCTTGAGCGATGTCACGCTCCCGGGAGACTCGAATAAACTCCTGATCCCTCTCCTCCAAATCAAGCGGAAGGAAGTCATCATCGATCCTCCTAAGCAAAAGTAACGAAGTAAGGACGGCTGCTTTATTTTTAAACAGAAATAGAAGAGAGCAACCTCTTCCTGGAAGTGCTGGAAATGCCAAGCTCGAGCTATGTCTTCTCTCGCCACGGAAGACATCTTCTAGATTGGATTGGATGATGATAGGAGGAAGAAGGGTTTTTTTTGGTTTTGAGATTGAAACAAGGGAGTTTGAAGGACTAGGCCGAAACGAAGTGAGCGATGACTTAAAAGGACCCCAAAGGATGCATCGGGAAATGAATCGGCAGGTAAGGCAAATATGACACGCGAGATTTCCACGAGAGTGGACGCTTCCAGAGGTTCCACGTCAGTAGTTCGGGAGAGAGGAATTTTGGAATAAATATTTATCCCAAAATTAGGGGCATGTGTTTACACCAAAATTTGGATTAAGAAGGAGATGAACCAAATTTTACTGGAGATGGCTGCGATTTGAGGAATCGGCGAATCAAGGAAGATCGGCTGATCAGGTGGACCAAGAAAATGACAAGTGGACCCAGCCGGCAGTGAGATGGCGTTCGGTAAAGCGATCGATCAGTTCTTGGAGTTTCGGCAAGTGTTTGTGAGGTCGGCTATCTTGTAAGGCAATGACTCTATTTGGGAAGTAAATACGGCAAGTGAAGCCGGCTTGCACGAGAAGACACGTGATAATGGAAAAATACCGAAAAGAGAATAGGAATAGGACTCGTATTTTCCAAGTTTTGATTATGTAAGTCGTAGTCTTCAGGACTTGTATTGCGTCCGGGGTATAATATAAACCCTTGCTATTGTAAAAAGGGTTCACAACCATATCAATACAAATCGGCCATGTGCCACCTTCGAGTCCTTTGTCGTGTCGTCGAGTTCTTCGAGAGGAATCATCGATCCGTCGACCTTCGTAAGTCCCGGCAACCTTGTTATCATGTCTAGTATCATGCGGTGGATTTAGATGTGATGCAAGTAGTCTTGTTTGTTTTCAAAGATCGTGCGGCGGATCTATGTCGACAATCAAGAAGTCTTTGCTTATGCTATACTTATGAGTAAATACCGTGCGGCAGGCGTTTATTTGATATGTTTAGCAAAACTGAGATAGTTATCGGCTCTATTAGATTTGGCAAGATCTAATAGATTCATTAAGTTATTTGGTGTTGCATGATTTAATTAATTCTGTAACACTCTTTTGCCCAATCTAGATTGACTTCATTCGGCCTTGCTTTACAAGTTTATTTGTATCCTAATAATTGCATGATCATGACGGCCGAATTAATTTCCAATCTAGATTGTTACGTGTTGTGGGTTCATACATGTCAATCATGCTTGAGCTTTGATAGAACTAGGTATTGTGCGGCAGATGCAGGTTTTAGATTAGTTTGATCATGTTTATATGCATGCTCCTTCTTCATGGACCCCAATTCGGTTGGTTTGCCGATTTTGGCTATACATTTATTCGTAATTTATTCTTATCCGTTTAAAGCGTGTCTTTTATTTTTGTAGGCAATATCCGAATGCTTTCATGCACTTTCTTCTATATTAGCCGAATAATTCTATAAACATGTTTGGCAGACAGCTTCTATAGCTCTATGTCGTCAAAAGTGGCTTCAGGGCCATAAATATGGAACTGTCTGGTCTCACCCAGCATGTTCCAGTTTTATTCTCACAGTTTTATCCCTTGTTGGTTTTCAGGTCAAACCGACTGGCACGTTTCCGGACTTCGAATCACCCGGGCACCCGACTGAAGCCACGCTTTCCGGCTTGCTGTGTGTGAGGCACAGTGCGTCATATTTTGTGTCAACACACACCCAAACTCACAACTAAAGAGCCAAGAAATGCTCAAGTGAGCAGCCAGCAAAAACCACATCGGAAAGACCACACAACAGAAAGAGGTCGAAGAAGGAGAGTACCAAAACCCGAACTCAGAAGTGTGTCGGAGGTACCTCATGAAGCGCTTGACCGCCTGCTTGTGTGATACCCGAGGGGACGCCTGAATCTGCTGAACTCCGGGGCGCCTGCCTCGCCGAAGTCGTCTCCCCCTCGCCTGATGTTGTCGCTCCCACAGGTGCAACTAGTGCTCGCTGGAGAGCTGCTCGAACGGAACCCCAAGTCGTGGAAGAAGTGAGATCGGGTCCGTGAGCCGAAATGCTCTCTCCAGGCTCCTGTTCTCCTGCACACTCAAAAGCAAAAGAAAACACAAGACATTGTCTCGTTCAGTGTGACCTCAAGGTCTCCACAGAGCGGTTAGTCACATAAAAGCATAAGGTAAGCTCTCAACAAAAAGAGGTCTACCTATGAATGATACCGCAAGGAGATCTGAACTCAAACTAGTCAAGACTACCATGCAACAGGGTAAAGCACTATGGAGCAAAAATGCAACCTAGAGACATGATCAACCCAAACACAGCCTAAACCTCAACACATGCTACAATGCAAGATAATGATAGCAATAGATCCAGAAGCATGTAACATGATAAAATTGTGGAAAGGCTAGTGCTCAAACTAAACATGTCAACAGGTCGGGTACATGTAGCTAACCAAAACTAGCACCTGACAAGTGACACCTAATGAACATCATGCCACTACAAATAAAGCTCATGGAGAAGTGTGGTAAAGCATGGCACAATGTTCATGAGGATCATAGACTAGCATGAAAAGTGGCTCCTCCACAAAAGCTATACACAAAGCTAGCATGACATGATATACAAGATAACACATGATAGACTACTTCAAAACATGATACAAAAGAAAATGCATATGCTAGAACTATACAAGTGAGCATATGAATGACCATCTCATACCACAAGAAGTAGACCATGAATGTACAAGGTATGAGTGTAAAAGAAAGCTCACCAAGCTATAAAAGCCTCTTTAGAGGCATATCGAAGCGGGGTGTAGAGAACCATCAAACCTTGGTCACTTCTAAAAGACCAAGTTCCATCAAGCGCGTGTTCTCCACCCCGCGTCCTCATATCTACACACAAGAGGACAAGATGACCCGAGTCTTGGATCCCGAAGGGTTAGCAAGCATGTACTTGGGAACCCAAGACTTGGTCACAAATCTCAACTTATTATGTGGGTTAGCATGATGCAAATATTGGTTCAAATGGAATTTTGAAACACCCTGGAAGCATTCCTCAAAAGAACAACTCGAGGAGAAGAACGAGTCGTACCATGGGAAAGAGGCAAACATCTTCAAGGTTTTTTGAGAAGAACCAATAGAAGCACCATGAGAAGCATGACGTGGACCAACACAAGAGCATTAGAAGCATGTCCACGACCATGACCTAACCCACTAGAAAAGGAGTCATAAAACCCATCAACAAAGAGGGGCTTCTTACTAGGAACACAAGCGTTCATGCCATGAGAAGGGCTATGAACCACCAACTTCCTAGAAGAGCGAGCTTGGCGCAAGCGTTTGGCACGCCGAGAGCAAAAGCTTTCTTGATGCCCATCTTTCTCACAAAAAGAGCAATGGTACAAAGGCTTACTGGAAGGCACACCATTCTCTGACAAGTGAGAAGTCCCTTGGGTCTTAGAACAAGAGGCATGAACATTCAACTTGGTGCCAACACTAGGAGCACACGTGCCATGGGAAAGGCTACGTGGCTTCCTAAAAGCCTTAGCTCGGATACGTCGCTCGTGTTTGACACGTCGGAAACAAAAATCGAATGAATGTCTATCCTTCTTGCAAAAGGTGCAATGGAAAATCGAATTGGGAACACGGGTCCCAAAAATGTGAGAAGCACCTTTGTCAAGAGAAGTCCCTTGGACATCACTCGAAGAACCAACAAGGTTAGGAGTAGCTATGAAAGAGCTATCCGAAACCTTGGTACAAGTGCTATCGTCAAAAGACTCACGCGCAGCACAAGAACTCAACTCCGGTTGCAAAGATGCAAGCTTAGAAATATCAACATCGGAGTTGCAAGAAATGCATGACTCAAAAGACTTAGCACAAAGACTCTTGCATCTTTTAGCTAAAACCTCATTTTCAAACATGAGGCGATCACAAGTACCACAAAGAGTGTTTTTCAAATTTTCAATCTCCTCCCTAATGCACTCGGCATATGTGGTACGCAAGAGTTCATTTTCTTTTTCAAGGTTGGCACTCATATCATTGTGCTCAACCAACTTGGCGTTCATATCATCGCGCAACATTCAAAGCCAAAACTTCTTTTTCTAAATCAATGCAAGATGTGCAAATGAAATCAGTGGAAGAAACATCACCATTTACATCAAGCAAGGAATCATGAATATCACTAGAAGCATGGCAAGAATTTTTATTCAAAGAGCATGAACTACAGGGCCTAGAATTTAATTCAACAATTTCAGCCCTAGCATGCTCAAGTTCATCTACACATGTGGTGTGAGTCAATCTTAGTTCATCAATTTCAGTACACAAAGACTCACAATAACACATGGTAACAAAGCATTTGACTTAAGCAAGGCTAATTCAGTTTTAGCACAATCAAGATCCTTGCGCAAGTCAATGCAAACTAGACATGGTTTGGAAGCGTTGGATTTCAACATTTTATTTTCAGGTTTTAAGCTAGCAAGAGAAAAGCGTAGCTCATCAACCTTCCTAACCATGTCACTACTAGAGGTGCAAGGTAAAGATGCACTAGACTTCCAATGAGAAAGACCACATTTCAACCTAGCAATAGAGCATTTCAACTTCTTGATCTTTCTACACAAGGTATCACAAAGCTCTTCATTTCTAAGGTAATCATCATAGCAAGCATCATACCGGTCATGCAAAGTCACAAGACTACCGGCAAGTGTACCTTTCTTGGCATTGCCAAGTTCACGTAGAAGATCCTCCATCGAAACCTCATCACCATCTAGGAAGTCCAGTAAAGCATCCGCCTCACGTTCCGCCTCAAGAGCAGCACTCCTCCTTCTTCCGGCAATGTCATCCTCGATCACATGTCCATGATTCAGACCTGAGGACAAAGACATACTAGAAGAAGAACTTGGTGCCATTTCTAACAGCACCGTTAGTGTTAGCCAAAACACAAGCCCAACACCTCGACAAGCAAAGTCAGAAACACAACCACTCTCAAAAGGTCGCCTTCGCGGATCCGGAACCGGTTAAGGTAGAGAGATCCTTACTGGCTTTGATACCAATTGAAGGGCCGAAAATGCTAAAGCAAGGCGACCAGAGGGGGGTGAATGGGAGCCTAAAAAATTCTTTCGAAATTTTGGCCTCTGTCCCAACAAAATCAACCCCAAAAGCTTCGGACTCAATGTGATGCCCACGACCCTCAAAAAGAGGGTGGATGATCCCTAGGATCACAGCGAGGCACCACACAAGAGAGCAAACCAAAACTCTCAAAACTCCGAGTCAAGTTCGTGCCTAAAAGACCCACTCCCAAACGTAGATAGAGGGCTACGTTGGTATTTCTCCAAATACCGATGCTAACAAGTAGCAAAGATACCTAGAGAGGTTCCTAGGTGAACTCTAGGAGCAAACAAGAAGTCCGGAAGCGAAGCGGAAAAGTCGGGAGAGCCAATGCACTAAAACGCAACCTACAGCCGATTCCCGGGCTGTCCGGACTGCTGGTCCCAGACTGTCCGCGCCAGCGGCGGACTGTCCGCGAAACCCTGGCGGATTGTCCATCGGCTAAAAGGCAAAAATAGCAAAGCTGCTGATCCTCCCCTACGCGACTCGCGGACTATCCGCGCCTTATACGGCAGACTGTCCGCGCCTTATACGGCGGACTGTCCGATGGTCAAAAATGACCGTGAGCAGTGCGCGCTGCGCTGTTCTGGTCTGGCCGAGCCCGATGGCTGGACAGTCCGCCACCAAGGGGCGGACAGTCCGCCACTGTCCAGAATGCCCAAAATCCTCACGGGACAAAACCAAAATCGATTGGATCTTCACCAAATCAAATGGGGCTGCAACCAAACTCCTCCCAAGTGTTCTTCTACGTGTTGGGAAGCTAATCCTAAGATATCATCGCTCCAAACCAACTAATCCATGAGAAATCCGAAGAACACTATAAAAGGGGAAGAACAAAGAACAAAAATGATTTCAATCCGATCTACTTGATCGTGAGGGTAGAGATGAATTCCTTCAGTGGAAATGTTCTCCTCACTTCAAAGAACAAGTTGATTCAAACGGAATCGCAAAAGACGCAGCGTAGAGGGAGATCGAGTGAAAGGAAAATCGTGGAGAAAAGAGGAACGCGAAGAACAAATTCAAAACACGAATTCAACCACAAATTTGATCCTTGGATTCATAGGAATGGATGATTGATTAAGCACTCGGTGTTGGGCTACAAGCCACTCCTAGCAACACAAAGCTTGGATGGCGAAAAGCTCAAGAACAAGAGCCAACTCTCCTCTAACCTAGCCTTCTCTCACAAGCACAAATGAGAGAGACACCGTCCAAGGATGGGCTGCCCTAACCAGCCCACTCACATATATATAGGCGCACGTCCAAAGACCAAAACGCCCTCACATGAAGCACTGACCCAAATACCCCATAGGGGTAAAACCGTCCAAGTCGGTCATTCTTCATCCGACGGCCACACCTTCTCATCCTTCGCTTTGCCTCGACGCAAGTTCCAGGATACCGCCACGTGTCGTCACTATCGACCACCGCGCCTTCCTCATGGATAGCTTCGCCGCCACGCCAGCCTCTCCACGTCGCCACGCGTCGACCGTTCTGCATGGGAACCTCGCCCGGTTTTGAGGACCAAACCGGTAAACCTGCCAGCCTAGGTTTTGAGGCCCAAACCTGGCAAACCATCCACCCCGAGTTTTGAGGCCCAAACTCGGAAACCGGGAGCCCAGGTTTTGAGGTCCAAACCTGGAAACCGTCCTCGCCGAGTTTTGAGGCCCAAACTCAGAAACCCGCCACCCCCGAGTTTTGTGGCCTAAACTCGAAAACCGTCGATGGTAGCTTTCTGAGGCTCAACTACCGAAACCGCGCCGTAGACGGGATGTGGTTCTCACACCACGACACAAGCACCGATGCTGATGCATGTCAGCCTCCACACCGGGCACAATGCCTTCGCCTTCCTTCTTGACTCGGCTGATGGCACTTGCGCCGCACGCAAGCCCGTGTCCGACCTCCCGCCAAGTGCCACGACGCCATCGTCTTCCTCCTGACTCGGTCGATGCATCGCACATCCCCATGTGCTCTTGCTTGCCGATGCCACGTGCCAGCTACCACAACTGGTCCTCCGGCCTCATGGTCCGTCGGTCCAAGCCTCACGTCCGCCCTTCACCGCTCTGGGTACATCGGCATGGCACGTCCGCCGCACGGCACGCCCATCCTTCACCGCTCCCGGTCCGTCGGCACGACACGTCTCTACTTGACCTTCACCTCGCCATTGACCACTGTATCCGAGCTCCACACCTGCACATCAACACAACCAAGAGACACATGTCAACACGACACCAACATGATAAACACACCACAACTCAACGCCATCGGTTAGTCATAAACATAAGCGCATAACTAGATATAGACTCAACCAGGTAAAGCCTCAAACCTTCCTCACAAAGTCAATCATTCATCATATATGTTCTCAACTGGTTCTAGTACCAATTCCATGGCATTAGTCACAAATCCCAGATTCAGACATGCAAACTCATAACACAACTCTTCTGGCATGGTAGCAATTCGAACTTCATTGACATAGCTCTTTCTGCTCAAGGCATCTGCCACAACATTGGCTTTTCCGGGATGGTAGTGTATCTCCAGATCATAGTCCTTAATCAATTCTAACCATCTGCGTTGTCTCAAGTTTAGATCAGACTGGGTGAATATGTACTTCAAGCTCTTATGATCGATATAGATGTCCGTCTTGTGACCCACTAGATAGTGTCTCCAGATTTTCAATGCATGGACAACAGCTGCCAACTCAAGATCATGTGTGGGATATTTCAACTCATGCTTTCTCAACTGCCAGGATGCATATGCCACAACTCTGCCTTCTTGCATAAGAACACAACCCAAACATTGACGAGATGCATCATGTAAATAGAGAAATCCTTGCTCAGATCTGGTAGTATCAACACTGGAGCTGTGGTCAGACGTTTCTTCAACTCCTCAAAGTTAGCCTGACATTTATCGGACCAAACAAACTTAGCATTCTTCTCTAGTAGAGCTGTCATTGGCTTAGCAAGCTTGGAGAAACCTTCAATGAACCTTCTATAGTAACCGGCCAATCCGAGGAAACTACGGATCCCGGTCACATCTATTGGTGGCTCCCAGTTCAACACACATCTTCAACCTTGCTTGGATCTACTGAGATACCTCCATTAGAGACAACATGTCCAAGAAAAAAACTTCCTTCAACCAGAACTCACATTTGCTTTGCTTGGCATACAACTTGTGCTCTCTGAGCTTCTGCAGCACTAGTCTCAAATGTTCGGCATGATCTTCCTTGTTCTTGGAGAACACAAGAATATCATCAATAAACACTACAACAAACTTGTCGAGATACTCCATGAACACCTTGTTCATCATATACATAAAGTAGGCAGGTGCATTGGTCAATCCGAAAGACATGACTGTATACTCATACAACCCATACCTGGTAGTGAAAGTTGTCTTTGGAATATCAGATGCTCGAATCTTCAACTGATGATAACCAGAACGCAGATCAATCTTAGAAAACACACAGGCACCTCTGAGCTGGTCAAACAGATCATCAATCCTCAGCAACGGGTACTTGTTCTTGATAGTAACCTCATTCAGCGATCGATAGTCAACACACGTCCGCTGACCACCATCCTTCTTGTCAACAAAGATAACAGGAGCTCCCCAAGGTGACGAGCTAGGACGAATGAACCCTTTTTCTTGTAACTCTCTAATTTGTTTCTTAAGTTCTTCTAGTTCAAGTACTCCCATTCTATATGGTCTTTTAGCTATGGGTGCAGTTCTAGGTAAAAGCTCAATAATACTCAATGTCGCGATCGGGTGGCATACCTGGCAATTCATCGGGGAACACATCTGGGAACTCATCCACCACTAGATCTTCCTGAAAAACCTCTTCATTCATCTGGTTCACGGTTGCGGTTGGAGATGGTTGTAGCACTACATCAACACTGACCTTGTCCCCCTTTGTTGTGGTAACTGACACAACTTTCTCTTGACACTGAATCATGGCCTTGGTTTTCATCATCCAATCCATACCCAGTATCAGATCAATACAGCAGTCTTCAGCACAATAGGGGATACTGAGAAGTCTACCCCCCTTAAGGACACATCCAAAGGCATACACTGAAGCGTAGCTTGCAAACCACCACCCGGTGAGGTAACCATTATGGGAGTTTTCATGAGGCTAACAGGTAGATTATGCATTCTAACAAATGTATGTGATATGAAAGTATGCGATGCACCAGAATCAAAAAGAACTATAGCAGGGATGGAACTGATGTTGAACGTACCAAGCATGACTTCTAGCACTTCCTGCACGGTCTCTGCGGACACATGATTCACCTTGCCTGAGTTGGGTGAAGGATTTGGACGTCTCCTTTGATTGTTGTTCTGATTCTGCGGAGTCTGCTGATTCTGCTTCTTAGGACAGTTATAGGAGAGACGACTAGCATCACCACAGACAAAGCACTTATTGGGAGTGCTAGGTGCACTATTCTTCATGGGGGTGTTGATGGGAGTGCCTTGGCGTTGAGCATGGGTGTTAGACTGCTGCTGAGGACGTTGATTGCCACCCTGCTGCTGGTATGCAGGACGTTGCTGGGCTTGGTTGCAGTTCCACTGAGTAGTCGGTCCCTGGTACCTCTGCTGGTTGCCTGGTGCATAGTTGGGGCAAGGACGATTGTTACTGCTAGAGGACTGACCCTGGAGCTTCCTCTTTCTAGCTTCCATCTCCTTGCGCTTGTTGTCAACCACTATGGCGCGGTTGACCAGAGTCTGGTAGCTGACGTACTCATTGGACATCAACTGGAGTGCCAGTCCATCATTCAACCCCCTGAGAAAGCGACGTTGCTTGTCGGCATCCTGAGCAATATCAGTGGGGACATAGCGTGACAACTGAGCGAACTTGTCACGGTACTCAGCTATGGTCATAGCTCCTTGGCGCAGTGGTCTGAATTCCTCCTGCTTCAACTCAATCAAACGGCGAGGATGTGGTATGCTTTGAAGTTGGTCTTGAACTCATCAAAGGTGACAGCTGGGGCATTGTTGGCGCGACCGAACTGAAATGATTCCCACCAATCCAGAGCAGCTCCTTGCAACTGACCTGAAGCATATAGCACATTCTCCTGGTCATTGCACTGTGCGATGGTGAGCTGACGTTCAATAGCACGAAGCCAGTCATCAGCCTCCAGAGGATCAGCAGCATGAGAGAACACTGGTGGGTGACCCTTCAGAAACCCTCCCCTCTTGTCCCTCACTTGCATCGGTGGTGGCCCTCCAGCTGGCTGGTTGTGCAGGTGTTGCATCATAGTTTGCATGAATTGGGCCTAGATTTCCATCAGTTGTTGAATGTCCACTGGTGGTGGTGGTGGTGGTGGGTTTACAGGTGCTCCACGACCACGGCCACGTCCACGTCCACCTCCAATTCCACCTCCTCTGGCAGCCATCTGTGTTCCAAACAAGGACCACGGTTAGCGAACTTTTCAATAAAAGATCACTTACACGAGAGTAAAAAAGATATCTGAAAATTTCTGGGTGAAATCCGGAAACAGCAGTGCAGAAAAACGGACATATCTCGAGTTACAGAATTCCAAACAGGGCGTGCCATACACGGTTGGAAAGATGACGAAATTATCTATAACTTTTATTTAAGTGACTTTCCCAGATTCGGTAAATAAATTAGCTAAAACAGAGAACAAACAAAACTGTCCAGAGTTCAGAACTGCGCAGAAACTTTAACTTGTAACAGCTATATCTCACAAACCGTAACAGCGATAAAGGTGATTCCAGAGGCATTGGTTAGATGTTGAAGTCTATTTTCCACCATAAAAATTTCAGCCATGTTGCACAAACATAAATTGAGATATAACAGAAAGATTGCAGGTTGCTCCAGAAAACAGCAGAGAACAAGATATAACGAACCCACTTATTTATTCATAAACGTTATGCATAACCTATGAGAATTGTAGACAAGCCTACAATATCTCAGCACACATTACAAAGAACCAACTCAAACATAAGCACAATAATAGTTCAACTAACACATAACAAAGCACACTAACACAAAACTTAACTAGACTTAACTCACGCTTACTATTATCGTTCTATTACATAAAGGGTGACCTAAACCTATTTATAGAGCGGACGGCGAAGCTTCTTGTAGATCGGGAGCTGGTTGAGTTGCTCCAGGAGTCCATCTATGACTTGGTAACATCTCTTGAGATCCTTCCCTTGGGATTCCACCATCTTCTCCAAGTCCGTGACAGACCTTTCCCTATCAAGTAGGAAGTCTCGCGTAGCCTTCTCAGTTGGAGTTGCATTAGGGTCTTCCACCATAACGTCCTTCATATCATTATTCCAGTAAGACAGGTAGCAATATGGATCATCCCTCATATCCTCGATGCGATGACCCCAAAACGCCTTGTAGGCTCGAACCGCTACAGCTTCCAAGGCTGCTGTCAGGGTAGATCGACGAGCCTTGTGGGCTATTACCATATCATGCAGGTGAAGACCACTTCCTTGCTCTTCGATGGCGACGGTGATCCTCGCCTTCCAGTAGGTCTCCTCCAGAGGATGCGTGTACCTCCAGTAGGTGTATGCACAGAAATACTCTGGTCTTGATAGTAAGCAGCGAGAAGTCCCATCAACCTGTGATGAGTGGGGCACTGCGGCTCCCCGATGTAGTACCCGGAGTCCACATTCCATCCTATCGCGGGCTCATCATCATCTTCAACCACCAGTACTTCAGGGGGCACTAGCACGGGAGGAACTGGTTCCTGAGGAGCTGGATCCTGCGGAGCTTGAGCTTGTGGTGCAGGTTCTTGCGATACGGGCGCCTGGGGCTCCTGCGGTGCTTGCTCCTGGGCGCTGGCTCCTGCGGTGCCGGCTCTTGGGGTGCTAGCTCTTGCGGTGCCGGCTCTTGCAGCGCGGGCTCCTGCGGGGCTGGTTCCTGGGGTGCTTGTGGGATGCGGTTGCCTGACCTCAGGCGACCTCAGGTACTCTTGCGGCGGTCTGACGAGCACGAGCCATCTATGGAATAGACCAAGAGACAGTTAGAATAGAGGCAACATTTATATAATAGAGCAAGTAAAGAGAAGTATATAATTTGATAAATTAGCAAGGCTAAGATAAATAGCAAGAAAGAGAAGCAAAGACCACTAAAACAACCATAAACTAACTAGGCTTGCGTCCTACAGTCAACATAGCTCTGATACCAATTTGTCACACCCAATTTTAAGGATAAATTGAATGCAATAACTTATGTGCGCCCAGAGATCAATCACACACATAAGCCACAAATTAAGGAGTACCATCACATATGTTTATTACATAATGAATATTATTCAAAGTCTTTACGTAGCAGCGGATAAATAAGATAACTCTCGTGGTAGCTCCATCACAGGAAAGATGACTGGTTGACCACAAGTCTAGAACTCTTCAGGGAAGTCATCATTACCATAGCAATCTGTTACCCATCCAGGATTTTTATCCAAGTAGAGAAAAATAAACAAGCATAAGTACATCTCGTACTTAACAAGTGTAACATGGGGTTCATGAGGCTCAAATAAAGCTAACACAGGTTTAACTGCAGTAGCTTTTAATTGGCACAATTTTAGCATTAGATAGCATCAATGATAACCATCCCAAGTTAAACATGTGATCAATGTGAACATGAAATCATTGAACAGAAAAGTAACATCAAATTAAACATTATTAAGCAACAACTATACCATAAGAATTCCAAGCCACTCGTAATCGTGAGCACGGCTGATATATCAGTTTTACACTCTGCAGAGGTTGTACACTTTACCCGATGAGTCGTGATATCCAGATACCCGGGTTAATTACTCCCATAACACTTCCAAGGTGAGCGGGCAGGATACACTGCAAAGCCTTTCAAAGGTTCGTCTAATAGGTTAGGGCTGCTAGGTCTTAATGCAAGGGGATGTAGAGCCCTCCTTCCAGGTGGCACATCAACACGCAGCCTATACACACGTGGACAGAAGCCACACTATACCCGTCTCGTCAAGCGCCTTATGCGCCCTTTCAGGTAACCACTAACAAGCTAGAAAAGGTCCTTATACTGAGATAAGGTCAGAGCCATATAACTCCCATGGTTGCACTGTAAGTCTCGGGTGATCCCTTATAGTAGTTCCTAACCATGTTGCTATAAAAGCCAATTTTACCAGGTTTCATATAACATCGAATCAAGTTCACATGATCAGAGTTTAAATTGAGCACTAGCATAGTTCTACCCAATGCATACCAAGTATAACAAGGCACAAGATCAACACCTAGGATAAATCTAAATAGGCATCAAGGTAGACACATGCATATGATGATTATAGTGAATTAAGGTTATTAGGACATCAAGGAGGATCCCATGCTATACTTACCTTGATCCGCGAACTCTTGCTGCTCCGAGCTATCGAAGTAGGGCTCTTGATCACCGGCGTACGTCTCACCGTCTATACTCGATTACCACATCCACACACAATCATCCGGACAACAATCGTGCAAAGCAAACAAACTATAATTAGAACATTACACCAACAACAAGAAAAATAATATGAAAAAGTTTGAAAACAGAATCTACGGTTTACTACGATCACACAAACATGAAGATCACAAAAAACGGAATTATAACGAAGAAGTTATGAGCTAAACAAGTTACAAAACCTAAATTAGTGGATCATAAATAACTCAACTTTAGTTACAGAAAATAGTATATTTTCACATAGACAGATAGATCTTTTCAAAACGAAGCTAACTCAACTTGAACGGACTAAAACGGATTCAAAACGTAGAAGATATAAGCATTTGAATTTGATGGCAAAACTGTAAATAAAACGAAATTAAATTTGAATTTAAATTGATTTAAATTGATACTGCAGATTTGACTGGACTGCGCCTCGAATAGGAAGAAATGCAGGGGCTTGTATGGAAGAATCCAGAGACTCAGAGCACAGTGCCCTCTGGACCGCGGGTTTAGACCTAAATTCCAGAAGGTCTCTTAAGCAAAATCGACATCGAATGGTATATAGATCATCGCAGGACGTCGAATCCGGATTAGAGGGTGCAGATTAAATCAGGAGGGGGTCGGGGATGTTGTTGCCGGAGAAGAAAGGGAAAGCGGCGTCTGCGGCGGCGCCATGGCCGGAGCGCGGCGGCGCTGTGACGTCCGACCCTATCCCTGGCCCACTGATCACTATCAACCACTGACAGTCGATCCGTACAGCCAGAGATTAAGACCGGTTCGCCACTGGGCTACATCGTGCCCGATGTCCACAGGATCAGCTCACTTCGGTTACATCTCTTGAACATTTTGACAAAGTACATCGAGTAAATAGCGGAAGACTTAAATAACAATAGTTTACAAACCAGTGGTTCAACATAACTTAAGTGAAGTTATTACAGACCATAGTTCAAATAGATAGAGTTGGCAGAGTAGCATATGACAACAACTAAAAGATAAAGATACATCACCCAGCCCGAGGGTGAATAATCACTCATCGGCCTCATCGCCTCTTTCTGAACAACAGTCATACAGCAGGGTCCAAGCACACTGAGGAATCTGCCATACTGCAACAAGGGTAATAGAACCCTGAGTACAAAGGTACTCAACAAGACTTACCCGACTAAGAAAAGGGAGAAGACTCAGGAATGCAGGCTTAGGGTAGTCAAGGTAAGGCTTAAGCAAGTTCAAGTATTTTGCAGAAAAGCATTTTTGGTAAACCTTATTTTAATTTTGAAAGATTCGGTATTCCTTGTTCCATCATAATCCTTGATTCATTTTACTTTCCAAAACAGACCTAGTTGAGAACCACTCCCTGTTGACAGTCAGTGACTAAGTCTCCATAACCGAGGAGCAGCGTTAATCCGGATAAATAATACTCAGCTGAGGGTCCCTATCCACACTGCATATGTAGCACCCAAGCTTGCATATGCCAACTCGTCTACCACCTTCCTCCAAGATTGGTCCCGGACCTACGCCACCCGGAAGTACAGTACACCACTCCATTCCGGGACTCTAACCCACGTGGGTACATGCTACTTCCGCCATCTCTCCACTCCCAGTGCGCGGTTATCGGTCAATAAAGGATTCCTCGGAGCCGAAGCTTTCCGTATTTGGTATGTGAATAGTTGCAAGTCTTAGTCAGCAGGCCCCCATACAGGTGGTCCCTAAATTTTCCAGCCAGCGACAAGCACCTCGGACTCTAACCCGAGAGTACAGGTCCTGTCAGTTTTTCAACCCTGTCCCGGTCGGTGTCAACTGTTGAGTCCCGGACTACAACATGACGGCACCGTACGCAAGGACAACCTCTCCTTCCCATTGACTAAGTACGGATCAGATACTTAGCCAATAGTGGGAGTAAACCAGAAATTCCCATAATATTCTTAAAGTGATCACACTTTGAAATTGGCATTTTTATTGCAAATCTATCATATAGCATTGCTAAGCATTTTGCAAACAGTTTTTGAAAGCACGGGTGTATCATTGGTCAAGGTAGATAATGCATCAGATAGGATTTCACTCAACTCCTATCAACCTAATGCAATAATTTAACTCAAAGCATTTAAAGAAAACATTTATAAAGCAAGGTAGGGTTAAATGCACCGGGGCTTGCCTTGGATGGCAAAAAGAGTAGAGTCGGGGTAGGTATAAGCGTCGGAGCTCGGGGTTGCCTCGGGGACAGATCCTTCTGTGGCTACCTCGACTTCAGGGCCTTCTTCGTCAACTATACGGATGCAATGATGAATGCTCATGAGAATGATGATATGGACTTAAGGTGCAAGACAAATCCACTGATTCTAGATTACTCTTAGGCAAGGCATAATCGAAATCTAGGTTGAGCATAAAAGTTAACCATTTCTTCTTCCTTAAGCAAAATTGATTAAACTAGACTTTATCATAACTATCCTAAGCATCAACCAAACATAGCATCACAAACATCATAGACCAAAGGGTAGGGGTCTATGAACATCAAGCAATCCCAAAGTCACATCACAGGGCATTCAACGCTAAACCTAATCACCTTTTCTATTTTTCTTAATTATTTAAAAAGGTCATTTTATGAAGGTGCTCCAAAAATTACCAAATTAATCACACAAGTTCATTAGGGTACAAGTATATGGCAAAACAAATTTCATAATTTTTGGAGGTCATTAAGGTGCTTAATTAAATCTAGACATTTAATTCACAAAGGCACTATTCCTTAATTAAAATAAAGCTCAAAAATCAACTTGTTTCAAATGACTTCAAATTTTACCAGAGACTTATCATGACATAACTAGCTTGCAAATTTTATCTCAAGATTTTTGGAGCTATAGATCACTCTCCAAAAATACCAAAGCCTTCATTTTTCAATTAAAAGGGGAATTTTTCATTTTCAATTTTTGCACAAAACTCAAGTTTCATATTTTTATAAAATATTTCAGAGCATAAGAGTCTACCACAAAAATTTCAGAATTTTTGGATGCACACAGGAATCATCACAAAAAGAGAAAACAAAACACTATTCACATCTCTCAGAAAAAGAGAAGAGCACTGTGCTCCTTATAGGAAGGGCTCGGGGAGACGGGCGCGGGCGAGTCGGAAAGTGAGTGCTCCGTCCGAGGCCTGGCTCGACGAAGCGGAGGGTGCACGAGTTCGCTCGAGGCCTGGCTCGAGCGAAGTGGTGAGGGGCTGTCCGCTCGAGGCTCGGGCTCGGCGAGACGGAAACGTGTACTCGAGGCTTGGGCTCGGGCGAAGCGGAGTGGGAGCAGAGGCCGGAGGCCTCGGGTGCTTACCACGGATTGAAGGCAGGGCTCGAGGGTGAGGCTCGGCACGCGCTCGAGGGTGAGGCTTGAGGCTGGTGCTCGACACGTGCTCGAGGGTGAGGCTCGAGGCTGATGCTCGACACGTGCTCGAGGGTGAGGCTCGACACGCGCTCGAGGGGCGGTGGTCCGGTGGAGCTCCTTCGGCGGCGAGCGGCGGACGGCGCTCCGGCGACCCTGCGCAACACACGAGACCGCAAGGGTCTGGTCAGAGTCGCACGGGACCAAGGAACACGACACGGGGGTCGGTGAGGGATGGTCATGGCCGGAGACGGCGAATTTTTACGAACCCGAGCTCGCCGGGTTTCCGTCGGAGTTTGGGAAGACGGAGTTACGCCGGGCGATTGAGGGCGGGGAAGGTGAAATTGGAGGGTGGTGAAGCAGCACAAGAACACGGCGGAGCTTTTGAGCTAGGTGGTGGAGCGGCGGAGGGTCTGGAGTGGGCTGGCCACGGTGGCGGAGGCGGTGAGGACTTCGGCTTACCGGCGGGGGGTTTTATAGGCGCGCTCGGGGGCGGAGAGGTGTCACGGGCAGGCGGGTAAGCTTCACGGAGGCGTGCGCACTCGATTGTGCTCTGGCAGCAGGGTTGACGCGCGCTCGGGGCCTGGGCGTGAGCTCGCCGGCGTTGAACACGCGGCGGCGATGTCGGGGAGCAGTGGGGGACGGGTGCGAGGGTCAGCGGTTTCGCGTGCGGGTGCGGCGTGCTGTCGCGGTTGCGGGCGACAAGTCGAGGGTGAGCGTGCGGCTGGCAGGCGTGCGTGGCGCAGGCGGCGCTGTCGCGCGGCCATGGCCGGGCCCCCCTAGCTGTAGGTTGAAGATGAACAGGCTAGGTCTTAGGGTTTGACTTTTGGCTGATCTTCTGAAATTTGCAAATTACTTCCAAAATTTGAACTGTGCGGCAAAAACTCAAAACACCAAAGTTGCTCAGAAAAACGAGATCTACAACTTTGTCAATATGAACATTTTCAAATTCCAAATAGTTTTTGAACAATACTTGAAAACAGAAAAGGGGACACTTTTGAAATTTGAATCAATTCAAAATTACTTTGGATTTTATACTGAAACTTGAAAATCTGTAAACATGAAAGTTGTTCCTTTTATCAAAACCTACAACTTTGCTATTATACACTTTTCCAGAAACTCATTAGTTTTTGAACTCATTTTGAAAACTGAAAAGGGGACAAAAACTGGAGCTTGATTGAATTTGAAATAACTCAAAACTTTGTACTGCAACTTGAAAGTTGTAAATACCAAAGTTGTTCTCTCTTGACAGATCTACAACTTTGCTTTTTGGACCAACCCCAAATTTTGAATAATTTATGAATCACAATAAGAGGGATAAAATCCAGGATTTGGAAATCAGGGTTTTGCAAATAGATTTGAAATCAAATTCTGATTTTTTGAACTTTGGCCACACAACAACACTTCAAGACACCAAAGGAACAAGAATTACACAAAGATAGGCACAGAGGTGAAATTACCATTTTGCCCTAGTAGAGAGAAGTGGGCTAATTAGGGTTTTTGCAATAGAGGTAATTCACATAAAATGATACACTTAGCAAAATGCATACACATGAACTCATGATCAAGATGCTTAATGATGATAATGATGATATGTCAAGTTATTACATGCTAAACACCAGAGGTGTTACAGCCTCCCCCCTTAAAGAAATCTCGCCCCGAGATTCTGCGTCTTAAGGAAGGACAAAGAGGGATAGAGACACAACCTTACATAGACAGAGATTCGAGAAAGTCGGGATAGTTCTTTGCTAAGAAGTCTTCAGATTCCCAAGTAGCTTCTTCTTCAGAGTGCTGGTTCCACTGGATTTTGTACCATCTTGTGGTGGTTCTTCGGGTAACCGATCCTTGTGGTCCAACACGCGAACTGGATATTCTGCGTAGGATAGATCAGGCTCTAGCTCGACACCTTCAACTTCCACGACATGTTCTGGTACTCTGAGACACTTCTTGAGTTGGGAGACATGGAAAACATTGTGGACAGCGGAGAGATGATCGGGCAACTTCAGCTTGTAAGCTACCTTGCCACAACATTCCAAAATCTCAAAACGGACCAATGTAGCGGGGTGCTAACTTTCCTTTGACTCCAAAACGAGTGACTCCTTTGGTTGGTGAGACCTTGAGATATACATAATCTCCAACTTGAAACTTCAGAGGTCGACGTCTCTTGTCAGCGTAGCTCTTCTGTCGAGATTGGGCAATCTTCATATTCTCCTGTATTTGCTTGACTTTCTCTTCCATATCTTTGACCAGGTCAACTCCAAAGAATTCCCTTTCTCCGGGTTCAGACCAACTGAGGGGTGTACGACAACGACGACCGTACAGTGCTTCAAAGGGTGCCATTTTGATGCTCTCTTGGTAACTGTTATTATAAGAGAATTCTGCCAAGGGCAAACAGTCATCCCAAGTATCTGCGAAGGTAAGAACACAGGCTCTCAACATGTCCTCCAGCACTTGGTTGACTCGCTCAGTTTGTCCATCAGTCTGCGGATGATATGCCGTACTATACAAGAGCTTGGTCCCAAGTGAGGTATGGAACGCTTTCCAAAACTTAGCGACAAACTGGGTACCACGGTCAGAGACAATGGTCTTGGGTATGCCATGAATTTCACTATGTGGTTCTTGTATAAAGTGGCATACGTGGAGACGGTGTAACTGGTCTCACTGGCAGAAAGTGAGCTTGCTTAGTGAGACGATCCACGATTACCCAAATGGAATCAAAACCTTTCTGAGTCTTGGGTAGTCCATTGACAAAATCCATACTAATGTCGTCCCATTTCCAAGCGGGTACTGACAAAGGTTGCAATTCTCCTCCAGGCTTCATGTGTACTGCCTTGACTCTTTGGCAGGTATCACACTGAGCGACATACCGGGCAATCTCAATCTTCATTTTAGTCCACCAGAATATCTGCTTTAAGTCTTGGTACATCTTGTTGCATCTTGTTGCTGCGAGGTGAATAGAGAATCTGGTCAAGTGCGCTTCATCAAGGATTAACTGTCTCAATTCAGGCACCTTGGGAACTACTAGACGGTTCTTGAACCAAACAACTCCTACATCATCGATCCTGAAACAATCAGTCTTTCCAGTCTGGACCTTTTCGATGATGTGCTTGATTCCTCCAGGGTTATCCTTTTGAGCAGCAATGACTTGATCCTTGATGGATGTTTCTATGCTGACATTGTTCAGGCTTCCTTGCGAGATCATTTCGATACCCATCCTTTCAAGTTCATGGCACAAGGAAAGATCATAGGGCTTCGTCGTCAGGCAGTTGCAGTATGACTTGCGGCTAAGGGCATCGGCAACTACATTTCCTTACCACCTAGATGGTAATGTACTTTGAGATCATAATCTTTAATCAACTCAAGCCATCTTCTCTGCCTCATATTCAATTCTTCTTGAGTGAAGATATACTTTAGGCTCTTGTGATCCGTATACATATTGCAGGTACTGCCCAACAGATAGTGACGCCAATCTTCAAGGCATGCACGACTGCTGCTAACTCAAGATCATGGGTGGGGTAGTTTTCCTCATGTCGCTTGAGCTGTCGAGAGGCATAAGCGATTACTCGTCCTTCTTGCATCAAAACACAGCCCAAACCAGTACCAGATGCATCACAGTATACATCGAAGGGTTTCTCGATATCTGGTTGAGCTAGGACTGGTGATGTAGTTAGCAGTTTCAAGCTTGAAAGGCTGAAGCTTGCTCACAGGCTGGTGACCAAACGGAATCCACGGAATTCTTCAACAACTTTGTGATAGGCTTGGCGACTCTGGAGAAATCTGGGATGAATCGACGATAGTATCCAGCCATTCCCATGAAGCTGCGAACTTCGCGGACAGAGGTAGGTGGCTTCCAATCCAAGATATCTGCCACTTTTTCAGGGTCAACTGACACACCACTTCAGCGACAGGACATGACCAAGGAATTGAATTCGATCTAGCCAGAATTCACATTTACTGAACTTGGCATACAGCTGGTGATCTCTGAGACGAGAAAGGACGATTCGAAGATGCTTGGCGTGATCTTCAGGAGTTCTTGAATAGACAAGGATGTCGTCAATGAACACGACTACAAATTTATCGAGCTCTGGCATGAACACAGAGTTCATGAGATACATGAAATGAGCGGGGGCATTGGTCAAGCCAAAGGACATGACCAAGTACTCATATAGGCCGTATCTGGTGGTGAAAGCTGTTTTGGGAATGTCTTCTGGACGGATTTTTATTTGGTGATAGCCAGATCTGAGATCAATCTTGGAGAACACTCTGGCTCCAGACAACTGATCAAAAGAAGGTCAATGCGAGGCAAGGGATATTTATTTTTGATGGTGACCTCATTGAGCGGGCGATAGTCAACGCACAGACGAAGACTTTTGTCCTTCTTCTTCCACAAAGATAGCAGGACAGCCCAAGGAGATGAACTTGGGCGAATGAGACCCTTATCCAATAGCTCTTGCAATTGGATCTTCAGCTCTGCCAACTCTCTGGGAGGCATTCGATAAGCTCTACGGGATATAGGAGCAGTCCCGGGCTTTAGCTCTATGGCAAACTCAACATCACGGTCGGGAGGCAGACCAGGTAGATCTTCTAGGAAGACATCAGGGAACTCACAGACCACGGGAATATCCCTGACTTCCGGAACATAGGCGGTATTCAACTGGGTGGTTGCTGGTTTTTGAGGCATAGGAAGTTGGAGAAGGAGTTTGGAAGTACTGTTAGGAATATCCACTCTCACAACTCTACTTTCAAGATGTCTATCATGGCTTTATACTGACACATCCAATTCATGCCTAAGATGACATCTATCTCTTGATTGCGCAGTACTATCATGGTGGTAGGAAAGACATGTTCCCCCAACATTACTGGTATACTGCGGACCACTTCCTTAGTATGTATCCGCCCTCCAGGCGAAAGTATACAGAAACTTTCTTGTAACTCCCCCATGGGTAACTCATGCTTGATGACAAAAGTGCGACTGATGAAGGAATGCGATGCACCAGAATCAAACAAGACGACTGCAGGATGATTGGCAACAGGGAACCTACCGAGCATGACGGGCTATCCTTCTGGGATGTTACTGGCGGTGGTGAAGTAGACTTGCCCGTGCTTCTTGACAAACTTGCCCTTCTGGACGTGCTGCTGCGGTGCACGGTGCTGCTGCTGTGATCCTCCAGGGCCTTTTTGTGCATGCTGGGCATTCTTCTTGGGTTTTGGGCAATCGCGAGACCAGTGACCACTTGGCCACAGTTGTAGCATGGATGGTTGTAGCTTTTGAGGGGTGGTGACACGAACTTGGGAGCGTTCGGTGGCTGGTGGCACGTTTGGCTGGACGCTGGGTGGTGGCTGAGTGGCACTTTGCTGGACCACGAAGCTGCTGAGAAGCAAACCGGGGCTTCTGGATTTCAGTGCATCGGATGAGACCAAACTTCTGCTCCATGGTGCGGAGCCAATCATCAGCTTCGAGGGGTTCGTCGGCTCTGGAGAAAACCGGTGGACGGGTTTCAGTGAACTCCACATAGGTGGTCTCTTGGTTGTGACGACCACGGTGACCAACATTCTGCTGTCCTTGGTTCTGAGCCATTAGGTTGGCAGCGCGGCGGCCAAGCTGCAATGGCATCTGCCAGGTAGCAGGAACTGGTGGAGGGTTTGGAAGGTTGGCACCTCCGGACTTCCGGTTCCAGTGCGGGTGTTCACAGGCATCTGTTAAGAACTTGGGAACTTAGCATCCAAAGATTGATTTTGAGCGAAACTGACTGATAAGATTCATTGATGCAAGGGTAGATAACTGATACAGAGGTTTGATAGATAGCCACTAACTGACAAAGGAAAGGTACAAGACACGATACAGACTCGACTAGACAGAAGACCAACTAACGTCTCAAACCTAGACTAAGGCTTTAGGTGAGCAGATGGTACAGACACAAGGAATCTAGTCGTCATCGATGATGATCATCTCTTCATCGTCATCTTCATCTTCGATGATGAGTTCGGGCTCTTCCTCCTCATCTTCATCTTCAACGTGAACGTCTTCAGCAGTTCCACTCCTACATTCTGCTGGACTGGCTCATGTTCTACTTCAGGTTCCTCCACGACTCCATCTTCTGGATCCTCAGCAACAGGTGGAATCATGGGGTGAAGTTGGTCGTACAGTTGATGGACTTCCTCATGAAGTATATCATTGTACTGCTCAATCTGGGCAGTGTACTGCTGCAGTCCATGGAGCTGGGCTCTGGCGATGTCCTCGCGGTTCCAAGCCTCGTTGCGCTGCTCGATAGCGCGAACTGTGTTCCGATTGGCCTGCTCCAGGGAAGCTCGTGCCTCGTAAAACTCCATGCGGGAAAGATAGAAGTCATGCTCCAAGTTCTCCATCTCAGCCTTTAGATTCTTGATCTCCTCCTTCAGCTGCTTGCGGGTACGACGGGAAAGCGATGTCCGTTGGAGGATTCTCCAGTCTCTTCTCCGGTGCGTGGCGCCAGCTGGTGACGCGGCACTCCATTGGGTCCAGTCGACTTGCGAGCAGTCCGCTTGAGGATGACCATATCTGGACAAGAGGTTATAGGTGAGAAAGGCTAGCAAGAAAAGGTAAAGGCATACTAACCCAACAGACTTAGAGAGGAAGTTATTATCTTAAGTGATTATGACATGATGCATGATTCGTTCCTACGGAACAAGGCAATGCAACTACTAAGATAAGGTACATAGGGCTTATACAAGTTGTCTTGCTACTAGTTGCCAAAGACAAGATGAGATGAGAGAAGCAATTTGGACTCAAAATAGTCAAGTTTAGTTTTTTGGACTTAAAAAAAACCTTTTGAAGTTTTCGCAAAAAGATTGCAACGTCGTAGTGAGATGCTCCGATACCACTCTGTGACGTCACGACCCTAATCCCATGGCCCACTGATCACTATCAACCACTGACAGTCGATCCGTACAGCCAAGAGATTAAGACCGGGTTCGCCACTGGGCTACATCAGTGCCCGATGTCCACAGGATCAGCTCACAATTCGGTTACAATCTCTTGAACATTTTGACAAAGTACATCGGAGTAAATAGCGGAAGACTTAAATAACAATAGTTTTACAAACCAGTGTTCAACATAAACTTAAGTGAAGTTATTACAGACCATAGTTCAAATAGATAGAGTTGGCAGAGTAGCATATGACAACAACTAAAGATAAAGATACATCACCCAGCCCGAGGGTGAATAATCACTCATCGGCCTCATCGGCCTCTTCCTGAACAACAGTCATACAGCAGGGTCCAAGGCACACTGAGGAATCTGCCATACCTGCAACAAGGGTAATAGAACCCTGAGTACAAAGTACTCAACAAGACTTACCCGACTAAAGAAAAGGGAGAAGACTCAGGAATGCAGGCTTAGGGTAGTCAAGGTAAGGCTTAAGCAAGTTCAAGTATTTTGCAGAAAAGCATTTTTGGTAAACCTTATTTTAATTTTGAAAGATTCGGTATTCCTTGTTCCATCATAATCCTTGATTCATTTTACTTTCCAAAACAGACCTAGTTGAGAACCACTCCCTGTTGACAGTCAGTGACTAAGTCTCCATAACCGAGGAGCAGCGTTAATCCGGATAAATAATACTCAGCTGAGGGTCCCTATCCACACTGCATATGTAGCACCCAAGCTTGCATATGCCAACTCGTCTACCACGATTCCTCCAAGATTGGTCCCGGACCTACGCCACCACCCCGAAGTACAGTACACCACTCCATTCCGGGACTCTAACCCACGTGGGTACATGCTACTTCCGCCATCTCTCCACTCCCAGTGCGCGGTTTATCGGTCCAATAAAGGATTCCTCGGAGCCGAAGCTTTCCGTAGTATGTGAATAGTTGCAAGTCTTAGTCAGCAGGCCCCATACAGGTGGTCCCTAAATTTTCCAGCCAGCGACAAGCACCTCGGGACTCTAACCCGAGAGTACAGGTCCTGTCAGTTTTTCAACCCTGTCCCGGTCGGTGTCAACTGTTGAGTCCCGGACTACAACATGACGGCACCGTACGCAAGGACAACCTCTCCTTCCCATTGACTAAGTACGGATCAGATACTTAGCCAATAGTGGGAGTAAACAAAATTCCCATAAATATTCTTAAAGTGATCACACTTTGAAATTGGCATTTTTATTGCAAATCTATCATATAGCATTGCTAAGCATTTGCAAACAGTTTTTGAAAAGCACGGGTGTATCATTGGTCAGGTAGATAATGCATCAGATAGGATTTCACTCAACTCCTATCAACCTAATGCAATAATTTAACTCAAAGCATTTAAAGAAAACATTTATAAAAGCAAGGTAGGGTTAAATGCACCGGGGCTTGCCTTGGATGGCAAAAAGAGTAGAGTCGGGTAGGTATAAGCGTCGGAGCTCGGGGTTGCCTCGGGGACAGATCCTTCTGTGGCTACCTCCTCGACTTCAGGGCCTTCTTCGTCAACTATACGGATGCAATGATGAATGCTCATGAGAATGATGATATGGACTTAAGGTGCAAGACAAATCCACTGATTCTAGATTACTCTTAGGCAAGGCATAATCGAAATCTAGGTTGAGCATAAAAGTTAACCATTTCTTCTTCCTTAAGCAAAATTGATAAACTAGACTTTATCATAACTATCCTAAGCATCAACCAAACATAGCATCACAAACATCATAGACCAAAGGGTAGGGGTCTATGAACATCAAGCAATCCCAAAGTCACATCACAGGGCATTCAACGCTAAACCTAATCACCTTTTCTATTTTTCTTAATTATTTAAAAAGGTCATTTTATGAAGGTGCTCCAAAAATTACCAAATTAATCACACAAGTTCATTAGGGTACAAGTATATGGCAAAACAAATTTCATAATTTTTGGAGGTCATTAAGGTGCTTAATTAAATCTAGACATTTAATTCACAAAAGGCACTATTCCTTAATTAAAATAAAGCTCAAAAATCAACTTGTTTCAAATGACTTCAAAATTTTCCAGAGACTTATCATGACATAACTAGCTTGCAATTTTATCTCAGATTTTTGGAGCTATAGATCACTCTCCAAAAATACCAAAGCCTTCATTTTTCAATTAAAAGGGGAATTTTTCATTTTCAAATTTTTGCACAAAACTCAAGTTTCATATTTTTATAAAATATTTCAGAGCATAAAGAGTCTACCACAAAAATTTCAGAATTTTTGGATGCACACAGGAAATCATACAAAAAAGAGAAAACAAAACACTATTCACATCTCTCAGAAAAGAGAAGAGCACTGTGCTCCTTATAGGAAGGGCTCGGGCGAGACGGGCTCGGGCGAGTCGGAAAGTGAGTGCTCCGTCTGAGGCCTGGCTCGACGAAGCGGAGGGTGCACGAGTTCGCTCGAGGCCTGGCTCGAGCGAAGTGGTGAGGGGCTGTCCGCTCGAGGCTCGGGCTCGGGCGAGACGGAAACGTGTACTCGAGGCTTGGGCTCGGGCGAAGCGGAGTGGGAGCAGAGGCCGGAGGCCTCGGGTGCTTACCACGGATTGAAGGCAGGCTCGAGGGTGAGGCTCGGCACGCGCTCGAGGGTGAGGCTCGAGGCTGGTGCTCGACACGTGCTCGAGGGTGAGGCTCGAGGCTGATGCTCGACACGTGCTCGAGGGTGAGGCTCGACACGCGCTCGAGGGGGTGGTCCGGTGGAGCTCCTTCGGCGGCGAGCGGCGGACGCTCCGGCGACCCTGCGCAACACACGAGACCGCAAGGGTCTGGTCAGAGTCGCACGGGACCAAGGAACACGACACGGGGGTCGGTGAGGGATGGTCATGGCCGGAGACGGCGAATTTTACGAACCCGAGCTCGCCGGGTTTCCGTCGGAGTTGGGAAGACGGAGTTACGCCGGGCGATTGAGGGCGGGGAAGGTGAAATTGGAGGGTGGTGAAGCAGCACAAGAACACGGCGGAGCTTTTGAGCTAGGTGGTGGAGCGGCGGAGGGTCTGGAGTGGGCTGGCCACGGTGGCGGAGGCGGTGAGGACTTCGGCTTACCGGCGGGGGTTTTTATAGGCGCGCTCGGGGGCGGAGAGGTGTCACGGGCAGGCGGGTAAGCTTCACGGAGGCGTGCGCACTCGATTGTGCTCTGGCAGCAGGGTTGACGCGCGCTCGGGGCCTGGGCGTGAGCTCGCCGGCGTTGAACACGCGGCGGCGATGTCGGGGAGCAGTGGGGGCGGGGTGCGAGGGTCAGCGGTTTCGCGTGCGGGTGCGGCGTGTCTGTCGGTTGCGGGCGACAAGTCGAGGGTGAGCGTGCGGCTGGCAGGCGTGCGTGGCGCAGGCGGCGCTGTCGCGCGGCCATGGCCGGGCCCCCCTAGCTGTAGGTTGAAGATGAACAGGCTAGGTCTTAGGGTTTGACTTTTGGCTGATCTTCTGAAATTTGCAAATTACTTCCAAAATTTGAACTGTGCGGCAAAAACTCAAAACACCAAAGTTGCTCAGAAAAACGAGATCTACAACTTTGTCAATATGAACATTTTCAAATTCCAAATAGTTTTTTGAACATACTTGAAAACAGAAAAGGGGACACTTTTGAAATTTGAATCAATTCAAAATTACTTTGGATTTTATACTGAAACTTGAAAATCTGTAAACATGAAAGTTGTTCCTTTTATCAAAACCTACAACTTTGCTATTATACACTTTTCCAGAAACTCATTAGTTTTTGAACTCATTTTAAAACTGAAAAGGGACAAAAACTGGAGCTTGATTGAATTTGAAATAACTCAAAACTTTGTACTGCAACTTGAAAAGTTGTAAATACCAAAGTTGTTTCTCTTTGACAGATCTACAACTTTGCTTTTTGGACCAACCCCAAATTTTGAATAATTTATGAATCACAATAAGAGGGATAAAATCCAGGATTTGGAAATCAGGGTTTTGCAAATAGATTTGAAATCAAATTCTGATTTTTTGAACTTTGGCCAACACAACAACACTTCAAGACACCAAAGGAACAAGAATTACACAAAGATAGGCACAGAGGTGAAATTACCATTTTGCCCTAGTAGAGAGAAGTGGGCTAATTAGGGTTTTTGCAATAGAGGTAATTCACATAAAATGATACACTTAGCAAAATGCATACACATGAACTCATGATCAAGATGCTTAATGATGATAATGATGATATGTCAAGTTAATTACATGCTAAACACCAGAGGTGTTACAGGCGCTAGCTCGGGTTAGGGTTAGGAAGCAGTAGAGACCTTGGTACTAGACTCAAACAAAAGAGGAACTCAAGGGGGTTCTACCTGAGGTGAAGATGGCGTCGGGGACGGCTCTGTGACGGCGAATTGCTCGAGTTAGCGACGACGAGTTTCCTGTGAACAATGGCGAGCTCGGGTGAGCGAATTAGATGGAGAAAAAGAAAGGGGAAAGTCGGGCACGCTCACGAGGTTGACCCGATGCTCTGGCGAAGCTTTGCGGCGGTTCACCGGAGTGCTGAGCAGATGGCGGCGGCGATCTTGCGGTTGGTGGAGCTCTCGGTGTCGGCGATTTAGGGCACGAGAGCACGAAGTTGTTACGTGAGGAGAGGTGGCGGGTTCTCAGGAGCTTTATTGGGTGGTTGGCGCGGCCGATTAGGCAGGCACGAACGAGTGCTAGGGTCGGCGTCAGGCTCGGCTTGAGTCCGACATGGATGCGAATAGATGAAGGGGAAGGGAGAGACGCTGACGAGTGGGGGCGCAATCTCAACGAGGAAAGAGCAGCCGCGGGAGAGCTGCAGCGGTTGACAAAAGGGACCCGGAGGTCAGCGGGAGCGGGGGCGAGCTTGCGGGCTTGCAAGCGCGCAACGCCGATGGGCCAGGGACGCGGTTGCGGCCCAAGCAGAGGAGCGGGCCAGCCGGACCGGGTTCCAGGCCGCGCGGGTGGAAGGGGAGAGGAGTGGGAGGCAGGATGAGCCGAAAGAGAGCGGTCATCTGGGCTCCTCCGGGACAAAAGAGGAGAAAGGGAAAGAGAGAAGGAAAAATGCTTTCCCATTTTCAGAATCAATTTTCAAATGAAACATTGAAATCCAATTTGAATTCAAACAAGTTTTTGAACAGAAACCAATCATCACAAAATAGAATATGCACCAGCATGTATGCATCAACATGATCTTTGGCCTAAGATTTATTTTAGCTTTTGTAAATATTATTTATTGTCTAAGTTTTATGCAACACATGAAATGCATAAATTAAATCATATTGCCTATTTCAAAGTGATGCACATTTTGGAGTGTTACAGAAGTCGCCGAGAAGCATGCAATCACTTTGACACAGAATAAAGATTCAATTATTTGTCCATGTAGTGATTGCAAGAATCATCTCACGTGGAAAGATGTGAGTATTATCATATCACACTTGATTATGCAAGGATTTGTTAGGACTATGCAGTATGGTTTCATCATGGTGAAGAGACTGTTAACGTTGATCTAGATGAAGAAGTTGAAATAGACACTGAAACCTCTATAGAATATCTTAACCAATATGTAGCACAGCTTGATGCAGAAATAGATGATAATGACCATGATCTAGGTGGTGATAATACTGTTCGTGGTGATGGTAACGATCAAGGTGGTGGCGGCAATGATGATTGTGGAGGACGTGATGATGAGGAAGATGGTGATTATTTAGAGGAAATACTTCGACCCATTGGTCCAGAGATTTTACTAAAGAGCCCGAAAGGTCTAGAAAATTTAGAAAGAGTTAAAAAAACATCAAAGGAGACTGTGTATAGTACTGAAAAGGGTTGTCTGAAACACTGGACAATGCTACGATTTGTGCTTGAGCTACTAATCTTAAAGGATAAGTATGGTTGGTTAGACTGCAGCTTCAATGATCTATTGCGTCTCTTGTCGTGGTTGCTTCCACAGCCCAACTCAGTTCCCACCAACACATATCAAGCAAAAAAGGGTTATAAGTCCATTGACAATGGGTGTTGGAAAAATCCATGCATGCCCCAACCACTGTATCCTTTTCCGCGGCGATACATTCCAACTCACTAGACAAATGTCCTAGGTGTGGAGCCAATCGGTACAAGAACAACCACCTTTACAACGGGGATGGAGCATCCACAGGGAATAAAAGGAAAAATGGTGGGAAAAAGTGGTACAAGATTCAGAACTCCCATAGGACACTCCATTAGGCAACAACGAGAAGCAAAGAAGAATTCCCGCCTTGGTAATGTGGTACCTTCCAGTTGTCGACCGCTTGAGGCGTATGTTCCTAAACCCTAACAAGCTGCACTCATGACATGGTGGGATGTTGAGCGCAAGATGGGTGATGATAAGATTGAACACCCGGCCGATGGTACCCAATGGAACAATTTGACGCAAAACATATTGAGTTTAGTTCTGACCCAGAATGTACGGTTTGGCTTGAGCACCGATGGAATGAATCCTTCAATGAGAGGACCAGTGAGCACACACATGGCCAGTGATCTTGACCATCTACAACATCCCAACTTGGTTGTGTCAGAAGAGAAAGTATCTTCTACTCACTATTTCTCATTTCAGGTCCGAAACAACTAGGTATTGATATAGATGTGTTCCTCGAGCCTTTGATGCAAGAAATGGAGGGGCTATGGCGGCATGGGGAACCGATGTATGATGCATTCAGACAGGAGGACTTCATATGTAGAGTCATTAATCTTTGTTACTACCAATGATTACCCTGCGTTGTTTGCTTTATCTGGACAGATCAAAGGAAAGACAGGATGCTTAGTATGCTTGGATGATACACATGGGTGTACCTGGACGCATCCAAAAAACAATTGTACCTAAGATACCGACGCTTCTTAAAGACAACTCACAAATATCGTAGCAAGATGTTCTTTAGATTGTATGACAATGCCCTAGAGACAGACCCCCTCCCAGAGAGACGTCACAACGGGCAACACGTGTTCGCAATGGTGAAAACCTACATGTCGTCTTTGGGAAGAAGAATGTTGATGGCACAACAGAGATAGAAGTAACACCTCCTGTCCCTGGTGTAGTGTACCTTTTAAGAAACAGTCAATCTTCTTTAAGTATCTGCCTTATTGGCCGGATTTAGAGTCCCCCATGCCATTGATCTATATGCATGTGCAGAAGAATGTATTTGAGAGTCTCATTTCTACCTGTGAGCATCTAGGCCCCCAGTGGGTTTCGGTGATTGGATGACAACGGTAAATTACTATGACTAACGTATGTTTTGCAGAAACAGTTGAGTTAGGTCATGGTAATGATGATCGTGAGGGCACTATGGTATTCATGCCCCCTTAGCGGTGGAATTCGTTCGGTCTTCAAAGGATGGACGACGAAGACGGTGATAGGCTAGTGCTAAGTGTCATTTGGTGTTGAAGGACACTTAGAGTAGCATAGGTCTTTGCTTTATCTTTGGCCGTACTATAAAGAGGGGTTTGAATGAGTAGCTTGACCTAGGTGAGACTTTTGAGTTAGGTGTGGTGCACACGTGTTAACCAAAGCCCTAGGTAGCTTAGAAAGGTCCCTAAGATCATAAGGAAGAAAGTTCGTGAAGGGAGCGTCGCAAACCGAAGTCGTTTCGGGACTTCAAAAATGTCGTGACCGGACGCTTCAACCCTATGACCGGACGCTGGGGGGGCGTGCCGTGTCGGTCAGTTGGTTTGGCTGAGAAGCAGGCTTGGCTTCGACCGGACGCTCTTCAGTTTTCGACCGGACGCACCAGGAGGTGAGTCCGGTCGCGTCCAGAGAGGTTCCAGAGAGGGAAATTGATGACCGGACGCGTCCGGTCAGTGGTGATCGGACGCATGGGTGCGTCCGGTCAGTGTATCGTACTGGTGTCAGGGCTAACGTCACGTAGCCGTTAGACACTGACCGAACGCGTCCGGTCACCCCGACAGGTGCGTCCGGTCAGTGTGTAACTGGCTGGACTTACCCCTTCGTGCATGTTTTGAGTTGGGGGGTATAAATATGCCTCCCCCTCATTCATGCTGTTACTCTTGCTCATTTGAAAGGTTCCCAACACATTGTGATTGCAAGTGAGTGCAAGAGGCCTAGTGAGGTTGAGAGATTTGATAATTGAGTGATCAAACACCTCATTAGTGAGTAGAGAGTAGCAAGTGTGCATCCACCCATCTCATTAGCCTTGCGTTGGTCAAGTGAGAGTTCTTGCTTGTTACTCTTGGTGATCGGCATCACCTAGACGGCTTGGTGGCGATCGGAGAGCTTGGTGATCATCCGAGGCATTGTGGATGACCCAAGCCAAGTTGTGACCGGTAGCGAGCGATTCACCGGGCCGGAGTGGCGAAGAATCAGCTCGTAGTGAGCACTTGATCCTTGCGCGGATCAAGGGGGAGCGATACCCTTGCGCGGGTGCTCCAACGAGGACTAGGGGGGTGTGCCGACACCTCGATACCTCGGCAAAAAGATCGTCGAGTCATCTCTACTCTTTTACTTACGCATTTACATTCAAGCAATTCAAGTCCGCATTACTCTTGTTGTTTCCCCAAATTGAATTGCCATGCTAGAGTAGAATTGGCTTAGTGATAATCTTTTGTGCTATTGATTCTTGTCATTCACACTTCTAGGCACTAGGGGGTTAATTGGGGCTTGATAGGTTTTTTTATTGCAAGAAGTTTTAGAAAAGCCCATTCACCCCCCCCCCCTCTTGGGCATCTTGATCCTTTCAATTGGTATCGGAGCCTCGTGCTCTTGATTTAGGCTTAACCCCCTAGAGTTAAGATGTCCGGAGGTGATGGTCCACCTCCCATGTTCGAGGGAGACGACTTCCCATATTGGAAAATCCGTATGGAGTCGTACCTAGAAGCGGTTGATGTTAAATGCCTCAATGCCGCGATCACCGGCTTTGCCAAGCCCAAGAAGGCACTAGCCTCACTCCTAATGAGGAGGAAAATGAAAAATGGAATGCAAAAGCCAAAACATCCTTTTTAGAGGCATTTGCAAGGATGTGTTCAATCGTGTTCGGAACCACAAAAATGCCCATGATCTATGGGAAAATATTTGTGCGCTCCATGAGGGAACCAAGAGTGAGCGTGAGGAGCGTTATCATTTGGTTGTGCAAAAGATGAACTCGTTTGAAATGCTTGCTCATGAAAATGCAAATGAAATGTACTCACGCTTGAATGTTCTTGTAGAGGAGCTCAATGGTCTTGGCCTCACACAAATGCAACCATCCGATGTTGTGAGGAAGATCCTTGTGTCCTTCCCATTGACAAGTATGGACACATTGTGACCGTGCTACATCAAGGTGATCTTTCCACATCTACACCAACACAAGTCTTGGGAAAGATCAATGCTCATGAGATGTACATGCACATCACACCAAGTGGTGGCTCCTCCACCGACAAGAAGAAGGACTTGGCCTTCAAAGCAAGCCATGACAAGAAGGGCAAGTCCAAGGCTATTGAGGTGCATCATGAGAGCACAAGCGATGATAGATGACTCCAACATTGCTCTCATGGTGAAGAAGACCACCAAGATGTTGAAGAAGCTTCACAAGAATGGAGTCAACTTTGACTCAAGAAAGAAGAATTCTTCACAAGTAGCAAGAGGAGACCAATCTCCGAAATGGATTGCTACAATTGCGGTGAGCTTGGCCATCTTGCTCATCAATGCACCAAGCCCAAGAAAGAGAGCTACAAGAACAAGAACAAGGCAAGAAGTATGACTCATCAAGTGAAGATGAGAAAAGGATGAAAAGCCCTACTACAAGAAGGATGGCAAGAAAAGAAGCAATACCACAAGAAAGGTGGAAGGCTTACATTGTTGGTGATTGGCTCACCGACATTGACTCCTCCGGTGGCTCATCAAATGAAGATAGTGATGATTGAAGGGAGAAGGGTGCCGCTCTAGTCATTGGCTCCTCTACACCACCACCACCACCGTCACCATCATCATCTACACACCTATGCCTTATGGCCAGGGTGATCGGAAGGTACAAAAACATGATGACTCTAGTGATAGTGATAGTGATGGTGATTTGAGGCTCCCACTTATGATGAACTTGTCAAATTGCTAAATGACTACTCTAAAATCATAAGAAAGACTAGAGCTAAAAATGAGAAGCTTGTTGATAAAATGAATCTCTTGTTGAAAAGTGTGATCATGCTATTCATGCTAGTGATGAACTAAAAGATGAACTTGCAACTATGTCATCCACTATCAAGGAGCTCAAGTCCTCTAACAAGGAGCTCAAAGCTAAAAATGAAAAACTTGATAAGATGCATAGTGACCTTTCCACTAGTCATGCTTTGCTTAAGGAACAATATACTCAAGTGAAAGTAGATTATGATACTCTCACCATTGCTTATGATATGCTTTCACATGAGACACATGATGCTCCTAACCTTGTTGTTAAGTGTGACATAGCAACATCTGTGAGGACTTGGTTAGTGAGCATGTTGAGCAAAGTGCTAGTGGCAAGGGCAAGAAGTGGTTGAGGCCGATCACTATGATGACTATGTCAAAATCAAGAATGAGAATGCAAAGCTCAAGGTTGATCTAGAAAGCTTTCAACCACCAAGCAAGTTATCATTCAATCTCATGACGATGACTATAGCATGACACTTGAGCTAGACATGCTAAAGAAGAGAACAAGAGATTAAGATGGAGAGGGACTACAAATGACACCATCTCAATTGGAACTCCAACAAGGAATGACAAGCTCAAGAAGGAGAAGAGCACCTCACCACCGGTTTGAGGAACTTCACCAAGGGTCAATGTCTTCAAAGTGAGCTTCTCATGAACACCGTCATGAAGACCAATAGAAATGGCATTGGCTTTCTTGAAGAGAAGATGAAGCAACGCAAGAGCATCACTAAGCCAAGAAGAAGAAGATTGGGAGATGCTATGAGTGTGGAAAGGAAGGACACTTTGCTCATGCTTGTGAGGAGCCAAAGCCCACACCCTTGCCCAAGCATGCTAGACCCTTTGCTTCAATGCTCACTACATGCTTAGACAAGATTCTAGTGGCAAAAGTGAAGGTTATGTTTATGGGGCCACCTAACAAGAATAGGCCAAGGCAAATTTGGGTTGCCAAGTCACTATTGAGAAAGTTAAGGGACCGCAACAAGTTTGGGTCCCGAAAGCTCAAGCTTGATTTCTTGTGTGTAGGTGAACTACAAGACCGGTGGATCACATTGGGTAATTGATAGTGGATGCACACAACATATGACCGGAGATCCCCGGATGTTCACCTCACTAGAAGAGAATGTCGATGACCAAGAAAAGATAACATTTGGTGACAACTCAAAGGGCATGTCAAGGATTGGGCAAAGTGGCTATATCAAACGATCATACCATCTCCAATGTGCTTCTAGTTGCATCATTAAGCTTCAACTTGCTATCCGTTGGGCAACTATGTGATCTTGGCTTTCAATGTTGTTCACCGACAAGGAAGTGGTTGTGACCAAGAAAGATGATAACAAGTGATATTCAAAGGCTTTAGATACAACAATCTCTATCTAGTGGATTTTACCTCCGAAGATGCCAACTTGAAGACATGTTTGTTCACTAAGCAATCTCTTGGTTGGCTTTGGCATAGAAGATTAGCACATGTTGGAATGAACACTCTCAACAAGCTATTGAAGAAGTTTGGTTAGGGGCTTGAAGGATGTCAAATTTGAGAAGGACAAATTGTGTAGTGCATGTCAAGCCGGCAAGCAAGTTGCAATACACATCCAACCAAAGCTTTTGTGTCAACATCAAGAGAGTTAGAGCTACTTCACATGGATCTATTTGGACCAACAACATATGCTAGCTTGGGTGGAAATCTCTATTGTCTAGTGATTGTTGATGACTACTCTAGATACACTTGGGTATTCTTTCTTCATGACAAATCCGAAGCACCCCTTCATTCAAGAAGTTTGCCAAGAGAGCCCAAAATGAGTTTGACTTAAAGATCAAAAAGATAAGAAGTGACAATGGAAGAGAGTTCGACAACACCCACATTGAGCAATATTGTGATGAAGTTGGGATCAAGCATGAAGTCCGCAACCTACACACCACAACAAATGGGGTAGTTGAGAGGAAGAACCGAACACTAATCACCCTAGCAAGGACTATGTTAGATGAGTACACTACACCGAAAGATTTTGGGCGGAAGCAATCAACACCCTTGCTATGCATCAAACCGGTTGTTCCCCCATCGTCTCCTTGGCAAGACCCCCTATGAGCTACTCAACAACAAGAAGCCGGATGTATCCTTCTTTAGAGTGTTTGGGGGTGCAAATGCTACATCTTCAAGAAGCGCCAACACCTAGGGAAGTTTCAACGCCGATGTGATATTGGTTTTCTTGTTGGTTACTCATTGAAGTCCAAAGCATATCGAGTATTCAACCATGCCACCGGGATGGTAGAGGAAACATATGATGTGGAATTCGATGAATCTAATGGCTCTCAAGGAGAGCATGAAAATCTTGATGATGTAGGTGATGAACCATTGAGGATGCAATGAAGACCATGCCGGTTGGAGCCATCAAGCCTAAAGATGATGATGATGATGTGATGTGCAAGTCATTGACAAGCCATCCTCATCACATGTACACACTGATGATGACAAAGATGGGAGGGATCCAAATGAAGATACTCATGTCTCCATGATCAAATGGTGGTACACGCTCAAGATGTTGATGCTCCACAAGCGGCCCCTCAAGTGGTTGATCGAAGGACTACTCCTCTACTACAAGCTCACCCTCAGATCTCATCATAGGGAGTCCGACAAGGGGTGTAATGACTCGCTCTCAAAACTTGCTTTATTTATGGAACATCACTCCTTTGTTCTCTTGTTGAGCCTACCATTGTAGATGAAGCTCTAGGTGATCCGGATTGGGTGAATGCCATGCATGAAGAATTAAACAACTTCACCCGCACCAAGTTTGGACACTTGAAGAGCGACCAAAAGGCGCAAGAGTCATTGGAACAAAATGGGTGTTTAGGAACAAGCAAGATGATCAAGGCAAGGTTGTTAGAAACAAGGCAAGGCTAGTGGCAAAGGGGTTCTCTCAAGTTGAAGGCTTGGATTTTGGAGAGACCTTTGCACCGGTTGCAAGACTCGAAGCCATTCGTATCCTCCTTGCATATGCATCACATCATGACATTAAATTATATCAAATGGATGTGAAAAGTGCATTTTTAAATGGCTTCATAAATGAACTAGTCTATGTTGATCAACCTCCCGGGTTTGAAGACCCTAGATATCCTAATCATGTTTATAGGTTGTCCAAGGCGCTTTATGGGCTCAAGCAAGCCCCTAGAGCGTGGTACGAGCGCCTCCGGGACTTCCTAATTGAAAAGGGCTTCATCATTGGGAAGGTCGACACCACACTATTCACCAAGAAGCTTGATGGAGAGATCTTCATTTGTCAAGTCTACGTCGATGATATCATCTTCGAGTCAACAAATGAAGCCTATTGCAAGGAATTTGGTGACTTGATGTCGAAGGAGTTCGAGATGTCGATGATTGGCGAGCTCACATTTTCCTAGGCTTTCAAGTCAAGCAATTGAAGGAGGGGACTTTTATATCTCAAGAGAAGTACACAAAAGACCTCTCTCAAGCGCTTCAACATGGATGATTGCAAGCCGATCAAGACTCCATGCCAACCAACGGACATCATCGACCCTAGATGAGGGAGGTACCCGGTTGATCAAACTCTCTACCGTTCTATGATTGGTAGTTTGTTATACTTGACCGCATCTAGGCCCGACATCATGTTTAGTGTGTGCATGTGTGCTCGTTTTTCAAGCCGATCCTAGGGATCACATCTCATAGCGGTGAAGAGAATCCTTAGGTACCTCAAGCACACCCCAAGCATTGGCCTTTGGTATCCCAAAGGAGCCAACTTCCAACTCGTTGGTATTCCGATTCGGATTACGCGGGTTGCAAAATTGATAGAAAAGCACATCCGGAGGGTGCCATTTGCTTGGGAGATCTCTAGGTCATGGAGTTCAAAGAAGCAAAATAGTGTGGCCTTGTCTACCGCCGAGGCGGAATACATAGCCGCGGTGTGCTTGTTGTGCACAAATCCTTTACATGAAGCAAACCCTTTTAGATTATGGTGTAGTTCTAGAAAGGGTACCTTGTTGTGTGACAATGAGAGCGCGGTTAAGCTTGCTAACAACCCGGTTCAACACTCTCGCACAAAGCACATAGACATTCGCCATCACTTCCTTAGAGATCATGTTTCCAAGAAAGATATATCCTTAGAGGGAGTTAGAAACCGAAGATCATTGGCGGATATCTTCACAAAACCCCTAGATGAGAGCACCCTTTGTAGATTGCGAAGTGAGCTCAATGTGCTTGATCTAAGTAACTTTGTCAAAAGGTGAAAGGGGGTTGTCTTTGCATTGCATTGTAATCATATGCCATGTTTAATTATGCTATGCACATAGGCTTGTCAGACGTGGTTAAGATAACCGCCCTAAAAAGCGTGTGAAGAAGCTTACCCATGAGCAAACTTGACAAGCAACCTAGATTCAAATTCCGCTTTGCATTGCATATGCATGTTTGTTGCTTTGTCGTTTCTTTTCGGTTATGTTTTGAGCAACCGCTGTGTTCGTCCACCGCTAGGGGGAGCATTTGAGGCTCTAATTGGTTAGACCCCTAGTTTTGGTGGCCACATGATTGTCTCCTTGGAGCTTTATTGCCTATTTTATCTAAAAATTTAACTTAGCCTATGGCAAATTATTTGAAAAATTTGAGGGTTTGAGAGAGGCCACTCCTCTAGGTTCCAACTAGTGTTTATTTGCTTCTTATTTGAGTTGGAACTTGGTTGGGAGAAGTCGGCGCGAAAAATCGAGTCAAAATGTGTTTTCCCTGTGACCGGACGCTGCGACCGGACTCATAGGGTGCGTCCGGTCAGTGCAGAGCGCGCGCAAGTTGAACAGTGTCTTCGGCGCGTCCGGTCAGGATTTGATCGTGCGTCCGGTCCATTGCCAGCAGTTGACCGGACGCTGGGTGAGTCCGGTCATGTCTGATCGGACGCGTCCGGTCATGGAAATCGCGTTCAGGGAGCTCTCTGTTCGTGACCGGACGCTGGGTGCGCTGCGTCCGTTCGGTTTTTTCGTTCGTTCCCACTTTCGGCAGTGCGTTCCGGTTCGCCACTTAAACGGCGCGTCTTGCTCTTCAACCGAACTGTGGGTCCCGAGCCCGACTGTACCCGCCCTCGTGCCCTAGCTCGCCGCCGTTTCCTCCTCGCCCCCGCGCCGCCGCTGCTCCGTGCCACCGCACCGCTGTTGCCCGTCGCACTCGAGCCGCCCGTCCCTGAAGCCCGCATTCGGCCGCCGCTCCGCCGCGCCTGCGCCCGAGTCCCTTCCCACGTGTCAGCACCGCCGTTCCACCCTCTTCCTCGGTCGCGCCCGGCCGGAGCCATCCTCGCCGGAGCTCGTTGGTGCTCCCCTCGTCGGTCGTCCCCACGGTTGTGATCCTCTCCGGCGACCTCTCCTCCGGCCAGCACCCTCCTAGTGAGCTTCCCACTCCTCCCCATACATCCTGCCCACCAGGTGTTCGACGTAAGGTCTCAACTGAGGTTCATGCCGTTCTAACCCATTCTTGGCCTTTTCCTCGTGCAGAACGTTTCGGTGAGACGTTTGTGGTGCCCGATCGTGTCGGTTTCTTCCCCTGCTTGGTCGGTTCATCGCGTCTCGTCAGCGAGTCGGGACCGTATCAGTGAGCAGGGTCCCAGTGATAGCTAAATCCGGGGCCACGCTCGCGGATACGGAACGAGGCCAAGCCTCTGAGATTCAGTCCAGTCTTCTGGTTTGAGTGACAGTGGTTCTCAGAGGCAGTCCGTGTCAGTCAGTGGCAGTGGCTCTGTTCTTGTAGCGATGGCTCGCTGCAAGAACGTCGGCGGAGGTCCCGGGGCCGATCCTCCTCCCCGCGTTCCCCTTCTGGTGACAAGGGGAAGCGGCCTCAGAAGCTCATTACCAAGAAACGCAAGCGTCTCGATCGGGATTCAGAGATCGCACTTGCAGCAGCCAGAGCAGCCGAGCGAGCCGAGCAAGGGGGTTCCACAGGCGGTCTCCGGATTCACGACCAGTCTTCTGAGCAGGCCAGTCAGGGCAGTGGTACGCGGATTCGCGACCTTCTTACAGAGCAGCAGGTGCAGGCTCTGCTTCGGACTGAGGGCGGCGTCGTCCGGATTCAGGATCACGAGTACTCTCTCGACGACCCAGCTGAGTTTCTCCCTCCAGACTTCCAGTTCCCGTCCGAGGCAGCTTCAGTTCTCGCAGCGGCTACAGCCCGCGGTTCAGCTCTCGAGCCCAGCTCAGCTACAGAGACCCAGGCAGAGGGTCAGACAGAGGAGCTGCCATCTCAGCAGCCACTCCGCAGGTCCACCCGCTCTCGCACTCAGGTGTCTCCTCGACCTGAGGGGCAGCGGCGGGGTGGTCGACCCCCTCCGAGGCCACAGGGACCCCCACCTGTGGAGCACTTGGACCTGCGGGCGGCGACAGCACGTCAGGTGCAGGCCCTTCGACTGATACCGTATGAGGAGTGGTTCCCAGCAGCCCGGCACCCTCAGGCCGCAGAGGGCTTCTACACGGTGATCCAGGAGGATTTCTACCGGGCCTACGTCAACAGCGGCGTCCACCTCCGACCCCACAGAGTGTGCCCGCTGGAGACGATCGTTGCAGTTGCTGGTGAGGCCATCCGTCCGATGCTTACCTATCTACCTGGATTAGCCGATCTGCTTGGACGTGGTGGTCTCTACATTGAGGATTGGGTTCGCCAGTTTTACGCGTCCCTGTGGATCTCCCCGGATCACCGGTTCCTCCACTTCGCTTTCAGGGGGAGGTCCTACAGGCTCTACAGCTCACGTGCCAGAGAGTACCTTGGTTTGACAGCATATCCGACTAGAGTGCACACAGTTTGCTACGGAGAGACAGAGCCACCCAGGCGACCCCACGCAGGAGAGATTCCGTCAGCAGATCAGGTTCGTGCCTGTTTCCGGGAGCCGTTTGGCGAGGGGTCCAGCCGACGTCCTCGTGACTTGACGCCGACGGCCCGCCTCGTGAACGAAGTCATGAGGCGTACACTTCTGCCCCGGATTGGCTATCGTGAGGGCTTGACCAGGATTCAGTTGTGGCTCGTTCACCATTTGGTCTCACAGCTAGAGTTTGACATTTGGGATGTCATTATTTCAGAGATGGAGGACACACTTGCAGAGGGCTTCAAGGGTCACCGGCAGCTCCCCTATGCTCACATCATTTGCTATCTATTGAGGAGGATTATTCCAGGCTTGCTTCCAGAGCTTCTCCAGTCTCCGACGGAGTTCCCCGTCTACGACACTCGCCAGATTGCCGGGGACCGTCCAGACACTCGCCCCAGAGGTCCGCGCCAGAGGCCAGTGGTTACTGAGACAGAGGCTGAGCAGGACGAGGCCGTTCGACAGCTGGCAGAGGCTGAGCTTGCCGGTCTTGAGGCAGAGGGCGAGGACCCTGACGACGAGTTCCCGTCCGACAGCACCGACGACGACTACGCTCCTCTTCCGAGGATGCGTCCACAGGGTGCTCACGAGTCTGAGGCCTCCTCCTCGCGTATGGCAGGCTCCGACCCAGCACTCCTAGCCATCCTTTCTCGGATGGAGCAGCAGCAGTCTCGCCTTTCCGAGGAGGTTCAGCGTCAGGCCCAGGAGCAGCGCCGACAGGCACAGGAGCAGGCCCGACTGGCCGAGGCACAAGCAGTGGCAGCAGCTCAGGCACAGGAGCGCCAGGACGCTCTCCAGAGGCAGATGATTCAGCTTCAGACACAGACTCTAGCCTTCATGGAGAGGATGGCAGCTATTCCACAGTTACCCCAGCCGCCTCAGTTTCAGCTGCAGCAGCCAGGACCGTCGACCTCTTACTTCACGTCAGTGCCTCCGTCGACGGTCTCGCCCTTCCCTCAGTACCCGCAGTGGTTTACCTCACCTCAGCCAGGGCAGCTGCCAGAGTTCACTCCGCTCCAGTCAGGCTTCACTCCTACTCAGACGGAGTCGGTCCTAGTGACACCGAGGAGCCTGGAAGCCTCTTTCAGCGAGCTCACCGGCCTGCCTACACCGCCCGAGTTTCAGTTGCCGGTGACCTCAGCTCCAGCTCCTGCTCCAGCTACTGGTACCACAGAGACACTACCTTCCTCAGTAGCGTCGTCCGAGCCGCCGACCTTTCAGAGTCAGACTCTTCCTGTCAGCTCAGCTCCTGAGACTTCGTTGACAGTGTCAGTGGTCGCGACTGAGACCGTGGACCCTCTTCCAGAGGCCGCTCCAGAGACAGTTGAGCAGACCCAGACCGCTTCTCCTTCGCGTCCAGTGTCAGAGGGTCAGTCAGCTCACAGTACGTCGTCCGACGAGGAGACCTACCTGGCTCAGTTCGAGACTCTTCCGCGCACCTCGTCGCCCGGCTCGTCTGCTCCACTCCCGCCTTCCGACCCTTAGGTTTTGGTCTTTGATGCCAAAGGGGGAGAGAGCGTATGTTAGACGTAGGGGGAGCCTGTGAGAGGGTTTCGGTTCTTTTGTTTGATCTTGCACTCATATGCATACATGTTTATCTTTTGGCACCCGTACGATATGTGTATGTCTTTTGGTTGTGACATGTGATGCTACACTTGTTATATACTCATGTCACTCATTTATGCTCAGTTGTGACATGTCATGCTTCATTCGTTATCTTGTACATGTCACTTGCTTATGCTCATTTACTTTGCTTCCGCACTTATACTCCGATAAATGAGCTTGTTCATAAGTACTTGTGTTAATTCTTATATGTTGAGTACTTATGCGGACTTGGTTCGTATAAGCATGCCTAACTCCTTTTAATCTTATTGTCACATGCTTATATGAATCAAGCGATTGAAAACCTCACCTCTCTTTCAAACATACTTGAGGTTGTCATCAATCACCAAAAAGGGGGAGATTGTGAGCATCTAGGCCCCCAGTGGGTTTCGGTGATTGGATGACAACGGTAAATTACTATGACTAACGTATGTTTTGCAGAAACAGTTGAGTTAGGTCATGGTAATGATGATCGTGAGGGCACTATGGTATTCATGCCCCCTTAGCGGTGGAATTCGTTCGGTCTTCAAAGGATGGACGACGAAGACGGTGATAGGCTAGTGCTAAGTGTCATTTGGTGTTGAAGGACACTTAGAGTAGCATAGGTCTTTGCTTTATCTTTGGCCGTACTATAAGAGGGGTTTGAATGAGTAGCTTGACCTAGGTGAGACTTTTGAGTTAGGTGTGGTGCACACGTGTTAACCAAAGCCCTAGGTAGCTTAGAAAGGTCCCTAAGATCATAAGGAAGAAAGTTCGTGAAGGGAGCGTCGCAAACCGAAGTCGTTTCGGACTTCAAAATGTGACCGGACGCTTCAACCCTAATGACCGGACGCTGGGGCGTGCGTCCGGTCAGTTGGTTTGGCTGAGAAGCAGGCTTGGCTTCGACCGGACGCTCTTCAGTTTTCGACCGGACGCACCAGGAGGTGAGTCCGGTCGCGTCCAGAGAGGTTCCAGAGAGGGAAATTGATGACCGGACGCGTCCGGTCGGTCAGTGGTGATCGGACGCATGGGTGCGTCCGGTCAGTGTATCGTACTGGTGTCAGGGCTAACGTCACGTAGCCGTTAGACACTGACCGGACGCGTCCGGTCACCCCGACAGGTGCGTCCGGTCAGTGTGTAACTGGCTGGACTTACCCCTTCGTGCATGTTTTGAGTTGGGGGGTATAAATATGCCTCCCCCTCATTCATGCTGTTACTCTTGCTCATTTGAAAGGTTCCCAAACACATTGTGATTGCAAGTGAGTGCAAGAGGCCTAGTGAGGTTGAGAGATTTGATAATTGAGTGATCAAACACCTCATTAGTGAGTAGAGAGTAGCAAGTGTGCATCCACCCATCTCATTAGCCTTGCGTTGGTCAAGTGAGAGTTCTTGCTTGTTACTCTTGGTGATCGGCATCACCTAGACGGCTTGGTGGCGATCGGAGAGCTTGGTGATCATCCGGAGGCATTGTGGATGACCCAAGCCAAGTTGTGACCGGTAGCGAGCGATTCACCGGGCCGGAGTGGCGAAGAATCAGCTCGTAGTGAGCACTTGATCCTTGCGCGGATCAAGGGGGAGCGATACCCTTGCGCGGGTGCTCCAACGAGGACTAGGGGGGTGTGCCGACACCTCGATACCTCGGCAAAAAGATCGTCGAGTCATCTCTACTCTTTTACTTACGCATTTACATTCAAGCAATTCAAGTCCGCATTACTCTTGTTGTTCATCCCAAATTGAATTGCCATGCTAGAGTAGAATTGGCTTAGTGATAATCTTTTGTGCTATTGATTCTTGTCATTCACACTTCTAGGCACTAGGGGGTTAATTGGGGCTTGATAGGTTTATTATTGCAAGAAGTTTTAGAAAAGCCCAATTCACCCCCCCCCTCTTGGGCATCTTGATCCTTTCACTACCTTGATGGACATAGGAAAAAACAAGGATGTCTGAAGTCACGGAAAGACATGGTGCAGCTAAATGTAAAGCCCCAGCTCATCCTATACCTCAGGGCAATGGAAAATATGTTTTGCCTCCGGCTAGCTTTAACCTCACCCCCAGAAGAGAGGAGAGCAATGTTGCACTTTTGTAAGGACGGTTAAAGTTCCAAGGGTTTTCAGCGAACATGAAGAGGCTAGTGTTATGAAGGACCTGTCAATAACACGCTTCAAGGCTCAGGACTGTCATGTGATGCTAACAGTGTTCCTACCTATTGCAATCGGCTATACAACCAGAGTTTGAAAAATGGCCATCACCCGCATGTGTTACTTCTTTTCAAAGATCTCACAGAAGTCGATGGTAGAAAAGAGCTGAGCAACCTACATAATTTTATGGTGGAGACCCAAAATCAACTAAAGATGTGTTTACCTCCTGCCTTTTTGATATCATGCCACATCTCATGATTCATATGGTTCGTCAGATATAGGCATTGGGCCCTTGTTACTTGCATGAAATGTGGTCCTATGAGCGATTCATGTCGATTCTTAATCGATACGTACATAACCGAGCATATCTAGAGGGCTCCATGATAGAGGGTTATAGTACTGAAGAAGTTGTTGAGTGCTGTCAAGAGTACCTAAAAGAACAGAGAGCAATTGGCAAACCTGAATGTCATCACAAGGGTAGGCTGGCTGGAACGGCACCAAGGGGAGGAAAGTGTTCATTGACAGGGATTTTAATGAAGTGAGTCGGGCGCATTACAGTGTTTTGCAGAGTACAGAATTAATTCACCATACATTGATGAACACTTGGCTATCATTCGAGACGAGAGTAATGGGCGCATAGATGAGTGGGTCATGAAACAACACAAGCAACGATTCACAACATGGTTGAAGGACCAAAACATACCTGATGGAGAAAGCACAGATGATATTACCATCACAAGGTTAGCGGCAGGCCCATCAAGACAAGTAACATCATGGCAAGCTTATGAAATCAAAGGGTACACGTACTATACCCACATAAAGGATAGTAGTAGTGTTAACCAAAATAGTGGTGTTCGGATCGAAGCTCTCGACGGAGTTGGTCGAAAGATTCCATTCTTTGGCATCATTGAAGATAATGGGAACTTGATTATGGAATGGATAACAGATGGCTCTCTTTCGATGTCGTTGGATCAAACAACACCAGTTGAACGAGATTGGTTACACAATCATCGACCTAGACAATCTAGGCTACCAAGATGACCCTTGGGTGCTTGCTTCACGTGTCGCACAAGTTTTCTATTTACCGGACCCACAAACTAACCTGCCCCCAAAGAAGAAGACAAAACATGTGGTTGTCTCTGGGAAACAACACATTATCGGAGTCGATGGCGTGGATGATGTTGACGAGTACAATAACTACAGTGAAATGCATCTATTCACAGACTTTCCTAAAAGGATAATTAATGTTGAAAAGAACCTGCGTAAAGACATATTGCCATGGGAACGAAATGGTGGCAAGGGAAAAGTTGTGACAGGCTAATATTTATGTGTACAAAGACTATATTTATGTGTTGTACTATTTCAATATATGTGCTGTCAACTTTTATTTTTCATGTTGTACAAGACTATATTTATGTACAAGACTAAGATTTATTTATGTGTTTCAATTTATGTTGTGCTGTCAACTATATTTTTCATTTGCTGTTCCAAATTTGTATTTTTTTATAATTATACTATAAACATTAAAATAAAAAATTTGTAAGGGCGGCTATATCAGAAACCGCCCCTACAAATCCACTTGTAGGGGCGGCTTCTGCCTAGAATCGCCCCTACAAATGGTGCTCGATATAAAAGCAGATGGCGCAGGTTCGAGTTTGCGGCTAAGTGTTGGGCGCTCTCTTCTTCCTCCCGACGCCGTCAGGCTGCCCAAAATTCCGGTGCTGCCTCATCCCTCCGGTCCTCTCCACCGACGCCGCCTCCCCCTCCCGGTCCTCTCCGCCAATGCGGGCTCCTCACCCTCGGCCCCCCACTCTCGAGAGTCCTCGGGCCGAGCGAGGGGCTAGGGTTTGACCCCCGCCCGACCCGCCGCCACCCTCCGGTCCTCTCCGCCGGCGCCGCCTCTCCCTCCGGTCCTTTCCGCCATCGCGGGCTCCTCCCCCCCGGCCCCACTCTCAATAGTCCTCGGGCCGAGCGAGGGGCTAGGGTTTGACCCCCGCCCGACCCGCCGCCACCCTCCTGGTCTCTCCGTCGGCGCCGCCTCTCCCTCTGGTCCTCTCCGCCATCGCGGGCTCCTCACCCCGGCCCCACTCTCGACAGTCCTCGGGCCGAGCGAGGGCTAGGGTTTGACCCCCGCGCGACCCGCCGCCACCGTCGCCCTCCCGGTCCTCTCCGCCGGCGCGCTTGCCTCTCCTCGGGCCGAGGGGGCTAGGGTTTCACCCTGCCGGGCCCGGTCGACCGCCCCGTCGCCCCGCGGTAAACTCTCCGTCGGCTCCACCTCCCCTTCCCGGTCCTCTACTGGTGTCGCCTCCCTCTCTTTGTCCTCTCCGCTGCAGCATGCTCTGCAGGTATATGCTTGGTCTTGTTAACTATTGATGTTTGATCTTGTTAACTATTGAATGATTGTTGGTGATGTATAGAACTTAGTAAGCTTTCCAAAATGTTGAAGTTGAATGTCAGATTAATCTGTCCAAGTCTGGACAGATTTGATTGTTGGTGACGTTTGATCTTGTTAACTGTTGAATCACCTTAGGTTGCTTATAACATAGATGTATAGTACTTAATAAGCTTTCCAAAATGTCATATGTTATGCCTTCTACTGCTCTAGAACTCTAGTTTACCACTTGTTGAAGTTGAATGTCAGAATTTGTCTAAGTTTGGACAGATTTGCTTGCTGGTGATGTTTGATCTTGTTAACTGTTGAATCACCTTTTGATGCTTATAACATAGATGTATAGAACTTAATAAGCTTTCAAAATGTCATATGTCATGCCTTCTACTGCTCTAGAACTCTAGTTTACCACTTGTTAAAGTTGAATGTCAGAATCTGTCCAAGTCTGGACAGATTTGCTTTCTGGTGATGTTTGATCTTGTTAACTGTTGAATCACCTTTGGATGCTTTAACATAGATGTATAGAACTTAATAAGCTTTCCAAAATGTCATATGCCACGCCTTCTACTGCTCTAGAACTCTAGTTTACCAATTGTTGAAGTTCAATATCAGAATCTGTCCAAGTCTGGACAGATTTGCTTGCTGGTGATGTTTGATCTTGTTAACTGTTGAATCACCTTAGGTTGCTTATAACATAGATGTATAGTACTTAATAAGCTTTCCAAAATGTCATATGCCATGCCTTCTACTACTCTAGAACTCTAGTTTACCACTTGTTGAAGTAGAATGTTAGAATCTGTCCAAGTCTAGACAGATTTGCTTGTTGGTGATGTTTGATCTTGTTAACTGTTGAATCACCTTTGGATGCTTATAAACATAGATGTATAGAACTTAATAAGCTTTTGAAATGTCATATGTCATGCCTTCTACTGCTCTAGAACTCTAGTTTTACCACTTGGAAGTTGAATGTTAGAATCTGTCCAAGTATGGACAGATTTGCTTGCTGGTGATGTTTGATCTTGTAACTGTTGAACACTTTGGATGCTTATAACATAGATGTATAGAACTTAAAAGCTTTCAAAAATTGTTGGAAATATGGCTAGATGAAAGTTAATTGTTGGTAATAATAATGTATGTAAGATAGAGTTGGGAATATGGTCATCATAGAGATGATGATATCTATTGTATCCATGATTTATTATATGTTCATTGAATATCCATTAAAGACAACTTGTATTGATTGACAATTATGTGAATTGTCTGTGAAACTCTTTTACTTGTATGGTTATTCAATAGTTGTCCCTGATCGGAGTTCATGTGAGGACACACATGAATATTAGATCAGCACATGTATTAGTTGATGACTATGTTTCACAAGTCATAGACATGGAGATGTCAAACTAATAATGTGGGCACATGTATGACATGGGGCTGGACTGACCCAGCATGAGATGTTCTTATTATCTCTTTACACATCATGTACGTTATGTCCTTCGACTTGAGATTGTGGTATGTACTCAAGATATGAATCGACTCACTTAGGGACTATCAAACGCTACTTCGTAACAGAGTAGTTATAAAGATAGTCTTCGGGTTTGTCAGGAAGTATGCTGTGAGACATAGATGATCAAGATGGGATTTGCCCCTCTCCATGCGAGAGAGATATCACTGGACCACTCAAATGATTGGATCATAAAATGCATGGTCGTGCTTAGGTTAAGTGTTAACCTATGAGTTGGACCAAATATTGTGTGGCAAGGGAATTAGTATATGTGATCGTGGTGGTTCGTCAGATATGATCTTTGCGTATACATAGGAGTTGACACGTCTTGCTAGAGGCCGCTGTCAACTATCGGGCGAGTAGGAGTACTCGGGCCGTGTCTATGTGTGCGTGAACCCATAGGGTCGCACGCTTAAGGGATGGAAGCCTGATTCGAGTTGGACTCGAGTCAGACCGGGATTAGGGTTTGCTAATGGGCCTCCAGGTCGGTGGGCTCATTAGGGACGCCTATATAAGAGGGGTGGGGCGACCAGGTTTAACGACGTCATTAGACAGCCGTCGCCCACCCCACGCCCGCGCCTATTGCTCCTCGCAGACCTAGCAGTCTGGAGGCGTGACGCTTCCTCCCTGTACGTGTGGGATACCCGAGGAGGTGCTGCATCTGGAGCACAAGGACGAACCGCACGTGGAGAAGTGAAGGTCGGACGTGAACATCTACACGGCATCGCTGCGACGCGCACGTCTACACGGAGACGTCTTCCGCTGCATCTGCGCGTCTAGTGGTAATCTCGTGATCTATAACTAGCAGTAGTTCCTGGTTTATGAGGTCGAATTTTTTTTGGTTTCCAGCTAGTTTAGCTTCCTCGTAACCCTTCAGTGGTATCAGAGCCGTTACTGCCTCGTTATAGATTTGGTTGTGTGCATATAGAGATATGTGCGGTTGTAGATCAGTTTCTGATCTTGATTCGTGATCTTACTGTATTGGTCATTAACGATCTACTCCTACCGGTCGGAATTCCGCCATCGGAGTTAAGTGATACATGTAAATCCAATCATGGCAAGATGGAGATCAATCAGATTGATCGAATCGAATCTAGGTCAAGAGCGGGTGCATGAGATGTACCGCGGCATATGCAAAAGAGCGCTGTTCGGTAAAACGGCCATAACTTTTGCATACGACCTCGGATTGAGATGATCTTTAAATGAAAATCGATCTACAAAAAATTTTACATCTGTTTTTCACCTGCTTTGCCGGTTTCGTCGATTTAGATTTGCAAAAAAGGCTGGAAAAATATGTTTTCTGCGATTCAAGATTAGACGTCGGGAACGTTTAACTTTTTGCAGGGTTTGATGACTGGTATAGCCCTTATGTGTATGTGATGCATGTATGTAATTGTTTCATGGCTTGCACGTCATGTAATATGACAATATGGCAGGAGCCACATAGATATTGTCATCAATTTGATGTAATGGCCTGCGTGCCAAATTGTGATGATCCTACTCGCGACTATGTAATTGTTTTAATTACGCTAGTTGTAGCTAGTCTTGGTGGATTCATCACTGGAGGATGGCGTGCATGTACCATGTTGATGGAGATCATCATGGTGAACAGATTGGCGGAGATGGAGATCTCCAAAGGAACACTGGGCTATACCAAGTCATATCTGTGTTGATGCTATTCTCTTATTATGTTCTACTTTCACGTATGATTCATGTTTATTGTCTACATGCGGTAGTGAAAGTGTAGAACGATCCCTCAGTAATGTTCAAGTCATATGCTTCCCCAAACCTTGCACTGTCATATGTCTTGTACAATCGGTGGTGCGCCTATGAAATTAGGGTGTCACTGATTTTCCTTGACCAGGCAGGTTCGTATCGGATACTTACTGCAGAAGGGTTGGTTGCTTGAACAAGGTCATCCTAACGGTTAGGGACCTTGAAGCATAAGGAGTTGAGCACGCATAGAGATGCTGGCCAACAACAAGAGTCATATGTGATATGATTAGCAAAGAGTTGCTTACCGATCTACCATGTCCACTAGCGGTGATGCTAAAGCTCACTAGTAGACTTGTTAGTTTGGGTCTTGAATCACTAAATTCAATAGAGGGATATTGATCTTAGTGGGAGTAAATTTTATTAAAGTTTTAATATCATTTACTCTGTCTTGGATACATTGTCTTAGTATTTTGCATTTACTTTTGTTGTAGATAAATGGCACCTGCACCTCACCATTTACTTTACGTTCAATCCTTGAGAAAGATAAGTTGAATGGAACAAACTATGCGGATTGGATCCGCAACCTGAGAATTGTTCTTGGCTAAGAAAAAAAGGAAGATATTCTAGACACCCCACTACCAGAGGAACCACTGATAATGCACCTGCTACTGAGAAAACCGCTTACAAGAAAGCATGTGATGCTGATCTTGAAGTGGGATGCCTGATGCTTGCTAGCATGGAACCAGATCTGCAGATGCAGTTTGATAATAACCATACAGCCTACGATATGATCGTAGCGCTAGATGAGATGTTCCAGACTCAGGCTAGAACTGAAAGGTTCAATGTTTCTAAGTCTCTTGCTGAGACTAAGTTAGCAAGGGTGCAGCAGTTGGACCACATGTGATCAAGATGGTTGGTTACACTCAGAGGTTGGAGAAGCTAGGCTTCCCAATTGGTCCAGAACTGGCTACTGATTTCATTCTCTCTTCTCTCCCACCTAGCTATGGGAACTTCATCTCGAACTACCATATGCATGGTGCGGAGAGGGGCTTGAATGAGCTATGTGGCATGCTTAAGACAGCAGAGGCAGACATCAAGAAAGGTGCTGGCAGCAGCCATGTGATGGCGATCCAAAACAAGCCTAACTTTAAAAGGAAAGGCAACTTTTGGAAGAATAGGAAGGGCAAGGGCAAGGCCAAAGATGTGATCTCTAAGCCAAACCCTCCTGCGCCTGACGCTGCTGGACCAACTGCTGATTCTGAGTGCTTCCACTGTAAGGGGAAAGGTCACTGGAAAGAAACTGCAAGGTGTACTTAGCATCCTTGATGAAGGATGGCGGTGGTAAAGGTACTCCCGCTGCTCATACACTTGCTGTTTATATTACAGATATTTTCCTCGCTAACTCTTATATTAATTCTTGGGTATTTGATACCGGCTCGGTTGCTCATATTTGCAATACGATGCAGGGAATGATAAGAAGTAGAAGCGTTGGAAAAGGGGAGGTTGATTTCCGCGTGGGCAATAATGCAAGAGTTGCTGCGTTGAACGTCGGGACGATGCAACTCCACCTCCCATCAGGATTATTTTGGAGTTGAATAATTGTTATTTTGTTCCAAGTTTAAGTCGAAACATTGTGTCACTTCATGTTTGATGAAGGATGGCTATTCATTTGCGAGTAAAGACAATGGTTGTGTAATCTCTAAAAAATGATATGTTTGTGGCTTTTGCATCCATTGTGAATGGGTTGTTTATTTTAAATCTTGATGATGCACCTATGTCTATCTGTAATATAACTGCTAAAAGGCCTCGGCTTAATGAGTTAAGTCCTACCTATATGTGGCATTGTCGTTTGGGTCATATAAGTGAGAATCGCATGAAGAGGCTCCATGCTGATGGGTTTCTAACTTCGTTTGATTTTGAATCATACGAGACATGTGAGGCTTGTTTGCTGGGCAATGACCAAGTCGCCTTTCACAGGTTTTCCTGAGAGGGCGACTGACTTATTGGAACTTGTACATACTGATGTATGTGGACCAATGAGTACGACAGCTAGAGGCGGATTTCAATACTTCATAACCTTCACTGATGATTTTAGCAGATATGGCTATGTCTATCTGATGAAGCATAAGTCTGAAACATTTGAAAAGTTCAAAGAATTTCAGAATGAGGTAGAGAATCAACGTGGCAAGAAAATTAAGGCCTTGCGATCTGATCGTGGAGGTGAATATTTGAGCCACGAGTTTAGCAATCATCTTAAGAGTTGTGGAATTGTTCCACAGCTTACGCCACCTGGAACGCCTCAGCGAAACGGCGTGTCCGAGCGACGTAATCGAACTTTGTTAGACATGGTTCGGTCTATGATGAGCCAGTCGGACCTTCCTTTATCATTTTGGGGATACGCTCTAGAAACAGCCGCTTTCACATTAAATAGGGTACCGTCTAAGTCCGTAGTTAAGACACCATATGAGATGTGGACTGGTAAGAGTCCCAGTTTGTCTTTTCTAAAGATTTGGGGTTGTGAAGTTTATGTCAAACGACTTATATCAGATAAACTAACACCCAAGTCGGACAAGTGCTTTTTCGTGGGATACCCAAAGGAAACTTTAGGGTATTACTTCTACAACCGCTCAGAGGGCAAAGTGTTTGTTGCTCGAAACGGTGTTTTCTTAGAGAAAGAGTTTCTCAAAAGAGACAAGAGAGGGCAGAAGGTGTATCTTGAAGAAGTTCAGGATGAGCCAACAGGGATTGACTCCACGAGTGATGCTAATGTAGCAGAACAAGTTGAGCTACCTGTGGCAAACAGACACCCCGCCCCAACCACGAAGGTCGGCAAGAATCCGTGAGTTGCGTGGGGATGTGTTATTGTTAGACGATGACGAACCTGCAACTTATGCCGAGGCAATGATGGACCCTGATTCCGAGAAATGGCATAGTGCCATGAGATCCGAGATAGATTCCATGGGAGCCAATCAAGTTTGGAACTTGGTTGACCCGCCTGATGGGGTAAGACCCATAGAGTGCAAATGGATCTATAAAAGGAAAAAGGATATGGATGGAAACGTCCAAGTTTATAAAGCTCGACTTGTCGCAAAAGGTTTTGGCAAGTTCAAGGAGTTGACTACGACGAGACTTTCTCGCCGGTAGCGATGCTTAAATCTATCCGGATCATTCTAGCAATTGCTGCCTATTATGACTATGAGATATGGCAGATGGATGTTAAAACAGCCTTTCTAAATGGAAATTTGGAAGAGAGGACGTGTATGATACAGCCCGAAGGTTTTGTTGATCCTAGCAATGCTGGAAAAATATGCAAGCTTAAGAAATCTATTTATGGATTAAAGCAAGCATCTCGGAGTTGGAATATTCGTTTTGATGAGGTGGTCAAAGGGTTTGGCTTCCGTCAAAGTGAAGAAGAACCTTGTGTTTACAAGAAGGAAAGTGGGAGCGCTGTTGTGTTTCTAATCTTGTATGTAGATGACATACTGTGATTGGGAATGACATTCCGATGTTGCAAACCATAAAGACTTCACTGAATAACAGTTTTTCTATGAAGGATTTAGGAGAAGCAACATATATTCTGGGCATTAAGATCTATAGAGATAGGTCAAAGAGGCTAATAGGATTAAGCCAAGAAACGTACATTGACAAGGTGTTGAAGCGGTTCAACATGGAACAGTCCAAGAAAGGGTTCTTGCCTATGTCACATGGCATGCGCTTTAGCGAGAAACAGTGTCCTTCGACATCTGATGAGCGAGAGCGCATGAGTAAGGTTCCATATGCTTCGGCTATTGGTTCCATCATGTATGCCATGATATGTACACGCCCGGATGTCTCATATGCTCTAAGTGTTGCGAGCAGATATCAAGCTAATCCAGGTGAGAGTCACTGGACACTTGTTAAAAACATCCTTAAGTACTTGAGAAGGACTAAAGATGTGTTCCTAATCTATGGAGGTGAGGAGGAGCTCGTTGTAAATGGTTACACCGATGCTAGCTTCCAAACTGACACAGATGATTCACAATCTCAATCAGGTTTTGTGTTCACAATAAATGGTGGTGCAGTCAGTTGGAAAAGTTCCAAGCAGGAGACCGTGTCTGATTCTACAGCAGAAGCCGAGTACATTGCAGCTAGTGAGCTGCAAAGGAAAGGTGTTTGGATGAGGAGGTTCCTCATTGATCTTGGTGTGTTTCCAAATGCGTCTGCCCATTGTCTTTACATTGTGATAGCAATGGGGCGATTGCGCAGGCTAAGGAGCCAAGGAATCACCAGAAGAACAAACATGTACTGCGGAAATTTCACCTCATTCGAGAGTTCATTGGAAGAGATGAGATTAAGATGTGCAAAATACATACGGATTTGAATATAGCAGATCCTTTGACAAAGGCTCTTCCACAGCCTAAGCATGAGGCGCACGTGAGGTCTATGGGTATTAGATATCTAAAAGATTAACTCTAGTGCAAGTGGGAGACTGTTGGAAATATGCCCTAGAGGTAATCATAGAGATGATGATATTTCTATTGTATCCATGATTTATTATATGTTCATTGAATATCCATTAAAGACAACTTGTATTGATTGACAATTATGTGAATTGTCTGTGAAACTCTTTACTTGTATGGTTATTCGATAGTTGTCCCTGATCGGAGTTCATGTGAGGACACACATGAATATTAGATCAGCACATGTATTAGTTGATGACTATGTTCACAAGTCATAGACATGGAGATGTCAAACTAATAATGTGGGCACATGTATGACATGGGGCTGGACTACCCAGCATGAGATGTTCTTATTATCTCTTTACACATCATGTACGTTATGTCCTTCGACCTGAGATTGTGGTATGTACTCAAGATATGAATCGACTCACTTAGGGACTATCAAACACTACTTCGTAACAGGGTAGTTATAAAGATAGTCTTCGGGTTTGTCAGGAAGTATGCTGTGAGACATAGACGATCAAGATGGGATTTGCCCCTCTCCATGCGAGAGAGAGATATCACTGGACCACTCAAATGATTGGATCAAAATGCATGGTCGTGCTTAGGTCAAGTGTTAACCTATGAGTTGGACCAAATATTGTGTGGCAAGGGAATTACGTATATGTGATCGTGGTGGTTCGTCAGATATGATCTTTGCGTATACATAGGAGTTGACACGTCTTGCTAGAGGCCGCTGTCAACTATCGGGCGAGTAGGAGTACTCGGGCCGTGTCTATGTGTGCGTGAACCCATAGGGTCGCACGCTTAAGGGGCTGGAAGCCTGATTCGAGTTGGACTAGTCAGACCGGGATTAGGGTTTGCTAATGGGCCTCCAGGTCGGTGGGCTCATTAGGGACGCCTATATAAAGAGGGGTGGAGGCGACCAGGGTTTAACGACGTCATTAGACAACCGTCGCCCACCCCACGCCCGCGCCTATTGCTCCTCGCAGACCTAGCAGTCTGGAGGCGTGACGCTTCCTCCCTGTACGTGTGGGATACCTCGGAGGTGCTGCATCTGGAGCACAAGGACGAACCGCACGTGGAGAAGTGAAGGTCGGATGTGAACATCTACACGGCATCGCTGCTGCGACGCGCATGTCTACACCGAGACGTCTTCCGCTGCATCTGCGCGTCTAGTGGTAATCCCGTGATCTATAACTAGCAGTAGTTCCTGGTTTATTGGGGTCAAAAAATTTGCGTTCGGCTAACATAGCGGAACCATTTTTCGGCTACCACAGCAGTAGCATTGGCTAGCGTAGCATCCCCATCACCCTTCACACTCCTCCTTCTTCGGAAATGTCATCCTCGATCGTATGTCCATGATTCAAACCTAAGGACAAAGACATACTAGAAGAAGAACTTGGTGCCATTTTCAAAAGCACCGTATATGTGTGCTTAGGTTAAGTGTTAACCTATGAGTTGGACTAAATATTGTGTGGCAAGGGAATTACGTATATGTGATTGTGGTGGTTCATCAGATATGATCTTTGCGTATACATAGGAGTTGACACGTCTTGCTAGAGGCCGCTGTCAACTATCGGGCGAGTAGGAGTACTCGGGTCGTGTCTATGTGTGCGTGAACCCATAGGGTCGCACGCTTAAGGGGCTGGAAGCCTAATTCGAGTTGGACTCGAGTCAGACCGGGATTAGGGTTTGCTAATGGGCCTCCAGGTCGGTGGGCTCATTAGGGACGCCTATATAAAGAGTGAAGGACCGAGAAGCTACCCGAAAGCGACCAGAGGGGGGGTGAATGGGAGCTTCAAAATTTCCTTTCGGAAACTAGATGCCACTGTCCCAAAATCAACCCCAAAAGCGAACCCTAGAGCTTGCTAATGTCCACGACCCTAGATGTAGGGTGGATGCCTCCTAGAAGCACAGCGGGACACTAGACAACCCTAGAAAGCCAATGCAAAAGACGAAATCAAATCCAATCAAGAACGAACGAACCGCGAACGAAACGGCGCGAAACTCGATCGATCGGACTCTGCCTGCGTCCGGTCAGCAGGGACCGGACGCGTCCGGTCGTCAGAAAACAGCTCTGGGAGCTCTCTGTGTTGGACCGGACGCACAAGGCTCAAGCGTCCGGTCACAACCCTAGCGTCCGGTCAGATCAAAACAAACGCGATGAACTCAAACAAATGCGATGAACAGTGCAGACTGAGCGTCCGGTCGGTAGCGTCCGGTCAGGTTACGAACTGACCGGACTCACCAGAGCGTCCGGTCGCTTGATACCGGACGCGTCCGGTCGCTGAAAAACCGGTTTGGAACCTCTTGTTTCTGACCGGACTCACTGAAGGGAGCGTCCGGTCGATTTGAACAGAGCGTCCGGTCAAGCAAAGAGCTCAGACAGAGTTCAACCACCGGACGCACTGTAGCAGCGTCCGGTCGTTGAATGGAGCGTCCGGTCACCCCGCAGCCCCACTGTTCTTCGACCGATTCAACTCAAACTCACCCAAAACAAATCCTCTAGGGATCAAACTTGGTGAGTGAAGTCACAAGGAGGTTAGTGAGCTATCTGTAAGAGATCATGGCTCGAACCTAACTCCAAATCGGTGAATCGAAGAATTTCGGGGGAAGGAAGAAAAGTGACCCGAAACGAAAAATCGATCGATCTCCTAGACCGTGAGGTTAGAGATGATTTCTTTCGGTGGAAAGAAGTGCCTCACGATCTAGAACAACTCAGTTCAAACGGAATCGCAAAAGATGAACCGAGCACAAAGATCAAGCGACGGGAAAACTCATGGCACAAAGCAATACGCGAAGAACATGAAGAACATGAAATCAAAACGCGAATTGACACCAAGAGATGGGATCCAAGGTGAGGATACGGCCTCACTTCCTCGAATCAACAGTACACAGAGTGGAGTCTCTCTGCGGATCTCAACTAGCTAAAGCAGGGGATGGGAGAGTGGAAAACCTAATGCTAGGAAGCAAATGACTGCGCTAACTGAGATGGGGAGGAGGGTGTCTCCCCTGGACTACTTATACTAACCTAGCCTAAGTCTATTTCCTACTCTACCCCTCTCTACTCTAATTACAGAGCGGGCCAGGAAAACCCTAAGGCTAATCTGGTCCACCCGCTGGTGGTAGGTAGATCCGACGGCCACGCCCGCACGGTCTTCCGCGTCGCCTCCACGCAACCTTCAGATCGCCGCCACGTGCCGCCACCACTCTGCACCCCGGTTTTGTGGCCCAAACCGGGAAACCAGCCTTTTCCATCAGCCCCCGGTTTTGAGGCCCAAACCGGGAAACCAGCCTCCAGCCCGAGTTTTGTGGCCCAAACTCGGAAACCCGCAGCGCCCGAGTTTTGAGGCCCAAACTCGGAAACCGGCCCACGCCCAGGTTTTGAGGCTCAACCTGGAAACCGTCACGCCCAGGTTTGTGGCTCAACCTGGAAACCCAGCACCCAGGTTTTGAGGCCCAAACCTGGAAACCGTCCACCGTTGGTTTTTCCGGGCTCTACCAACAAACCGGCGTCGTAGAGGGGATGCACCGCCTGTGCACCCCTTCCACCGACATGATCGCACTTCTCCGCTTGTCGCTGTCGCAGGCTGCCAGCCACCACAGCTGATGCTCCGGCCTCCAGTCCATCAGTCCAAGTCCACGTCCGCCCTTCACCGTCCGATACATCGGCATGGCACGTCCGCCGCACGGCACGCCCATCCTTCATCGCGCCCGGTCCGTCGGCATGGCACGTCGCAACTTGACCTTCACCCGCCATCGATCACTGTCTCCGTGCTCGACACCTGCACAACACAAGCCAAAGAACATGCGCATCATACCCGTTGACAATCACTCATCACACAGAGACTCGGCATACACCCATGTATCCGCAATCTCCCCCTTGATGAGTGCATTGTCAACTCCACAACAAATCATGAATAAGAAGAAGGAGGTAGGAAGGAGTGGGAAGAGAAAACCCAACCAAATGACCCAAAAGCCTAACAAAAGCCAAAGAAGGTCAAGTGGATGAAGCGAAAAACTTGGTCCCCAAAGACATGGGCAACGGCTCGACGCAACCAAGCAAAGCAAAGCTAGCCCTCAAGAAGAGGTAGAACAGGCTCAACACCGCTAGCAGATACCAATTGAAGATCGGAGGACAACAGAAGCAAAATGCTAGTCCCTCAAGATAGAGGCACAGAGGCTCAACACAACTAGCAAGAAAATCACTCCGAACCAATTGGAAATCAACCCAAACCAAATGGGAAAGCACACCAGACGATACCAATTGAAAGCCAAATGAAAAAGCTTATGAAAGCTCATGAAAAGCTAGGAACGTTTGCTAGTCCCTCAAGACAGAGGCCAACAACTAGCAAACTCCCCTCGACAAATGCAAGCAACTAGGACGAATGATTCTCCCCTTAGTTGATCAACACAGGAGCATATGATTTGCATAAATTTCTCCCCCTAGTTGAAAATGCACTTATCAAGGCCAAAAGGTATCGGAGAAGCAACTCCCTTCACATAAACTCCCCCTGAACACAAGATCTCCTTCCAAAATGCATATGAAGTCAAAATGCAAGTTAGGAGCTTCAAGTATATAGTCAAAAGAGTGCAAAGATGCTCTAATCAGTATAGCTCCAACATCTCAATTAAGCACTCAAATAGCAAAGGCTCAAACTGATCACTTATACGAAATATGAAGCATAGGAGCATGTGAGCAGTTTTAAGCCAAAAAAGGATAGTCACCATCAAAATAACACTAGACATGTATAGAAGGAATCCAAACAAGTGCTAAACATATATACAAGGTGAACTACCCCTAGCAAAGTTCAATCATCATGCATAGGAATGAAGCATATACTTGTGATTCCAATTCATATCGGAGTTGCAGCGGTAAAGGAGTTCACAAGTTCATTTTTAGCATGTGATTGCGAGAGGTTGAAAGCTTGTCAATGCCTAACTTTTCAACCGTGCGAAGCCTATGCCGAAGCAATCAGAAGCTTAAAGCAACGGTTTCGGTCATACACTACATGGCTCAAGTTAACTCACTCAAGTGCAATGAGAAACAGTCTCAATACCATGAGGTGTTGACAAGCAATCCCATCTCGATCTTTTCAATTCAACAATACTTGGTTCAGATTTTAAGCAAGTTATGAACAACCAAGCAAGTGAATGACTCAGAACTAGAGACATAGCAACCTAGCATATATGAAAAGCAGGAATGGACTCAACACACCCTACACATGCTAGTTGCATATCTCAATGGTGAACATTTTCAGATTTATATACATTAGGCATAATTCACCATTCCAAAAATAGCTCGCTCATAACATGTAACAGTGATCAGAAGGAGCATAAGCTACAAGCATCATCATAAGTATCAGAGCAATACTAACAAGAGCATAATTACATTCTAGTGAATATAGACATGAAGCTCAGAATGTAAATGCGTATGCCCGACACAAAACTGAAAAAAAGAAGATACCAATTGGAAAGACTCAAGAAACTCAAAAGAAAAGAGCCTCAAAATAAAAGAGTCAGTCTGTACATCTCAAAATGCTTCCCCCATCTAAAAGGGGAAACACACACCAAGCTCACCCCTCAACCTATTAAAGGTTGATTCGTCTAAAGGCTTGGTGAAAATATCAGCCAATTGGTGATGAGTATCGACATGGCGAAGGTCGATATCACCCTTCTCCTGGTGGTCTCGCAAGAAATGAAAGCGCACATCAATGTGTTTGGTTTTCGAGTGAAGCACGGGGTTCTTAGCAACGCTAATGGCACTCGTGCTGTCACAAAGCAAAGGAACTCGAGTAAAGCTCAAACCAAAATCACGCAAAGTGGCCATCATCCAGAGTAACTGGGAACAGCAGCTAGCCGCAGCAACATATTCAGCCTCCGTGGTAGACTGAGCGACACTAGACTGCTTGCGAGAAGACCACGATACAAGAGAAGACCCAATAAACTGGCAAGTCCCAGAAGTGGACTTGCGCTCAATGCGACAACCAGCAAAATCAGCATCAGAAAAGCCACAAAGCGAGAGGGTGGAAGAAGCAGAATACCAAATCCCGAACTCAGGCGTGAAACGAAGGTACCTGAAGATGCGCTTCACCGCCTGACGGTGAGAAGTGCGTGGCGAAGCCTGAAAGCGCGCGCACAAGCACACGGCGAACTGAATGTCCCGTGCCGTCGCCGTCAGGTAGAGCAGCGATCCAATCATGCTGCGGTACTCCTTCTGGTCCACTGCTTCTCCATCCGTGTCGGCATCCAGGGCAGTCGTCGTCGACATGGGCGTCGGAAGAGGCTTGGCCTCACCCATGTCGAACCGCTTCAGCAAGTCCCTCGTGTACTTGCCCTGGTGCACAAACGTCCCCTCTCGGGATTGCTTAATTTGCAACCCGAGAAAGAAGGTCAGCTCGCCCATCATGCTCATCTCGAACTCCCTGCTCATAGTATCTGCAAACTTGGCAACCAAAGCGTGAGAAGAACCACCGAAAATGATATCATCCACGTAAATTTGGACCAAGAGAGTATCTTTGCCTTGCTTGAGGAGAAAGAGCGTTTTATCAACACATCCCATTTTAAAACCCTTAGCTAGCAAAAAGGTTTTTAATCTCTCATACCAGGCTCTAGGGGCTTGTTTCAAACCATACAAAGCTTTGTGGAGTTTAAAGACATGGTTTGGAAACTTGGGATTTTCAAAACCGGGGGGTTGCTGGACATAGACCTCCTCCTCAATGTAGCCGTTTAAGAAGGCACTCTTGACATCCATTTGAAAAAGTTTGAAACCCATGGATGCAGCATAAGCCAAGAGTATCCTAATAGCCTCCAAACGAGCTACAGGAGCGAAGGTCTCCTCATAATCTATCCCCTCCTTCTGACTATAACCCTTCGCTACAAGCCGGGCCTTGTTTCTCACAATGTGGCCCTCCTCTCCTTGCTTGTTTTTAAATACCCATTTTGTCCCAATAGGTTTACAGTCAGGAGGTGGTGGCACTAGAACCCAAACCCGATTTCGCTCAAAGTTCTCTAGCTCCTCATGCATGGCATTGACCCAATCCGGATCCGTCAATGCGTGTCCAACATCTCGGGGTTCAAAAGACGCAACAAAAGCAGAATGAGCAAAGTGCGAGATGTGCTGTGACCTGGAGCGAGTAACTCGCTCGTCGATGTCGCCGATCATCTGTTCAGGGGGTGCTGGCGCTGGATATGTCGTGGCGCCTCCCGGGAAGAAGTGACCTCCCCCTCAACAGCAGCTGGTTCCACCCCGGGTACAAAAGGTACCGCGCGAGGTGGAGGATCCCACGGCCCCCAGGAAGAAGAAGTGTCGGGGCCGTGAGTCGTCGTCGAGGCCGCCCTTTGCGGCACGGCAGGTGGAGGGGGTGCTGGATTATCTATACCTTCAGCACCCTCGTCCTCATCATCAAAAAGAGGCTCTCCAACCTCATGATCACCTGCACGCTCAAAACGAGAGAGGGACAAACAAGAGTCTCGTCGAAGGTGACATCTGATGTCTCCATGACTCGGTTAGTGTCAAGGTTAAGTACACGATAAGCTCGAGTGTGAGTGCCATAACCCAAAAACACACCGTCAGAAGAACGAGACTCAAACTTGTCCAGGTTGCCTTTCTTCAATATAAAACAGTGGCAACCAAAGACTCTAAAATAACTCACCTTGGGCTGGCGACCAAAACGCAACTCATAAGAGGTCTTCTTCAAAAACGCTCTCAGAAAAATGCGATTCGAAATGTAGCATGCAGTGTTCATAGCTTCGGCCCAAAAACGCCTAGGAGTCCTATGCTCATCAAGCATCGTCCTGGCCATCTCAACAAGGGTCCGATTCTTCCTCTCTACAACACCATTTTGAGGTGGTGTATAGGGGGAAGAAAACTGATGCTCCAAACCAAGGCGGTTACAAAACTTCTCAAAATCCGAATTTTTAAACTCGGAACCATTATCACTCCGAATAGCTCGCATCGAGTTCAAAGGGAACTCGTTCTGAAGACGCAAAATCAGATTGCGAGCAAATGAGAAAGTCTCGGTCTTCTCAGCTAAAAAGAAGACCCACGAATATCTCGAAAAGTCGTCAACAACAACCACAAACATACCACTTGCCACCAACCGAGCTCACCCGAGCCGGACCAACAAGGTCCATGTGTAAAAGCTCTCCGGGTGCGAGGTCATGACCTTAGTCACCGGATGGTGGGGAGCAGCAACCATCTTCCCATGTCTGCAAGAATGGCAAACTAGATCCTTCTCCATCGAAAGCTGGGCAATCCTCGGATTAGGCCAAGTGAGCTAAGTCTTGCAAGCAAGTCGAAGCTTAAATGACCGAGCCTCCTATGCCACTTCCAAAGATCGGAGGAGAAGGACTAGCCAAAAGACAGCGAGAAGAACCAAACGATTCCGAGAAATTCGCACAAAAGACTTTCCCAAGACAATACAAGATCGCCCTGAGGATCTAAGATGCGACTAAGGTTCGGTTTAAAACGAATCTCATAGTCATCATCAAAAAGTTGCGAAACAGAAAGAAGGTTAAAATGCAGGTTAGAAACAAGAGCAACATCGCGCAACACAAAGTGCTCATTAACCCGCACCGTCCCACGAGACAATACCTTACCTTTACTATTGTCGCCGAAGGTTATGTACTCCTTTCCGGCGACCGGGCTAAGGCTGGAGAACCACTTGGTGTTTCCGGTCATGTGCCTCGAACAACCGGAATCCACCAACCAAACGTCCTCCAACCGTCTTACCTACATCAATAGAAAGACATAGGGTGAGCATACGGTCCAACACTGGGGTTAGTGAAATAAGGGTAATACCAGTGTTGGGCCGGCTGCTCAAAAGAACGGTTAGCAGAAAAACCATTCCTAGCACGTCTACGAGGGAAGCGATCACCATGCTGAGGAAAACGTGGTCCGCTGGGGAAGAAGCGCTCACCGCGATACTCAAACTGCGGTGGGGGAAAGCGCTCAACTAAACCTCCGCCACGGGGTCCATTACCTGCAAAAGCAGGACCCCGTCGGGTACGCTCTCTACGAGGTTTACGCCTAGGAGCCTGGGCTCAACTGCTCTAGCGTCTCTCCTCGGAGCTCTCTCCTGCCTAGGCCTGGGACCCTGACGTCCGGACCTAGCTGCTCTCCCCTGGCCTTCGGTACATGTCCACCATGAGCTGGATGGTACATGTCCGGGTTCTCCATCTCCGAGCCCTGCGCGCCTCTCTCCTGCGCCTAAAGCAGAACTCGCTCAAGTGGCCATCTCTCCCACAAAAATCACATTGGTACCTCACCGCACGCAAAGGGGTTGTTGGTGACCAGAGCTGTGGGGTGGCTCTCTTTGCCTTTGCCTTTGTGGCAACTCCTCACGAATGGGTGGCATAGCATCAAGCTTGTTTGAGGTGGTGGTTTGGCTTGGGTGCCCAAACTGGGTTCTTGGGAGGAGCTCTCAGGGGTTCCTCAACCACACCATCTTGGTGATAGGCTTGGCTGGCTCTTTGAGTGGAAGCTTGGCAAGTTTGGGAGTAGTGGTGGAATTGGGCTTCTCACATGGGTTCAGACCACTAGACTCTCCAATCTTCCCAAAGGCTGAGAGATCAACACTCTGAGCAAAACCTACACCAGGGGCACCAACAGCTCGCTTGAATTGGGAGATCATCATCCCGAGCTGCGGCTCACTACTGGAGACCCATGACAAGATGGACCGAAGGTATGTGTTTTCTTCCTCGGTTTGCATCTTGCCATGCTTCACATTGGCAATCTCCATCTCCAGGCCCTCACACAAAGCACACCTCAAGACACAAGTGCTATCTGAGCTGGCCTTGACTAAAGACTCAATCTTGGCATCTTCTCTGCCAACTCAGATTGCAAGACAGGACAAGTCTTGCACGCACCCAACAACTGCGGTCTAGCACGGAGCTCATCCACCTCATCTACCAACGCAGCATACTTACCTCTCAGAGTGAGAAGGTCAGTCATGTGCGCGGTGCACGACTCGCACTCCACCTCCTCCGACACTACCACGGTGGACCGAGCGAACTCAAGCTCCTTCACCGTGTCCTCCCACTTCTGCCTAAACTCCTTGCGCTCTCTAGCGGCACGCCTAAGCAACTTATCTTGGCTAAGGAGGGCAGCAGTCAACTTCTCAACCTCGGAGGAAAGCTCGTCGTAGGTGAGAGATACCTGGGAGGTGTCGTCGTCGTCGTCGTCGTTCCGAGGGGTACGCTCCGGCTCGCCGTCGACCTCATCTCCGAGCGCCATGGTGCAGAAGCCGTCGTCGTCGGCGAAGAAGCAGAGGCCGTTCAGCTTGTCCTCGATCCTCTTCTCTTCTCGGACTCGTCATCGCTCGAGCTGGCGGAGTCGTCATCCGAGCCGTCGACGTCGCTGAGCGTGGCGAAGAACGCGCGCTGCTCAGCTTGCTGCTTCTCCAAGTACTTCTTCTTGATGTACTCTTTGTCGAAGCCGCCCCGTTTCTTGTGCCTTGGGGGGACGTGCTTCTCCTTGTACTTGGAGTCGCGCTTGCGCCCATGTTCGCCCTTGCCCAAGTGCTTGTTCTTCTTGGGGCAGTTGGCGATGAAGTGGTCGGGGTCGCCGCACTCGTAGCATCCCGTGCGTCCTCCTCCTCGACGACGGTTCATGCGGTTGTTGTGGAACCGCGAGAACCGGTTGGCAAGCAAAGCCAACTCGTCGTCTCCCAAAGACTCCAGCTGGTCCTCTGTCACAGAAAAGAGAGAAGAAAGCGCAAAGCCAGCTGAGGGGTTAGAGGAAGAGCCGGAAACCAAAGCCATGGACGGGCGAGAAGGATTTTCAAAAGAAGCCCTCGCCATAGCATCAATCTCACTGGACTTGAGCTTACTGAAGAGCTCGTCGCAGGTGAGGGTCTCATAGTTCGGGGATTCGATGATCGCCTGAACCTTGGAGTCCCACACCGAACGGTCAAGAGTGTGCAAAAGCTTCAAAGCACGCTCATGATCGTCAAAAGGCAACTGCTCTCTGTTAGCCCTCATCCTGTTGACAATCACCTGAAAGCGAGCGAATAAACTCTCTATGCTCTCGCCAGGCTGATGTCGGAAGTTCTCATACTCCCTCTTGAACGACTCGTAGAGTCGGGTTTTGACTTGAGAGGTGCCCTCATGAAAGCGATGAGGGTGCCCAAATCTCCCGAGCCGTAGCAAGGTGAGAAACACGATCAAACTCCCAGCGCTCAAACACGAAAAGAGCGCATTACGGGCTCGGCTATTGGCATCGTGCTCATCGATCTGGATCTGAGTCACACGAGCAGCCAAGACCACGTAATCGGGGAGTTGCAAATATCCCAGATGGAAGAACTCAAACTCTGCAGATAGGCCGACATGCGTATCTTCCAATACGCATAGTTCGTCCCATCGAAAAACGGCGGTTTGCCCACGCCGCGATCCATGTCGCCTTCGGTGGATCTGGAACCGGCTAAGGTGGAAGATCCTTAACCCGCTCCGATACCAATTGAAGGACCGAGAAGCTACCCGAAAGCGACCAGGGGGGGGTGAATGGGAGCTTCAAAATTCCTTTCGGAAACTAGATGCCACTGTCCCAAAATCAACCCCAAAGCAACCCTAGAGCTTGCTAATGTCCACGACCCTAGATGTAGGGTGGATGCTCCTAGAAGCACAGCGGGACACTAGACAACCCTAGAAAGCCAATGCAAAAGACGGAAATCAAATCCAATCAAGAACGAACGAACCGCGAACGAAACGGCGCGAAACTCGATCGACGGACTCTGCCTGCGTCCGGTCAGCAGGGACCGGACGCGTCCGGTCGTCAGAAAACAGCTCTGGAGCTCTCGTGTGGACCGGACGCACAAGGCTCAGCGTCCGGTCACAACCTAGCGTCCGGTCAGATCAAAACAAAGCGATGAACTCAAAACAAACGCGATGAACAGTGCGACGAGCGTCCGGTCGGTAGCGTCCGGTCAGGTTTACGAACTGACCGGACTCACCAGGCGTCCGTCGCTTGATCCGGACGCGCGGTCGCTGAAAAAACGGTTTGGAACCTCTCTGTTCTGACCGGACTCAGAAGGAGCGTCGGCGATTTGAACAGAGCGTCCGGTCAAGCAAAAGAGCTCAGACAGAGTTCAACCACCGGACGCACTGTAGCAGCGTCCGGTCGTTGAATGGAGCGTCCGGTCACCCCGCAGCCCACTGTTCTTCCACCGATTCAACTCAACTCACCCAAAACAAATCCTCTAGGGATCAAACTTGGTGAGTGAAGTCACAAGGAGGTTAGTGAGCTATCTCTAAGAGATCATGGCTCGAACCTAACTCCAAATCGGTGAATCAAAGAATTTCGGGGGAAGGGAAGAAAAGTGACCCGAAACGAAAAATCGATCGATCTCCTAGACCGTGAGGTTAGAGATGATTTCTTTCGGTGGAAAGAAGTGCCTCACGATCTAGAACAACTCAGTTCAAACGGAATCGCAAAAGATGAACCGAGCACAAAGATCAAGCGACGGGAAAACTCAAGGCACAAAGCAATACGCGAAGAACATGATGAACATGAAATCAAAACGCGAATTGACACCAAGAGATGGGATCCAAGGTGAGGATACGGCCTCACTTCCTCGAATCAACAGTACACAGAGTGGAGTCTCTCTGCGGATCTCAACTAGCTAAAGCAGGGGATGGGAGAGTGGAAACCCTAATGCTAGGAAGCAAATGACTGCGCTAACTGAGATGGGAGGAGGGTGTCTCCCCTGGACTACTTATACTAACCTAGCCTAAGTCTATTTCCTACTCTACCCCTCTCTACTCTAATTACAGAGCGGGCCAGGAAAACCCTAAGGCTAATCTGGTCCACCCGCTGGTGGTAGGTAGATCCGACGGCACGCCCGCACGGTCTTCCGCGTCGCCTCCACGCAACCTTCAGATCGCCGCCACGTGCCGCCACCACTCTGCACCCCGGTTTTGTGGCCCAAACCGGGAAACCAGCCTTTTCCATCAGCCCCGGTTTTGAGGCCCAAACCGGGAAACCAGCCTCCAGCCCGAGTTTTGTGGCCCAAACTCGGAAACCCGCAGCGCCCGAGTTTTGAGGCCCAAACTCGGAAACCGGCCCACGCCCAGGTTTTGAGGCTCAACCTGGAAACCGTCACGCCCAGGTTTTGTGGCTCAACCTGGAAACCCAGCACCCAGGTTTTGAGGCCCAAACCTGGAAACCGTCCACCGTTGGTTTTTCCGGGCTCTACCAACAAACGGCGTCGTAGAGGGGATGCACCGCCTGTGCACCCCTTCCACCGACATGATCGCACTTCTCCGCTTGTCGCTGTCGCAGGCTGCCAGCCACCACAGCTGATCCTCCGGCCTCCAGTCCATCAGTCCAAGTCCACGTCCGCCCTTCACCGTCCGATACATCGGCATGGCACGTCCGCCGCACGGCACGCCCATCCTTCATCGCCCGGTCCGTCGGCACGGCACGTCGCAACTTGACCTTCACCCGCCATCGATCACTGTCTCCGTGCTCGACACCTGCACAACACAAGCCAAAGAACATGCGCATCATCCCGTTGACAATCACTCATCACACAGAGACTCGGCATACACCCATGTATCCGCAAAGAGGGGTAGGGGCGACCGGATTTGCTATAACGTCATAGACAGCGTCGCCCACCCCAGCGCCCGCGCTAATTGCTCCTTGCAGACTAGCAGTCTGAGGCGTGACGATTTCCTCCCTGTACGTGTGGGATACCTCAGAGGTTGCTGCATCTGGAGCACAAGGACGAAACCTCACGTGGAGACGTGAAGGTTGGACGTGAACATCTACACGACATCGCTGCGACACGCACTGTTACACCGAGACGCCTTCCGCTGCATCGCGTCTAGTGGTAATCTCGTGATCGATAACTAGTAGTAGTTCCTGGTTTATGGGGTCGAAAATTTTGCATTCGGCTACATAGCGGAACCATTTTTCGGCTACCACAGCGGTAGCATTGGTAGCGTAGCATCCCATCACCCTTCACACTCCTCCTTCTTCCGGAAATGTCATCCTCGATCGTATGTCCATGATTCAAACCTAAGGACAAAGACATACTAGAAGAAGAACTTGGTGCCATTCAAAAGCACCGTATATGTGTGCTTAGGTTAAGTGTTAACCTATGAGTTGGACTAAATATTGTGTGGCAAGGGAATTACGTATATGTGATTTGTGGTGTCATCAGATATGATCTTTGCGTATACATAGGAGTTGACACGTCTGCTAGAGGCCGCAGTCAACTATCGGCGAGTAGGAGTACTCGGGCCGTGTCTATGTGTGCGTGAACCCATAGGGTCGCACGCTTAAGGGGCTGGAAGCCTAATCGAGTTGGACTCGAGTCAGACCGGGATTAGGGTTTGCTAATGGGCTCCAGGTCGGTGGGCTCATTAGGGACGCCTATATAAAGAGGGGTAGGGGCGACCAGGATTTGATATACACGTCATTAGACAGCCGTCGCCCACCCCACGCCCGCGCCTAATTGCTCCTTGCAGACCTAGCAGTCTGGAGGCGTGACGCTTCCTCCCTGTACGTGTGGATACCTCAGAGGTGCTGCATCTGGAGCACAAGACGAACCGCACGTGGAGACGTGAAGGTTGGACGTGAACATCTACCGACATCGCTGCGACACGCACGTCTACACCGAGACGCCTTCCGCTGCATCTGCGCGTCTAGTGGTAAATCGTGATCGATAACTAGTAGTAGTTCCTGGTTTATGGGTCGAAAAATTTTGCGTTCGGCTAACATAGCGGAACCATTTTTCGGCTACCACAGCGGTAGCATTGGCTAGCGTAGCATCCCCATCACCCTTCACACTCCTCCTTCTTCCGGAAATGTCATCCTCGATCGTATGTCCATGATTCAAACCTAAGGACAAAGACATACTAGAAGAAGAACTTGGTGCCATTTTCAAAAGCACCGTATATGTGTGCTTAGGTTAAGTGTTAACCTATGAGTTGGACTAAATATTGTGTGGCAAGGGAATTACGTATATGTGATTGTGGTGGTTCATCAGATATGATCTTTGCGTATACATAGGAGTTGACACGTCTTGCTAGAGGCCGCTGTCAACTATCGGGCGAGTAGGGGTACTGGGCCGTGTCTATGTGTGCGTGAACCCATAGGGTCGCACGCTTAAGGGGCTGGAAGCCTAATTCGAGTTGGACTCGAGTCAGACCGGGATTAGGGTTTGCTAATGGGCCTCCAGGTCGGTGGGCTCATTAGGGACGCTATATAAAGGGGGTAGGGGCGACCAGGATTTGATATACACGTCATTAGACAGCCGTCGCCCACCCCACGCCCGCGCCTAATTGCTCCTTGCAGACCTAGCAGTCTGGAGGCGTGACGCTTCCTCCCTGTACGTGTGGATACCTCAGAGGTGCTGCATCTGGAGCACAAGGACGAACCGCACGTGGAGACGTGAAGGTTGGACGTGAACATCTACACGACATCGCTGCGACACGCACGTCTACACCGAGACGCCTTCCGCTGCATCTGCGCGTCTAGTGGTAATCTCGTGATCGATAACTAGTAGTAGTTCCTGGTTTATGGGGTCGAAAAATTTTGCGTTCGGCTAACATAGCGGAACCATTTTTCGGCTACCATCAAGCGGTAGCATTGGCTAGCGTAGCATCCCCATCACCCTTCACACTCCTCCTTCTTCGGAAATGTCATCCTCGATCGTATGTCCATGATTCAAACCTAAGGACAAAGACATACTAGAAGAAGAACTTGGTGCCATTTTCAAAAGCACCGTATATGTGTGCTTAGGTTAAGTGTTAACCTATGAGTTGGACTAAATATTGTGTGGCAAGGGAATTACGTATATGTGATTGTGGTGGTTCATCAGATATGATCTTTGCGTATACATAGGAGTTGACAGTCTTGCTAGAGGCCGCTGTCAAACTATCGGGCGAGTAGGAGTACTCGGGCCGTGTCTATGTGTGCGTGAACCCTAGGGTCGCACGCTTAAGGGGTGGAAGCCTAATTCGAGTTGGACTCGAGTAGGACCGGGATTAGGGTTGCTAATGTGCCTCCAGTCGGTGGGGATCAGTAGGACCTCCTATATAAAGAGGGGTAGGGGCGACCGGAATTGATAACACGTCATTAGACAGCCGTCGCCCACCCCACGCCGCGCCTAATAATTGCTCCTTGCAGACCTAGCAGTCTGGAGGCGTGACGCTTCCTCCCTGTACGTGTGGATACCTCAGAGGTGCTGCATCTGGAGCACAAGGACGAACCGCACATGGAGACGTGAAGGTTGGACGTGAACATCTACACGACATCTCTGCGACGCGCACGTCTAAACCGAGATGCCTTCCGCTGCATCTGCGCGTCTAGTGGTAATCTCGTGATCGATAACTAGTAGTAGTTCCTGGTTTATGGGGTCGAAAAATTTTGCGTTCGGCTAACATAGCGGAACCATTTTTCGGCTACCACAGCGGTAGCATTGGCTAGCGTAGCATCCCCATCACCCTTCACACTCCTCCTTCTTCCGGAAATGTCATCCTCGATCGTATGTCCATGATTCAAACCTAAGGACAAAGACATACTAGAAGAAGAACTTGGTGCCATTTTCAAAAGCACCGTTAGTGTTAGCCAAAACACAAGCTCAACACCTCGACAAGCAAAGTCGGAAACACAACCGCTCTCAAAAAGGTCGCCTTCGTGGATCCGGAACCGGTTAAGGTAGAGAGATCCTTAACTAGCTCCGATACCAATTGAAGGACCGAATTGGCGACCAGAGGGGGGTGAATGGGAGCCTCAAATTTCTTCTCGAGAAATCAACGGCCTCTGTCCCAGAAAGTCACCCCAAAAGCAAGAATCTCACATGGGTAGTGTTCACGAGCCAACAGTGGCTGGATGTTCTCAGTGATGACCGACGAACACAGCAGAACAATCACCACCGAGGGAAAACACACTGCACAGCCAGATCAATCCGAAAACCAAAATGGTGCTCTCTAACTCGATGGAAATGAGAAAAGAGCCCAAACCTAAATCACCCAAACCAACTGCGGATACATGGGTGTATACCGAGTCTCTAGTGATGAGTGATTGTCAACTGGGATAATGTGCATGTTCTTTGGCGTGTG
>VDCT01001221.1:0-125000 GCA_009763385.1 Coix lacryma-jobi var. lacryma-jobi
AGCTCGATAAATTTGTAGTCGTGTTCATTGACGACATCCTTGTCTATTCAAGAACTCCTGAAGATCACGCCAAGCATCTTCGAATCGTTCTCTCTCGTCTCAGAGATCACCAGCTGTATGCCAAGTTCAGTAAATGCGAATTCTGGCTAGATCAAATTCAATTCCTTGGTCATGTCCTGTCCGCTGAAGGTGTGTCAGTTGACCCTGAAAAAGTGGCAGATATCTTGGATTGGAAGCCACCTACCACTGTCCGCGAAGTTCGCAGCTTCATGGGAATGGCTGGATACTATCGTCGATTCATCCCAGATTTCTCCAGAGTCGCCAAGCCTATCACAGAGTTGTTGAAGAATTCCGTGGATTTCGTTTGGTCACCAGCCTGTGAGCAAGCCTTTCAAGCCTTGAAGAAACTGCTAACTACCTCACCAGTCCTAGCTCAACCAGATATCGAGAAACCCTTCGATGTATACTGTGATGCATCTGGTACTGGTTTGGGCTGTGTTTTGATGCAAGAAGGACGAGTAATCGCTTATGCCTCACGACAGCTTAAGCGACATGAGGAAAACTACCCACCCATGATCTTGAGCTAGCAGCAGTCGTGCATGCCTTGAAGATTTGGCGTCACTATCTGTTAGGCAGTACCTGCAATATGTATACGGATCACAAGAGCCTAAAGTATATATTCACTCAAGAAGAATTGAATATGAGGCAGAGAAGATGGCTTGAGCTGATTAAAGATTATGATCTCAAGGTACATTACCATCCTGGTAAGGCAAATGTAGTTGCCGATGCCCTCAGTCGCAAGTCACACTGCAACTGTCTGACGACAAAGCCCTATGATCTTTCCTTGTGCCATGAACTTGAAAGGATGGGTATCGAAATGATCCCGCAAGGAAGCCTGAATAATGTCAGCATAGAAACATCCATCAAGGATCAAGTCATTGCTGCTCAGAAGGATAACCCTGGAATCAAGCACATCATCGAAAAGGTCCAGACTGGAAAGACTGATTGTTTCAGGATCGATGATGTAGGAGTTGTTTGGTTCAAGAACCGTCTAGTAGTTCCCAAGGTGCCTGAATTGAGACAGTTAACCTTGATGAAGCACACTTGACCAGATTCTCTATTCACCCCGGCAGTAACAAGATGTACCAAGACTTAAAGCAGAGATTCTGGTGGACTAAAATGAAGATTGAGATTGCCCGGTATGTCGCTCAGTGTGATACCTGCCAAAGAGTCAAGGCAGTACACATCGGTGTGATAACATGCCAAGAGTCAAGGCCGTAGGACACATGGAAGCCTGGAGGAGGATTGCAACCTTTGTCAGTACCCGCTTGGAAATGGGACGACATTAGTATGGATTTTGTTAATGGACTACCCAGAACCAGAAAGGTTTGATTCCATTGGGTAATCGTGGACCGACTCACTAAGCAAGCTCACTTTTTGCCAGTCAAGACCAGTTACACTGTCCCCATGTATGCCACTTGTACAAGAACAACATAGTGAAGCTTCATGGCATACCCAAGAGCATTGTCTCTGACCGTGGTACCAGTTTGTCGCTAAGTTTTGGAAAGCGTTCCATGCCTCACTGGAACCAAGCTCTTGCATAGTACAGCTTATCATCCTCAAACTGATGGACAAACAGAGCGAGTCAACCAAGTGCTGGAAGACATGTTGAGAGCCTGTATTCTTACCTTCGCAGATACTGGGATGACTGTTTGCCTTTGGCAGAGTTCTCGTATAATAACAGCTACCAAGAGAGCATCAAAATGGCACCCTTTGAAGCACTGTACGGTCGTCGTTGTCGTAACACCCCTCAGTTGGTCTGAGCACGGAGAAAGAGAATTCTTCGAGTTGACCTGGTTAAAGATATGGAAGAGAAAGTCAAGCAGATACAGGAAAATATGAAGATTGCCCAATCTCGACAGAAGAGCTACGCAGACAAGAGACGTCGACCTTTGAAGTTTCAAGTTGGAGATTATGTATATCTCAAGGTCTCACCAACAAAAGGAGTCACTCGTTTTGGAGTCAAAGGAAAGTTAGCACCTCGCTACATTGGTCCGTTTGAGATTTTGGAATGTTGTGGCAAGGTAGCTTACAAGCTGAAGTTGCCTGATCATCTCTCCGCTGTCCACAATGTTTTCCATGTCTCCCAACTCAAGAAGTGTCTCAGAGTACCAGAACAGTCGTCGTGGAAGTTGAAGGTGTCGAGCTAGAGCCTGATCTGTCCTACTCAGAATACCCAGTTCGCGTGTTGGACCACAAGGATCGCGTTACCCGAAGAACCACCACAAGATGGTACAAAATCCAGTGGAACCAGCACTCTGAAGAAGAAGCTACTTGGGAATCTGAAGACTTCTTAGCAAAGAAACACCCCGACTTTCTCGAATCTCTGTCAATGTAAAGTTTTGCCTTTATCCCTTCTTTGTCCTTTTGTAAGACGTGGAATCTCGGGCGAGATTTCTTTAAGGGGGGGAGGCTGTAACACCTCTGGTGTTTAGCATGTAATTAACTTGACATATCATCATTAAGCATCTTGAATCATGATTTCATGTGTATGCATTTTGCTAAGTGTATCATTTTATGTGATTATCTCTATTGCAAAAACCCTATTTAGCCCACTTCTCTCTACTAGGGCAAAATGGTAAATTCATCTCTGTGATTAGCTTTGTGTAATTCTTATTCCTTTGGTGTCTTGAAGTGTTGTTGTGTTGGCCAAAGTTCAAAAATCAGAATTTGATTTCAAAACTCTTTGCAAAACCCTGATTTCCAAATCCTGGATTTTATCCCTCTTGTTGTGATTCAAAAATTATTCAAAATTTGGGATTGGTCCAAAAAGCAAAGTTGTAGATCTGTCAAAGAGAAACAACTTTGGTATTTACAAATTTTCAAGTTGCAGTACAAAGTTTTGAGTTATTTCAAATTCAATCAAACTCCAGTTTTTGTCCCCTTTTCAGTTTTCAAAATGAGTTCAAAAACTAATGAGTTTCTGGAAAAGTGTATAATAGCAAAGTTGTAGGTTTTGATAAAAGAACAACTTTCATGTTTACAGATTTTCAAGTTTCAGTTTGAAATCCAGAGTAATTTTGATTTGAATCAAGTTTGAAAAAGTGTCCCCTTTACTGTTTTCAAGTATTGTTCAAAAACTATTTGGAATTTGAAAATGTTCATATTGACAAAGTTGTAGATCTCGTTTTTCTGAGCAACTTTGGTGTTTTGAGTTTTTGTCGCTCAGTTCAAGTTTTTGAAGTAGTTTTGCAAAATACAGAAACCAGCCAAAAGTCAAACCTAGCCTAGACCCTGTTCATCTTCTCCGGTAGGGGGGGGGGGGTCCGGCCATGGCCGCCTCGCCGTCGCCGCGTGCGCCACGCGCCTGGCTGCTGTCCGCCTGCTCCCGACCAGCCGCCTGCAACCGCGACAGCACGCCGCACCCGCACGCGCAACCGCTGACCCTCGCACCCGTCCCCCACTGCTCCCCGACACCGCCGCCGCGTGTTCAACGTCGGCGAGCTCACGCCCAGGCCCGAGAGCGCGCGTCAACCCTGCTGCCAGCGCAAATCGAGTGCGCACGCCTCCGTGAAGCTTACCCGCCTGCCCGTGACACCTCTCCGCCCCCGAGCGCGCCTATAAAACCTCCCCGCCGGTGAGCCGAAGCCCTCACCGCCTCCGCCACCGTCGCCAGCTCACACCAGCCGCCTCCCGAGCTCAACCATCTAGCTCAGGAGCTCCGCCGGTCCTTGGCAGCTTCACCACCCCTCAATTTGGTCTCTACCGTCCCTGGTGCCCCGCCGTTAACTCGCCGTTCCCATCTCCGGCGAGAAGCCCGTCGAGGTCGGGATCGTGAAATAATACTCCCTCTCGGCCTTGATCATCTCCCTCCGACCCCCGCATCACCTTCCTGCTCCTTTGCGCCTCTGACAGACCCCTTGCGGTCCACTTGTATCGCGCAGGATCATCGGGACGACGATCGCCGCCGTGAGCTTTCCGCCGGCCACCGTCGACCACCTCCCTCCGTTCATCCCCTTCCCTCGCCGAGCCGCTAATCGACTCACGGTGAGCTCCTGATGCCGTCCCTACCCTCGGTTTCGCCGCGGAGAGCCCGCAGTGGCCGGCGCAGCAGCGCCGCCGCCGTCGGCCGCCGCCGGTGAGCGAGGGAGAAGAACAGTGCTCTTTTCTATTTTTCTCATACATGTGAATAGTGCTGAGATTTCATATTTTTGTGTGATTTTCTGTGTTGATCCCAAAAATTCTGAAATTTTTGTGGTAGACTCTTTATGCTCTGAAGTATTTTATAAAAATATGAAACTTGACTTTTCTGCACAAATTTGAAAATGAAAAATTCCCTTTTAATTAATAAATGATGGTTTTGGATTTTTAGAAAATGTTTTATAACTCCAAAATTTATGAGATCACTTTTTGTGAGCTAGTTATGCCTGACAAGTCTCTGGTGAAATTTTGAAGTCTTTTGGAACAAGTGATTTTGAGCTTTATTTTAATTAAGGAATAGTGCTTTTGTTAATTAAAGTCTAGATTTAATTGGCACCTTAATGACCTCCAAAAATTATGAAATTTGTTTTGCCATATAGTTGTACTCTAATTAACTTGTGTGATTAATTTGGTAATTTTTGGAGCACCTTCATAAATGACCTTTTTAAATAATTAAGAAAAAATAGAAAAGGGTGATTAGGGTTAGCGTTGATTGACCTGTGATGTGACTTTTGGGATGCTTGATGTTCATAGACCCCTACCCTTTGGTCTATGATGTTTGTGATGCTATGTTTGATTGATGTTAGGATAGTTATGATAAAGTCTAGTTTAATCAATTTTGCTAAGGAAGAAATGGCTAACTTTATGCTCAACCTAGATTTCGATTATGCCTTGCCTTAGAGTAATCTTGAATCTGTGGTTTTGTCTTGCACCTGAAGTCCATGTCATCATTCTCATGAGCATTCATCATTGCATCCGTATAGTTGACGAAGAAGGCCCTGAAGTCGAGGTAGCCGCCGAAGGATCTGTCCCCGAGGCAACCCCAAGCTCCGACGCTTATACCTACCCCGACTCTGCTCTTTTTGCCATCCAAGGCAAGCCCCGGTGCATTTAACCCTACCTTGCTTTTATAAATGCTTTCTTTAAATGTTTTGAGTTAAATTATTGCATTAGGTTGATAGGAGTTGAGTGAAATCCTATCTGATGCATTATCTACTTGACCAATGATACACCCGATACCTGCTTTTCAAAAACTATTTGAAAAATGCTTAGCAATGCTATATGATAGATTTGCAATAAAAATGCCAAGTTCAAGAGTGTGATCACTTTAAGAATATTTGGGAATTCTGGTTTACTCCCACCATTGGCTAAGTATCTGATCCGTACCTAGTCAATGGGAAGGAGAGGTTGTCCTTGCGTACGGTGCCGTCATGTTGTAGTCCGGGACTCAACAGTTGACACCGACCGGGACAGGGTTGAAAAACTGACAGGACCTGTACTCTTGGGTTAGAGTCCCGAGGTGCTTGTCGCTGGCTGGAAAATTTAGGGACCACCTGTATGGGGGCCTGTTTGACTAAGACTTGCAACTATTCACATACTACGGAAAGCTTCGGCTCCGAGGAATCCTTGATTGGACCGACAACCGCGCACTGGAGTGGAGAGATGCGGAAGTAGCATGTACCCACGTGGGTTAGAGGCGGATTGGAGTGGTGTACTGTGCTTCCGGGTGGCGTAGGACCGGGCCCAATCTTGGAGGAATCGTGGGTAGACGAGTTGGCATATGCAAGCTTTGGTGCTACATATGCAGTGTGGATAGGGACCCTCAGCTGAGTATTATTTATCCGGATTAACGCTGCTCCTCGTTATGGAGACTTAGTCACTGACTGTCAACAGGGATGTGGTTCTCAACTAGGTCTGTTTTGAAATATAAAATGAATCATGAATGATTGATGGAACAAGGAATACCGAACCTTTCAAAATAAAAATGAGGTTACCAAAAATGCTTTTCTGCAAAATACTTGAACTTGCTTAAGCCTTACCTTGACTACCCTAAGCCCTGCATTCCTGAGTCTTCTCCCTTTTCTTTAGTCGGGTAAGTCTTGTTGAGTACCTTTGTACTCAGGGTTATTTACCCATGTTGCAGGTATGGCAGACTCCTCAGTATGCCTCGGACCCTGCTGTGTGACTGTTGTTCAGGAAGAGGCCGATGAGGCCGATGAGTGATTATTCACCCTCGGGCTGGGTGATGTATCTTATCTTTTAGTTGTTGTCATCTGCTACCCTGCCAACTCTATTTGAACTATGGTCTGTAATAATTTCACTTTAGTTTATGTTGAACACTGGTTTGTAAAACTTTGTTATTTAAGTCTTCCGCTATTTACTCCGATGTTATTTGTCAAATGTTCAAAGTTGATTGTAACTGAATTGTGAGCTGATCCTGCGGACATCGGGCACTGATGTAGCCCAGTGGCGAACCCGGTCTTAATCTCTTGGCCGTACGGATCGACTGTCAGTGGTTGATAGTGATCAGTGGGCCATGGGATTGGGGTCGTTACGTCTCACAAATGGTGGGTCTCGTTGCCATTCGCTTTTTCCTCCATTCAGTTTTACATCTGCAAAAGCACTTTTCAAAAATTCAAGAAAACGGGGGTCACCCGACCCCTTGCTTACCTCTGTTTTGTGCATTGCAGCGTGTCAGCCTGTGCTCAGCAGTTCGGTGTGGTTCGGTGATGAAATTTGGGGGTCGTCCGACCCCCCCACACTTGAATTTTTCCATAAATGAACTCTGAACATGACGCAAAGGTAAAATGCAAAGCGCTCTACTGGTGGCAAACACACCAGTAGAGACGATATTTATTTTATTTATTCTCTAAGAGAGAAATACATTGGAAATTTAAAAGGGAAACAAATCTAATATGAAACTTGGGAATTCGAAAATAAATCTAACATGGAACTTTATTCTAATCTAAGCTAAACTATCTATGGAGACGGGGGGTCTAGGAGGTCATCCCGCCCCAAAGCCCTAGCGAAGCGTTTGAGCTTCGCAGAGGTGCTAATCCTAAGATGGCGAAAGTCATCTTCTAAGTCTTTATTCGCCATCTTCAACTCTGACACCGTCTCCTCCAACACCTGTTCCTTTCTTGCAGGGTGGAGGTGACGTGCATCAGCCTCTCCAGATCCGTCTTCTTGTCTTCCTCCTCGAATTGTCCCGGCGGCCCCTTGATCGACGGAGGGTCCATCCTCCGCCGAACAGAAGCTTGGACTCCAGGGACTCCCGCAGCTCATCCTTCTCTTCCGTGTTGAGAGAAGGGATGACTACCTTCCCTCGGCCATGCCCACCGGCCATGATCCGATGGGTCTTCCAGAACGTGGGCGTCGACGGAGAGTATGACGAAGTATACTCCGCACTCCCCGTTGTCGTGGTGATCGCGCATGGGTTCTCCTCCGGCGGGGCCTTCCCCTTCAGCGCGAGTTGGCCTGTGGTCGGCCTAGTAGTCGGCGTGATGGAGCGGCCGGGGGATTTCCTGATCCCCCTTCTCAGAGTAGCGAGCGGACGATGCGCGCGGACGCGTGGACGATGGACGAGAGGGGGTGGGCTGCCGACCAGCCGACGGGCCGCCGGACGCGGCGACCCCGCCAGCCCGGACCTGAGGCCAGGAGAACGGCCGCACATCACGATTGCTCGGCATTGAGCGAGGCCTGCTCTAGATCTTCGCTCAGAGCCCGTCGTGGCGTGGATGTTGCAGGGCGCGTGGTTTTGCTAGTGGGTGCCATAGCTAGAGTGCAGGGAAGGTTTGGGGGCTCTGGCCTTGCGTGGAATTGCGAGTAGGAGGAAGAAGAAGGAGATGGGTGTGCAAGGTTAAATAGCGGCTGCAGATGATTGCGATGCCGATTTTCATGCGATCGCCGCGGAAAACTCGTAACATCACAGAGTCCGTCGCGCCGCCGTTCCAATCCGTAAGGTAGGGAGCGGCCGACCCCATCGGTTTTGGATTTGGGGTTTATCTCTAGGGGTTGTTATCCACTCGTCACGGTGACTCATCTGCGAGTCGAACCTCCTCGAGGCGGGGTCGCCCGACCCCCTTGATGGGTGTCCGGCGCGGTCACGTACCCGGCTCGAGACCATCTACGCGATTGTGCAACCGTTGTTGCAGGTGGGCCCAATATAGGGATCGCCCGACCCCCTAACTGGGGTCTGTGGGCCCCACCTCAAAGCCTATGGTAAGTCTAGCCTATCCCTTCTCGAACAATGAAGTGGCATTTCTCCCAGTTCAAGATCAAGGGCTTTTCTTGATAGCGTTGTAAGACATGGTCCAGATTCTCTAAGTAGTGATCAAAGGTTGTTCCATAGACTGAAAAGTCATCCATGAAAACTTCCATGATTTCTTCTATCATATCTGAGAAGATGGACATCATGCACCTCTGAAATAAAGCAGGGGCATTGCACAGGCCAAATGACATGCGCCTGTATGCATATGTCCCATAGGGGCATGTGAACGTGGTCTTACTTTGGTCGTCGGGGGATGGATTGGAATTGATGGTACCCGAATACCCATCAAGGAAACAAAAGAAGGAATGTTTGGCTAGCCGTTCCAACATCTCATCGATGAATGGCAACGGGAAGTGGTCTTCTTTGTGGCCTTGTTAAGTTTTCGGTAGTCTATGCACATTCTCCATCCCATGACGGTTCGTTGTGGAATCAATTCGTTGTTTTGATTTTTAACGACCGTCATCCCTCCTTTCTTAGGAACTACTTGGATGGGGCTGACCCACTCGCTGTTTGGAACAGGGTAGATTATGCCCGCGTGCAAGAGCTTCAAGACCTCCTTCTTTACTACTTCTCTCATCGCATTGTTGAGCCTCCTTTGTGGCTCTCTAGAAGGTGTAGCATCGGGTTCGATCGGAATGCGATGTGTGCAAAGAGCGGGACTAATTCCCTTGAGATCTTGCAACGAATATCCTAAGACGGATCGGTGTTTTTCTAGGATGGTGATGAGTTTAGAAACTTCTTCCGTTGTAAGTCGATCACAAAGGATCACGGGAGTCTCTCTGTCACCATTAAGGAAGGCATACTTAAGCCTAGAAGGAAGTGGCTTAAGCTCTATAGAGGGTTTTGGTAGAGGTTCAAACTCATCCAAGTCTAACGGTTCATCTAAATCAATGTCTTCTTCTTGGATAAAGTCATGGGCGTCTTCTTCTAGATCGGGTTGAGAAGTTTCTAGCGAAGATACCGACATCACCTCCTCTATTGGATCAGGCTCGGGTTTTGGTTCGGCTATCGAATTAACGGAGCCGGCAAAAGGAACTGAAAGATCTAGATCCTTCCCAAGGTGACCCTTAAGGCTCCCTTCACGAAATCTCTCAATGAATCTCATGAGTGGGTGCCCAATTAACAAGTCAACCTCATCTATGTCAAAGACATAGAAGTTTGTGAGGAAGCTAACCTTGTTAATTGTGATAGAAATATTCTGTGCAATCCCGCAACTCTCGACCAATCTTCCAGAAGGAAGCTTAAGGAATTTATTGGTCGGGTTTAGCGGTTCCTCACCTAGGAGTGTTAACATCAATGATTTAGACATTAAATTTACTCCTACAGCGGGATCATAGAGAGAATCTACAGCCGTCTTGTTGATGGCACACGGTATGGATGTGAAACAGGACAGAAGCTTAACGACATCTAAAGATGCTTCAGCCTCCCTGAACCATTCATTGCTCATAATAGACATGAGCTCCTGGGCAGTCGCCTTAAGGTAACTTGCCTCAAACTGGGTTGGCATGTGGTTATTAGGAGCTCTACGGGCTGTGGATCTCTTCTGCACAGGTTGTTTCGAGACATTGCCATAATCGGCGAAAAGATCTATCTCGATATTTAGAGGATAATCCAAAGGTTGAATTACTTCTTCCTTTGGAGGAATAGGTGGTTGTGGTTCAGGTTTGACAGCTTGGGGTATAGGTAAAGGAGTTTCAGCTGTCGTGGGTTCGTCCCTAGGAGTTTGATTTTCCTCTAGAGTTTCACCATGGTCATCGGTGTAGGGGGTGTTCTTGAGAATGGTCGCAAGAACTTCCTTACCTTCACTAATGGGTAAATGGAGGAAAGCTCCTTTAGAGGCTAAATCAAGGAATTGTGCGGAGTTTTGGCTAAGACCGAGATAGAAATGTTGCATAAGAGTTGGCTCGGTTATAGCTAAATCTGGGCCAGAGGATGCTAAGTCTGTAAGTCATGCCCAGGCCGCACCTAGAGATTCCTTCTCGTCTTGTTTGAAGTTTAGCACATCTCTACGAAGACGAGCTATGCGGGATATGGGAAAGTACGTTAAGCAGAGCATGGCTTGCAGTTTCTCCCATTCTCCGTTCACACTACCAACGTAGCGAGTATACCAGCATCTAGCTTTTCCTGTTAACGAGAACGGAAATAGCTTCCACTTAAGAGTGACTCGCCTCATCCCTTGGATGTGAATACACGAACAAAGTTGTTCAAAATCACGTAGGTGGGTATAAGGATTCTCATCTACTTCTCCTGAAAAGGGATTCTCCTGAACCATCGCTATGAGGCTGGGGCGAAGCTCATAGCGAACTGCCAAAATGGCATGAGATGAACTAGGCAGCTCCAACTCAGCGCCCGATGGAGCAGCGTAGTCAAAAAGGGTTGTTTGATCCATATTGATTTATGAAATAAAAGTTCTAATCAAACTACGATAACTTTAACGACTTTGTTCTAGCTAACACAGCTACCGTTCCCCGCAACGGTGCCAGAAAAGCTTGTTGACACTTCTTAATGCAACCACTAGAACTAGACTATGGAGCCTAATCCCCGGCAGCGGCACCAGAGATGCTTGTTGACACCAGAAGTGGCAAACGGATATACCGCAAGCGCACGGTAGTCAATTGTAGCTTTTCACCAGGAGTATTCCAGGTATCGTATTTCCACAAGGAACGTGAAGTGGATTAACTAGAGGTAGGGTCGTCAAAGGATGATCAAAGGGTATATGATAAATGGGATAGAGAGGTCTTCCTAATATCAATATCTGGTACTGGTTGTCTAAGAGTACTGAGGTTTACCACCTCATTCCTTACTGGGGGCGGAAGGAGGAAACAGTAGTTGATTAAAAGGTTCTCCACCTAACAACTACTGAGGCGGCAATGCTGCTACCCAACTATTATTTTCAACTTGCCTACAACACTTGAGAGGAACTCCAAGCACTGGCTGTGTCTGTCACTCTACCACCAGGCGTCTACACAAGTGCGACAAGAAGTCCACACTGGCAAGATATAGCCTAGACACCACGTCTACACTAATCTTACTACTCTAAAGCTAAGCTTAATAGGCCTAGAGCACTTCAACAAAGTAAAGCAATGTGCCAAGTAAAAGAACTGTAAACTTAAATAACCAGACCAGAATATTAAATACTAGAAGGACTCAGATGTAACACTTACAAGAAGAATCGCATCCGCTGAGGCGCACCTTGGAGAAGATTCCCGACAGGCCGGGACTCCTCCGTGGAACTCCTCACTCCCTTCCCTCTCTTCTAACACTAAAGCTACTAAGTAGGCTTTCTCTCCTTGGATGCATATAAATGAAGAGCTCTAGGGGGGTATTTATAGCTTGGAGGTGGAGTAGCGGCTACTCCGGTGCCACGTCAGCGATCCGCGTGCTCTCCTTCCTTGGCCGTTGGATCAAACCGCCATAGTAACCGTCATGGATGGATGGCCAGGATATTGTTCACGTGTGAAACATGTGCAAGCAACCGACTTTGGATGGGATTCACCCCGGGGTCGGCCGACCCCAGCCAACGACAGGTGGACCCACCACTTTGCTTCTAGAAGATGCTGATGTCACCAGGCTGAACAGTGTAGCCAGGGCCCAGCAAGGGGGGATCGGCCGACCCCCCTATGACAGGGCTGGCCCACCATCTTTTCTCCCTTGGTGACCCCACATGTCATGGAGCAAGTCTCGTGAAGTTGGTTGCATTTGGTTTCGGTGTGGACCCATGAATCTATGTGCTTCTCATCTTGCACCATTGAGTAAAAGCACATGTTTGATCCAAGGGATGATATTGGCCTGAGCATGCTTCTCTTGGATCATGCCATGTCACCTTGGCCAAGGTGGCCACCAAGGTGGGGTCGGCCGACCCCCTTGGTGGGCCCAGCTGGCCTCATTTTGTTCATTTTGGCATCTCCTACATGTTCACAAGCTAAGAGTACAAGTGGAACTTATTAGTGATAAATATGCTCATGATATGCTATACTTCCTTGAAACCGAGGCATGTTGACGGTATTTTGATAAGGTAAAACATGCTATAACTTCCGTCAACACTTAGTTATAGACTTACCTTCAGATACGGCTGGACCCCCGGATAGCTGTGGTAGCAAGCAGGTGGTGACAGCCCTGTGCGCCTTGAATTCCACCACGTAGTTGGCCCAGTTTAACAGTAAGGCTCGTTGTGCTAGCTTTCAACCTAAGTAAGTGGTAAAGGCTAGTACGCCTCGATACTTGACAAGATAGGAATAAAACTTTACTCAACTTAGTTACTTTATTGACTTTTGCCTGCCTTGCTTCGTAACTATCTTGCTTCGTAGTTATCTTGCTCTATGGTTATCTAGGAGTAGTTATTAGTTAGTAGTTAGTTATCTTAGTTGTCCTTTAGTTACCCTTTTATCTACCTATCCATCCACCTTACCTTAGCCATCCACTTCATCCTTACCTATCCACCCATATATTCTTTCTAGCCTTTCATCTCCTCTCTTCTCCCCTTTTCCCTTTTCTCTTTTCTTCGACTCTCATCCCCTCCTTGACTCAACTCATACACCACCCTAGCCTTCCCTTGGGATCAAATAAATCGACACCTGGTACTCCCAGGCGAAGTGCTACTATGATAGTTCTGTGCGCTTGCAGAATCTCCTTCTGGTAGATTGCAATCTCTCTAGCTAGCTCCTACTAGTGTCGGGATTGACAACCCCGCTTGGCATTAGTAGATAGCTGCTTTAGCTCCACTCCTTTAGGTATAGTGACCGGTCTTGCTTCAAGCATTTCTGACGCCGTTGCCGGGGATAGACTCCATAGTCTACTCCTAGTAACAACGTTAGCAAGTGCCAACAAGCATTCCTGGGCCGTTAGCAGGGATAGTTGCCTAGCTCTATCTTTAGTGAAGCTAAGAACTACCAACAACGTCTCTGATCTGGTTTGCTCTCTTGTATCTCAGGTACGCTTATCATTATTCCAATATTACTTTAGTATTAGTTTCAGTATTACTTTCAGTATTATTTTATCAAGTGCCTTGAGTGTGACCTAGTTATCCTACAGTTCAATTCACTTAGCCATAGTAGTTAATCTCTAGTGTGCTTAGTGTTTGATCTTTGCCAATAGGTTGCTTAGTTAGTTTAGTGTTTATCTTATTAAGTCAAGTATTTGCTCTGACGTCCGCAAGGGTGTCTCTATTCAAAGCTAGGGTAGAGATAGTTAGAATATAATTAAGCGTGGTGCTTAAGTATAGACTTACCTTCAGATACGGCTGGACCCCCGGATAGCTGTGGTAGCAAGCAGGTGGTGACAGCCCTGTGCGCCTTGAATTCCACCATGTAGTTGGCCCAGTTTAACAGTAAGGCTCGTTGTGCTAGCGTTCAACCTAAGTCAGTGGTAAAGGCTAGTACGTCTCAGTACTTGACAAGATAGGAATAAAACTATACTTAACTTGGTTGCTTTATTGACATTTGCCTATCTTGCTTCGTAGTTATCTTGCTTCATAGTTATCTAGGAGTAGTTATTAGTTAGTTATATTAGTTATCCTTAGTTATCCCCTATCTATCTATCCATCCACCTACCTAAACCTTTCATTTCATCCTTCATCCTTACCATCCACCCATATATTCTTTCTAGCCTTTCATCTCCTCTCTCCTTTTCCCTTTCTTATTCTTCGACTCTCATCCTCCTTGACTCGACTCATACACCATCCTAGCCTTCCCTTGGGATCAAATAAATCGACACCTGGTACTCCCAGGCGAAGTGCTACTACGATAGTTCAATGCGCTTGCAGAAACTCCTCTAGGTAGATTGCAATATCTCTAGCTAGCTCCTACTAGTGTCGGGATTGACAACCCCATTTGACATTAGTAGATAACTGCTTTAGCTTCACTCCTTTAGGTATAGTGGCTGGACTTGCTACAAGCATTTCTGGCGCCGTTGCCAGGGATAAATTCCATAGTCTACTCCTAGTAACGACGTTACCAAGTGTCAACAAGCATTTCTGGGCCGTTATCGGGGATAGTTGCCTAGCTCTATCTTTAGTGAAGTTAAGAACTACCAACAGCTTCAGAGCCGAAGACCATGAAATAGGGTGAAACGTCGGTGTTACGGCTGGGCTGAGTGCGGAGGCCCCAGAGTACGGAGGGGAGCTCACGCATCCAACGACCAGGGTTGAAGGGCCGAGAATGCTAAAGCAAGGCGACCAGGGGGGGTGAATGGGAGCCTAAAAAAAATTTCTTCTGAAAATTCGGCCTCTGTCCCACAAATCGACCCCCAAAAGCTTTGGGTGCAAACATGATGCCCACGACCCTTGGAAGAGGGTGGATGATCCCTAGGATCACAGCGAGGCACCACAAAACGTGAGCAAGGCAAACTCCAAAAACTCCGCGGCTCAAGTTCAACACTAAAATCTGACTCCCGAACGTAGATGGACGGCTACGTCGAGAAATCTCCAAATACCTATGCTAACAAGTAGCAAAGATACCTAGAGAGGTTCCTTGGCAATGTTTTCCTAAACAGTAAACGGTAAACAGTCGGTCACTCTTTGTTTAGCGTTTAGGCCGTTTAAACGGTGTTTAAACGGAGTTAAACGGCCTAAACGGTTTGTATGGTAACACTAAAATATACATATTTATGTATGTAAAAATTAAATTTGCTAGAAACTGTACATATTTGCACATGTAAAAATAAATATTTACCAAATATATTTTTGGAAGAAATCTAAATCCCACAACATTTCATATACTCACAATGTTAATTAGTTTTGTGTTGATTATGGTAGTCGTAGTCCTCTAATTAACCAAATTATAGATTAAATGGGTTTTAGATCATTTAATCATGTCTAACCTGATTTTCTTTAGACCATTTAGACGGGTTTAAACGGTTTAAACGGGTTAAACGGTCCAACCTTTAATTCACCGTTTAGGGCCTAAACAAAACAGATGGCCTCTGTTTACCGTTTAAACGGTGTTTAAACGGACTAAACGGCCGTTTAGGCGAACAGAGTTCCTTGGTGAACTCTAGGGCCAAACGAGAAGTCCGAAAATGAAGCGGAAAAGCCGAGAGAGCAAACACACTAAAACGCAAGCTTCAGCCAAATCCCGGACTGTCCGGAGTCCCTGCCCCAGACTATCCGCGCCTACTGCAGACTGTCCGCGAATCTGTGGCGGACTGTCCGCCGGCCAAACAGACAAAACAACAAGGTTGCTGAACACTTCTGCTCGACTCCCGGACTGTCCCCGAGTCCCAACGGCGGACTGTCCGCCGGTCAAAAAACACTTACACGACCAAAACGTGCAGCCACTGAGTCGACTGAGCCCCGACCCGCGGACTGTCCGCAGGCCAAACCGCGGACTGTCCGCGACCACCCAGAGAAGGCGATTTTGATCGCCCTTCTCTCAAATCTCCCCAAATCCGATCCAAATCAAAATCCCACGATATCAGACTTGGAGAAGATGATCACAAGATAGTTAGGAGACTATCCCTAAGAAATCATCCGCTCAAATTGACTCAAACTCCGGGAAATCGAAAGGGAAGGTGTATGAACCGAAAAGCGCCACGAAACTTGAATCGACTCGATCTACTTGTTCGTGAGGGTAGAGATGAATTCCTTCGATGGAAATGTTCTCCTCACTTCAAAGAACAAGTTGGTTCAAGTGGATTCGAAAAAGACGCAGCGAGGAGGGAGATCGAGTGACGAGAAAATCGTGGAGAAACGAAGAACGCGAAGAACAAATTCAAAACGTGAATCACAACCACGAATTGCAACCGTGTGTCTACCACACGAGACAATAGTGAGATTACGGTCTCACTTCCTCAAAATCTCACGAACACAGAGGTATGGTTGCCGTCTCTGCGGATCTCAGTTAGCTACAACAGGGAATGGCAGAGCAGGAAACCCTAGAATGAAAATAGCAATGGCTGAGATAGTTTGGGAGGTGGGTGTGTCCCTCTACTTATCCTAATTCTACTCCCACTCTACCCCTAATGATACAGAGCGAACCAGCTAAACCCTAAGGCTATTCTGGACCAGCTCGATGTAGTTGGTGATCCGACGGCCACGCCTGCACAACTAGTACCTTTGCCTCGACGCGACCTCACCGATTGCCGCCACGTGCCGCCACCGTGCCGCTCGTCCTTTTCACGGACCTCCCCTCAGTTTTGAGGCCAAAACCAGGAAACCAGACTTCACGGACCTCCCCCGGTTTTGAGGCCAAAACCGGGAAACCAGACTTCAAGTCCTCCCCCGGTTTTGAGGCCAAAACCGGGAAACCTGTCGTCCATCGCGTGAGTTTTGTGGCCGAAACTCAGAAACCCGTCAGCGCCCAGGTTTTGAGGCCCAAACCTGGAAACCGTCCTCAGCCCAAGTTTTGTGGCCCAAACTCGGAAAACCCGCAGCACCCAAGTTTTGTGGCCCAAACCTAGAAACCGTCCACCGGTGGTTTTTCTGTGGCTCAACCACCAAACCGACGCCGTAGAGGGGATGCACCGCCCGTGCACCCCGTCCACCGACACGTGTCCCCAGGTCCTCGACCCGAGCAACACCGTGCCCCGCAAGTCTCCGCTCGTAGCTATCCTAGGCTGTCAGCCACCACAGCTGATCCTCAGGCCACCAGTCCATCAGTCCAAGCCTCACGTCCACCCTTCACCGCTCTGGGTCCATCGGCATGGCACGTCCGCCGCACGACGCGTCCATCCTTCACCGCTCCCGGTCCATCGGCACGACACGTCTCTACTTGACCATCACCTTGCCTTCGATCACGGTCTCCGTGCTCGACACCTGCACAACACAAGCCAAAGAACATGCGCATCAAACCAGTTGACAATCACTCATCACTCAAGATCTGGCATACACCCATGTATCCGCAATCTCCCCTTGATGAGTGCGTTCTCAACTACCAACACAAATCATATGAAGGTAGAAGAAAGAAGAAAAAGGAGAAGTAGAGAACCACTCTCGTCCAAATGACCCTAAAGCATAACAAAGCCGAAAGAAGGTCAAGTGGAGAGAGTAAAACAACTTGGTCCCCAAAGACAAGGGCAACAGCTCGACGCAACCAAGCAAAGCAAAGCTAGCCCTCAAGAAGAGGTAGAACAGGCTCAACACCGCTAGCGAGAAAACTCGATAGCAATTGAAACTTGAGAAAGCTCAACACCAATTGAAAAGCTAGCCCTCAAGAGGACGTAGAACGAGCTCAACACTGCTAGCAAGAAAGCTCGATATCAACTCAAAGGCAAGAAAACTCGATACTAATTGAAACAAAATCAACTGAGAGCACATCAGATTGCAAACTACTAGTCCCTCAAGATAGAGGCAAGAGGCTCACAACAGCAGAAAGCTCCGAAACAATTGAAAATGCTCCAAACTCTACTGGAAACTCATCAAACGAGCAAACTCCCCCTTCAACAATGCACAAAACTAAGATATGATTTGACAAAATTTCTCCCCTTATTTGATAATGCACTATCAAGTAGATTTCTCCCCCTAAAATGCATATGAATCAAAAATGCAAGTTAGCAGCTTCAGGAATATAGTCGATAGAATGAAAAGATGCTCTGAACAATGTTGATCCGATGACTCAACAATAAGCATAATGTCAGCCAGGCTCAAACTGATCACCAAATAAGAAATAGGAACATATGAGCAAATAAGCAGTTTTAGCCATCAAAAAGAATGTTCACCATAAAACTAGCACCAAACATGTATAGACAGGAAGTCAAACAAGTGCTAAACATATATACAAGGTGAACTACCCCTAGCAAAGTTCAATCATCATGCTATAGAATGAAGCATAGACTTGTGTTTTCAAATTTTATCAGAGTTGCAGCGGTGAAAAGACACAAGTTCAAATTTCAGAATGTGATTGCGAGAGGTTGAAAGCTTGTCATTGCCTAACTTTTCAACCGAGCTAAGCCTATGCAAAAGCAATCAGAGCTTGAAGCAAGGTTTCAGTCTTACACTACACGACTCAAGTTTAGCTCAATGTGCAATGAGAAACAATATCAATACCGTGATGTGCTGACAAGCAATCCCATCTCGATCTTTTCAATTCACTTAAACTTGGTTCTTATGACAGAATATGAACATACCAGCAAGTGAATGACTCAGAACTAGAGACATAGCAACCTAGCATATATGAAAAGCACAAGTGATTTCAACACATTCTACACATGCTAGTTGCAAATCTCAATGGTGAACAGTTTCAATTTAAGTTCATTAAGCATATTCACCATTCATAAAACAGCTTAGCTCACACATGTATCAGTGATAAAAAAGAGCCTAAGCTACAAGCATCATCATATAGCATCGGGACAAACACTAAACATATCATATATTCATTCTAAGATTATATCCATGAAAGCTCAAAAATACAAAGATGCATGATGAAATGCAAAGACTAATCTACCAGAAACGAAAACAAACCAAACAAAAAGAGTTAGTCTATAATACAAAGACAAAATGTTTCCCCCATCTAAAAGGGGAAACACACACCAAGCTCACCTCTCAACCTAGCAAAGGTTGATTGGTCCAAAGGCTTGGTAAAAATATCTACCAACTGATGATGAGTATCGACATGGCGAAGGTCGTATCACCCTTCTCAAAATGGTCTCACAGAAAATGAAGCGCACATCAATGTGTTTGGTCTTAGAATGAAGCACAGGATTCTTAGCAACGCTAATAGCACTCATGCTATCACAAAGCAAAGGAACTCGAGAAAAGCTCAGACCAAAATCACACAAAGTGGCCATCATCCAAAGCAACTGAGAACATCAGCACAAGCACAAACATCCAGCCTCTGTGGTAGACTGGGCGACACTAGACTGCTTGCGAGAAGACCAAGAAACAAGATAAGAGCCCAAAAACTGACAAGTCCCAGAAGTGGACTTGCGATCAAGTCGACAACCAGCAAAATTGGCATCTCATAATGCGCTGGAGTGAAACGAAGGTACCTCATAATGCGCTTGACCGCCTAACGGTGAGAAGTGCGCGGAGACGCCTGAAAGCGTGCGTGTTGACGCTCACTAAGTGTCATATTCTTAGCATCAACAAGGTCATATAACACAACACAAGAGCCTAAAATCAACCAAAAACCTTTTATAAACTAACGATTCCACTTGTCCTTGAGTTTTATTTGAATGTAGGAAATTGCAGGGTTTTTGAGCAAAATGACCAAATGGACCCACCAGGCAGCAAGCCCACGTGCCTGGGCTCACTCTGGGCCAAGGAGGGTGGCGCCCGCCACCCGTAGCTGGCGGCCGCCAGGGGGGAGAAGCCCAAACTCCCCCCTGCCATGTCACTGATCCAGGGGAAGCACTCCACACTCATTTGCAGCCGTTGCTCACCAAGTCGGTTCATCGAAGGGCTAAGAAGCAATGTCACATGGATCAAGGCCTAATTGCCCATGTGACGATTATTGGACAACCCTAACCGAACCCTAACTGACTTGGAGGACCTCCTGGATGCCGTTGATGATGAAGAGGCGGTGGATCCAAGGGCCAGGGGAGTGGCGCCCGCCACCTAGGGTTGGCGCCCGCCAGGCTACTCACCTCCCTGACCTAACCCTAGGCCCATAAGTAACCCCCTAGGTCCCTTAGGCTATAAATAGGACCCCCGAGCTGATTTGTACTCAGACCTCACCTCATTAGTCCCACTCTCTTGTAAGCGAAGCTCTGGTGAAGGAACACTCTAGTTGAGAGACTTAGAGTGAGAGCGAGAGTGTAGAAGAGAAGAGCTGGAGTTGTAATAGAAGATATTCCAAGTCTCTGGTATAATTCCAAGTCTTTTCTCATTTATCTTAGTGTTCTTCTACTTTCAGCATTTACTTTAAGTTCTTTACTTATTGTTCTTGTTGAGTGCTTTTGATCATAGATAGCTTAGTGTTTAGTCTATATCTAGTTTGGGTTCTTCGCTGAGTATCAGTGCTCTAGTTTTGGACGCAAGATTAGAGTAGTATATATTAGTGTAAGCGCGGTGCTTAGACTAGTTATACCTTAGTTTGTGGCTAGCCCATCGGATAGCTGTGGTAGCAAACAGGTGGTGACAGCCTTGGGAGCCTTGAATTCCACCACGTAGTGGGGTTAGTTCTTAAATCATAAACCTCGTTGTGCACGTCTGAGGTAAATAGTCCAGAGGGTGTGTACGGTTCAAAGAACTAGATAAAACCTTTATTGCTAAGTTAGTTGTGATCGTTAGTGTGTAGGAAAACATTAATATGTTCATCGGCCAGACCCGCCGATTTAGGTTAGGAATAGTTAGTCTTCTTTTTTTTTTAGTAGTAGTAGAAACCAACCCACATTCATACATCTCGATCAACCCTGCTAGAATCACTAGTTGTTCATATCAGTCCTAGTGTTAGTTCTGCCATAGTAGCTTCCCTGTGGAAATAAATACGATACTCGGTTACTCCCGGGTGAAGTGCTACAAAGACTTATTCTGTGCGCTTGCGCAACTACCAATAGTCATACGAATAGTTAGTTATACTTCTTACATCAAGAAGTACCAACAAACCTTTCTGGCGCCGTTACCGGGGATAGATTCATAGTCTACTCCTAGTGACGACGTTAGCAAGAGTCAACAAGCATTTCTGGCGCCGTTGCCGGGGAAGCAATTGGCTAGAATTAATTCTTTGTGATTTCTATTGAATTAACCCCCATAGTTCTAGCGGGTATATATACTGTTCGTTGTTTGTGATCGTTCAAGTAGTCATGGCCGGATTCAATCTTCCGAGCGACTATCAAGAAGATCCTGAGGCCATTCTTAGGAGAGCGAGAGCTAATCTCACTCCTCCGAGGAAGAACCTGGAGCTTCGTGAGAGGAGTTCGTCAAGAAGAATCCCAGTCAAAAGTGACTGACGAACCAAGCTGCTCCAATGATCAATCAACATCGACGTCGACCAAAACACTCTGTGAGTATTCCATGCCTACTTTTGCTCACATTCCAGTGTTACCTTCTACTAGTAATGTAGATTTTGAGCTTAAACCTCACTTAATACGTATGGCTCAAGCTATTGCATTTAATGGCAAACCTTTCGAGGATGCCAATGCTCACCTCCAGAATTTTCTGGAGATATGTAATACAATTTCTGTGCAGGGAGTTTCACAGGATGCCATCAGACTTCGTCTTTTTCCATTTTCATTAGTGGAAAAAGCGAAGCAATGGTTCCTCTTCAACTCTGGCCACCTGCTGACATGGGTGAGATGCGCGGATCAATTCCTCAACAAATTCTGCCCGATAAGTCGGACTATTCTTGTCCGTAGCAAGATTTCCAACTTTGGACAGGGAGATGAAGAAACAATCACTGATGCTTGGGAGAGACTACAAGAGTATGTTAAGTACTGCCCTCACCATGGTATGCAAGACTGGTACTTGATCCAGAGCTTCTACAATGGACTCCAGCAAGAATCTCGACAACACATTCATGATGCCGCGGGTGCATACCTCTCTCTCACTGTAGAGAAGGCAACCAATCTGATCGAGACAATGGTGGCGAATCAAGGATGGACAGAAACACGTGCTAGAGGTATGTCTGAAATTAAGCAAGCTGATTCAGTCACCCTGCAAACTTTGGTAAAATTGCTAGAGCAAAGGATAAATGAGAAGAGAGATCGTGCTGCAAAGGAGTACTACGCCAAGCAAAGAGCCGCTTCGTCAAGTGAAGGTCAAGCAGAAATTAAGAAAGAGGATGCCAAATCCCTTCTTAATAATGGTGGCTACAGAGAACCTCAATTCCAATGATCCGACAATGGAATAATAAAGGTATGCCTCAAACCTCCGTATTCAATTCTCCTATTGGAAAATTAGTTTCTAATCAAGGTAGAATTAATGATAGCATAAAAAGTAAATTAATTGAACATGATAAAATGTTAGAAGGAATTTATGCTAAACTAAAAGATTTTTCTGAAGCATTTAAGGAACAAATTAATTTTAATAAGAGATTAGAGCAAAAGGTAGATAACATTAAATCTCAAATTAAATACTATGAGGAGGTAAAAGCTGTAGCCACGAGAGGTGGTAAAACCCACTCGTGACCCCCTCATCCTAATTTAGTTCCTAGTAGTAATACTGCTGCAAAGAAAAATATTGTTAATGTTGAAGAAGACGAATCCAAGCTTTCATATTGTTAAACTTGGATCAAATTTTAAGCACAAGGTAAATATGGACAATCCAAGCAAGTGAATGACTCAGTGCAAGAGATAACCAGCATACAACAAAAGATAGCACAAGTGATCTCAACACATCCTACCCATGCTAGTTGCCAATCTCAATGGTGAACAAATTAAAGGTTTCATAGGTTATTAATCAAGTTCACCATTTGCAAAAATAGCTTAGCTCATAACATGTATCAAGTGATCAAAAAGAGCCTAAGCTACCAGCATCATCATGAATAAACAGGGCATACCAAAAGAGCATAGTCTCATTTTCATTACTATATACAAGAAGCTCTAAAATGCAAGATGTACATGATGAAATGCATGCAAAAGCTAGTCTATTAAAGACAAAGCAAAAACTTGCCTAAAAGGGAAAACCCAAAATAAAAGGGGTATCGGAGAAGACCAACTAAGATACAACAAGCAAAATGCTTCCCAAACTAAAAGGGAAACACACACACCAGACTCACAAGAAAAGAGCCAAGAAATGCTCAAGCGAACAGCCAACAAAATCCACATCGGAAAGAAAGACCGCACAGCAGAAAGAGGTCGAAGAAGGAGAGAGCCAAAATCCGAACTCAGAAGTGTGTCGGACGTACCTCCTGAAGCGCATGACCTCCTGCTGGTGTGATACCCAAGGGGACGCCAGAAACTGCTGAACTCCGGAGCGCCTGCCTCGCCGAAGTCGTCTCCTCCTCGCCTGATGCTGTCGCTCGCCCAGGTGCTGCTAGTGCTCACTGGAGAGCTGCTCGAATGGAACCCCAAGTCGTGGAAGAAGTGGGATTGGGTCCGTGAGCCGAAATGCTCTCTCCAGGCTCCTGTTCTCCTGCACACTCCAAAAGCAGAAAAACACAAGGCATTGTCTCGTCTAGTGTGACCTCAAGGTCTCCACGAAAACGGTTAGTCAAATAAGCATAAGGTGAACTCTCAACAAAAAGAGGTCTACCTATGAATGATACCGCAAGGAGAACTGAACTCAAACTAGTCTAGACTACCATGCAACAGGATAAAGCACTATGTAGCTCAATGCAGCCTAAAAACATGATCAACCCAAGCATAGCCTAAGCCTCAACACATGCTACAATGCAAGGTAATGATAGCAATAGATCCAAAAGCCTAACATGATAAAATTGTGGAAAGGCTAGTGCTCAAACTAATCATATCAACAGGGTACATCTAGCTAACAAACTAGCACCTGAAAGTGACACCTAATGAACATCATACCACTACTAATCAAGCTCATGGATATAAATATGGTAAAGCATGGCATAATGTTCATGAGGATCACAGACTAGCATGAAAAGTGGAATACTCACAAAAGCTATACATAAAGCTAGCATGACATGAAATACAGAAGATAGCACATGCTAGACTAAACAAGGCATGATACACAAGAAAATGTACATGCGAAAACTATACAAGTGAGCACATGATGATCCATCTCATACCATAAGACATAAATCATGGATGTACAAGATATGAGTGTATAAGAAAGCTCACCAACCTATACAACCTCTTTGGAGGCAAATCTAGGCGGGATGCGGAGAACCATCAAACTTGATCACATCTAAAAGATCAAGCTCCATTCGGCACATGTTCTCCACCCCGCGTCCTCATATCTACATACAAGAGGACAAAGTAACCCGAGTCTTGGATCCCGAAGGGTTAGCAAGCATGTACTTGGGAATCCAGGACTTGGTCACAAATCTCAACATATCATGTGGGTTAGCATGATGCAAATGTTGGTTCAAATGCAATTGTGAAACACCCTTGGAAGCATTCCTCAAAAGGACAACTCGAGGAGAAGACCGAGTCATACCATGGGAAAAGAGGCAAACATCTTCCAAGGTTTTGTAGAAGAACCAACAGAAGCATCATGAGAAGCATGACGTGGACCAAGAGAAGAAGCACTAGAAGCATGTCCACGACCATGACCTATCCCACTAGAAAAGGAGTCATAAATCCCATCAACAAAAATGGGCTTCTTACTAGGAGCACAAGTGTTCATGCCATGAGACGGGCTATGAATCACCATCTTCCTAGAAGAGAGCTGGCGCAAGCGTTTGGCACGCCGATAGCAGAAGCTTTCTTGATGCCCATCTTTCTCACAAAAAGAGCAATGGTACAAAAGCCTACTGGAAGGCACACCATTCTCCAACAAGTGAGAAGTCCCTTGGGACTTAGAACAAGAAGCATCAATCACCAACTTGGTGCCAACACTAGGAGCACACGTGCCAGGGAAAGGCTACGCGGCTTCCTAAAAGCCTTAGCTCGAATACGTCGCTCGTGTTTGACACGGCGGAAACAAAAATCGAATGAGTGTCCATCTTTCTTGCAAAAGGTGCAATGAAAACTGGATTGGGAGGATGAGTCCCAAAAATATGAGAAGCACCATTTCTAGAAGAAGTCCCTTGGACATCACTCGAAGAACTAGCAAGGTTAGGGAGTAGCTATGAAAGAGCTATCCGAAACCTTGACACAAGTGCTATCGTCAAAAGACTCACGCGCAACACAAGAACTCAACTCCGGTTGCAAAGATGCAAACTCAAGAATATCAACATCGGGAGTTGGAAGAAAAGCGTGACTCAAATGACTTAGCACAAAGGCTCTTGCACCTTTTGGCTAAAACCTCATTCTCAAACATGAGGCGATCACAAGTACCACAAGGAATGTTTTTTCAGATTCTCCATCCTCTTTTATGCACTCGGCATATGTGGTACGCAAGAGCTCAACTTCCCTCTCAAGGTTGGCACTCATATCATTGTGCTCAACCAACTTGGCGCTCATATCATCGCGCAAAACCTTCAAAGCCAAAACTTCTTTTTCTAAATCAATGCATGATGTGCAAATGAAATCGGTGGAAGAAACATCACCATTCACATCAAGCAAAGAATCATGGTTAGCACAAGAAGTAAGGCAAGCATCTTTATTCAAAGAGCATGAGCTACAAGGCCTAGAATTTATCTCAATAATTTCAGCCCTAGCATGCTCAAGTTCATCTACACATGTGGTGTGAGTTAATTTTAGTTTATCAATTCAGCATGCAAAAACTCACAAGAACCACATGGCAAAGAAGCTTTTGACCTAAGCAAGGCTATTTCAGATTTAGCATAAACAAGATCCTTGCGCAAGTCAAAGCAAACAAGACATGGTATGGAAGCATTTGATTTCAATGTTTCATTTTCAGATTCTAAGCTAGCAAGAGAAAAGCATAACTCATCATTCTTCCTAACCATGTCGCTACAAGAGGTGCAAGGTAAAGATGCACAAGACTTCCAATGAAAAAGCCACATTTTAACCTATCAATGGAGCATTTCAACTTCTTGATCTTTCTATGCAAGGTATCGCAAAGCTCATCATATCTCAAGTTATCATCACAACAAGCTTCAAAGCGTCGGGACAAAGCCCAAGACTCGCAACAAGTGTACCTTTCTTGGCCTTGCCAAGTTCACGCACAAGATCTTCCGTCGAATGTCCATCATCTCCTAGGAAGTCCAGCAAAGCCTCCACCTCACGGTCCAAAGCCTCATTCCTCCTTCTTGCCAAAGCGTCGTCCTCGGTCGCATGTCCAAGACTCAACCTAAGGACAAAGACACACCGGGAGAAAAGCTTGGTGCCATTTCTAAAAGCACCGTTAGTGTTAGCAAGACAAAAGCTTAACACCTCGGCAAACCAAAAGCCGGAAACTCAACCGCTCTCAAAAAGGTCGCCTTTGCGGATTCGGAACCGGTTAAGGTAAAGAGATCCCTAACTGGCTTTGATACCAATTGAAGGACCGAAAATGCTATAGCAAAGACGACCAGAGGGGGGGGGGGGTGAATGGGAGCCTAAAAATTTCTTCTCAGAAATTCCGGCCTCTGTCCCAAAAAAATCAACCCCAAGAGCAAAGCCAACACACGTGATGTCCACGACCCAAGAGAATGGGTGGATGTTCCCTAGGAACACAGCGGGACACCACAAAAGCTCCCTCTTCCAAATCCACGCGAGTCAACTAGTGACAGGATGGAGTTTGGTAACCTCAACCTCCCCCGAGCAACGCGAGGGGGATTCCGGTTTTTTCGCAAAGCGGAAAGCCCGGTTTCTGTAGAGCATAGAGTCGGGAATCCAACGCAAAAAGCGGATCTCAAATCGGAGCTCGAACGCAAAAGATACGGACGAAAACGCGCAAACACTGCACTGACCGGACTCTGAGGTGCGTCCGGTCAGTGTCGATCGGACGTGTCCGGTCAGAGAAAAACCTCTCTGGATGCTCTCTGTTCACGACCGGACTCACGGTGATCAAGCGTCCGGTCGTTACAACTGAGCGTCCGGTCAAGCACCGAGGAGGCAATGAATAGTGCCTTCAGTGCGTCCGGTCACGCGAAACCCTAGCGTCCGGTCAGAATCGCGCACAGTATTTCGCTCGGCCTTCAACGATCGGACGCACGGGATAGCGTCCGGTCGATATGAGGCGTGCGTCCGGTCAAGTCACGAAGGAGACACAGAGAATGTGTTCAACGACCGGACTCACGACCAAGCGTCCGGTCGGTGCGACTCGTGCGTCCGGTCACCGCGATGCACCTCTGTTCATCCACCGAATCAACCCGATCTCCCTCAAATCAAAAGCACTAGGGCTCCAACTTCGTGTGAGGGGTCACAAGGATGTTAGTGAGCTACTCCTAAGAGATCATGGCTCGAACCTAACTCCAAATCGGTGAATTGGAGAAAAAGGATGAAGAACGGCAAGAACTTGATCCCAAAACTAAATCCGCCCGATCTGTGAGTTCGTGAGGTATTAGAGAAATTTCTTCAGTAGAAAGAAGACTCTCACGAAGCTACACAAGATGGTTCAAATGGATTTGCGAATCTTCCCTCGAAACAAGAATTCTCGTGAAGAACGAAAGAGGGGAAAACGTGCAAACGCGAAGAACAAAATCGCAAGACAAATTAAAGCATGAATTTGATCCTTGGTTTCAGCAAGATGGATGATTGATTAAGCACTTGGTGTCGGGCTACAAGCCACTCCAGCAAATCAAAGCTTGGATGGCGAAAAGCTCAAGAACAAGAGCCTGTCTCTCCCTAACCCTAGCCTCCTCTCACAAACAGCAAAATGAGAGTGACACCGCTCCAAGGATGGCGGCTGCCCTAGCAGCCCCCTCATATATATAGGCGCATATCCGAAGACCAAAACGCCCTTACATTAAGCACTCCACCCAAATACCCCCCAGGGGTAAAACCGTCCAGTCCGGTCAATCTTCATCCGACGGCCACGCCCGCACATCTGGTAGCTTCGCCTCGACGCGACCTCCCTGATGCCGCCACGTGCCGCCACCGTCGACCGCCGCGCCTTCTCACCGATAGCTTCGCCGCAACGCAAGCCTCTCGGTGCCGCCACGCGTCGACCGTCCTTTCGGACCAACCTCCTGGTTTTGAGGCCCAAACCAGGCAAACCGGCCACCCCGAGTTTTGAGGCCCAAACTCAGAAACCCGCAAGCCCAGGTTTTGAGGCCCAAACCTGGCAAACCGTCCACCCCGAGTTTTGAGGCCCAAACTCGGAAACTGGCCACCCCAGGTTTTGAGACCCAAACCTGGAAACCGTCGTTGGTAGCTTTTTGAGGCTCAACTACCGAACCCGCACCGTAGACGGGATGTGGTTCGCACAGCCCGACCACCGGCACCGATGCCGATGCATGTCCAGCCTCCACGCCGGGCACAATGCCTTCGCCTTCCTTCTTGACTCGGCCGATGGCACTTGCACCGCACACAGGCCCGTGTCCGACCTCCCGCCAAGTGACACGACTCCAGCGCCTTCCTCCCGACTCGGCTGATGCACTGCACATCCCCATGTGCTCCTGCTCGCCGATGCCACGTGCCAGCTACCACACTGGTCCTCTGGCCCTGGTCCGTCAGTCCAAGCCTCACGTCCGCCCTTCACCGCTCGGTCCATCGGCATGGCACGTCCGCCGCACGGCACGCCCATCCTTCACCGCACCCGGTCCGTCAGCACGGCACGTCTCAACTTGACCTTCACATCGCCATAGACCACTGTCTCCGAGCTCAACACCTGCACATCAACACAGCCAAGAGACACATGTTGCACACGCACACCAACACAGAAACACCACACAACTCACACCACCGGTTAGTCATAAACAATAAGCGCATAGCAAGATATGGACTAAACCAGGTAAAAGCCTCAAACCTTCCTCATCAAAGTCACTCATTCATCATATGTATTCTCAATCAAGAATCCAAAGTGGCTAACCAAGGTAAGTTAGGCCAAGGTAAGTCTTTATCCCCCATTTAATTTTTCGTTTTTACTTAAGCAATTTTATTTCTGCAAAGTAGATACTTAGTATTGTGATTAGGTGGCACCTAGGGGGCTTAAGGCAACCATAGGGGTGGCGCCCGCCACCCCATGCTGGCGCCCGCCACCCTAGGGTGCACTAGGGAGCACTAGCCAATCTCTAGACTATTACACATACCTCCTAGACCCAAATAACACCAAGGGAGACCCATGGCTTTGCTCATTTCAATGCAATCACTCACTTCCATGTCTCCCCTTGTCTCCCCCTCTTGACTCCACCTTTTGGACACACCTCCACCCAAAAATTCTGGTGCACATGTGATGGAGAATGACAAGGAGAGGACTAGGTGAAAGGAGGGGTGAGTTGGAGTAAAATTTCAGCCGAGTGGGTGGCGCCCGCCACATTTCCTGGCGCCCGCCACCTCTATTTCCACATTTCGGTACAAAACTGCTCCCGAGTAAGTTTCCCACCATCCTTGGTATAAAATGTGACCAGGATGAAGAAGTGGTCTTTGAAATGTTCAGCCCACTTGAGGAGGTTGCACTCTTTTCACTTTGCACCGAACCTACCACTTTATTCCCCACTTGGAATTTCAGTGGACATTACAAGGGAAACCTCACGTGTCGGTTGCAGATATTTTTGGGCAAGGTGGGGTGGCGCCCGCCACTTATTTGTGGCGCCCGCCAGCATGGTGAGGCTCTCAGCCTCCCCCCTTCCATCCTCAGCCTATAAATGCTACCCACACCCCATGCAAGTTCTCACAACTCACTCAAACACAAGAACATCAGCCATCCTAAGCACTAGCAAAGAGTCATGAGCCCTCTCAAGAACTTCTTCACCGGAAAGAAGAAGAAGAGTAAGGGTGAGGGAAGTTCATCGAGAGAAAACACCCACATTCGCTTTGTCGTGAGATGAAGAGAGCACTGGGAGGGGTACTCCATCCACCGACGCAATGTCGGTGGATCGGAACTCTCCGTTCTCACATCGGGCTGGACCGACCATCCGCATCCTGAACTCTGTCAATGATATCATCTGGCAGAGTGACCGGGAACGGCATGCCCGAAACATTCTCAGTGAGAGGGAGTTCGTTCACACCCGCCGCATTGACGACGACTTGCTACGTCGCACTGGTATGGATAGTGAGTTTCTCTACATTTCTCGAACCCTAGGATGGGAAAATGCATGGATGGTTAATGAGGAGGGAATCCTTCCCCTCACCATGGAATTTCTAGCTACCATGCAATTGTCTGCCACTCACATAACATTCTGGCTTTTTAATGAAGAGCACACTCTTTCGTGGGGGCAGTTTAGCAAGCATTTAAATTTTGATGATTCATGCCCGCTAAACCTGGAATCTACTTGTACGGGTTTTAATAGAAATGATTTTTGGAAAAGCATTGCTGGGAACAGAGACCCAGGCTTGCCCCGTACAAGTAATATCCACAACCCCACACTCAGGTTTTTTCACAAGTATATTAGTATCACACTTTTTCCAAGACCTGACTTGAGACCAATCAAAAAGCCTGAAATGTTGCTGCTTTATGCTCTAGTTAACCACATAAAAGTGTCACCCGCCAAGGCCATGGCGGACTACTGGTCTAAATTTAATCAACGCTCTGGAAATATTGAAATGACAACTTGGATAACTAGACTGGCTTTTAACATGGGTCTGCTGAACACCGCTATATACTCCTACATTCCTAGTGACCGAGACCTTTTGACTATGGAGCATTTCTCGCAAGGACACCTCTTGCGTGAGAACCCGGAGAGCGTGTGAGATTCACATGATCTACCAAGATTATGTGAATAAAATCGCTCTTCCTGACATGTCACTTTGGTTGGTGAATGCACCAACTTTACTTTTGGCCCTGGAAACCGAGGCAGAGCAAAACCGCAGGTTGGCCCGAGAAAACATCATGCAGGTTCCCAGGAGGAGGACGCGAGCGCAGACCCGTGCAGCAGAAGAGGCCGCAAGAGCCGCAACAGCGGCACAAGAGTTTGACCCTTTCCATGCAGGGCATTATGAAGGAGCAGCACACTATGGTCATTTGACACCCCCTGGCTCGCACCAAGGAGGAGGGTCAAATTGGCAACAACCGCAACATCCGCGGTGGGAATATGGCCAGGAGGCGTCCTTTCACTCATCCCAGTTGGGGAGTTCAACCCATTCATTGGGAGGATCTACCCGGTACACTGGCCGTGGTGATGAGTTCGTCCATAGGGGAATCTCTCCACAGGCCGCTCGCCATTCGTCCTTTCATCAGGACGAGGGGATGCGCGACATGGGATATCTCCAGCACCAAATGAGTGGACTCACCATGGATTCTGCTAACATCCGCAAGGACTTGAACAACCTGAACCAAGATTTCCAGGAATTCCGCCAGGAAACTGGTGGAGAACTGGGTAATATTTCTTCTCTCCTGCAGTAGAACCAGCAGAACTGGGAGGACATGTACCGTCGTCAAGGATGGATGTGACCCAACCACGCCAAAAGCCAGCTTGGGGGAGGACCCCCGTCATCGAGGTAAGTATCACTACCGTTTTTATTTCTATCAGTTTTATTTCAGTAATTTAAATTTAAGTTTTATCTTAGTTAATTTCGAGCTTAAAAAAAATTATTATATAATTATTAGTAATGAATAAATAGCAATAAATGAAAAGCTTTCATCGTAAGTCTTTCTAATAAAAATGTATGCCATGCATTAGAGTTATCATGGGAAAACGTATGCTATAACTAAACTTGAGACATGAGCTTTAGACTAAGTAAAGGGGAAGTAAGTTTCTACTTTGACTTGAGCAAGTCAAGTTTGTGGAGTGATTATTTTGAAAAATTTAAAAACTTGCTCTAAGTACTTCTGTGGCAAAGAAAGTCCTACCAAAGCCAAATAACTTTTTACTCTAGAGTAGGAGCTTCCACCTGCTGCATGTTAGTATTGAGCCTAGTTAGACTTTTGTTGATAGTCATGGTAGAGAAACTTGTCATATCTTTAAGACCAAGGAATCCACTTGCACCCACCTATATAGTGCTATTCTTACACTGAGAATACGCACACAACATGCCTTTATTTCCATTCATTGTTAGGAATACATCATGGCAAAATATCATGCTCCATAATGAAATCTCAGGGACATGGCTATAATCATTCAAAAAAAAAAAAAAAGAGAGCAAGTGCTCTAGAAAAAAGAATATTCAAAAGAGCAAGTGCTCTAGAAAGAAAGTTCAAAAGAGCAAGTGCTCTAGAAAGAAGAAAATATCCAAAAGAGCAAATGCTCTCATTCATAGCCATGATCCCACAGAAGAGATAAAGAGGAGAAGTGCCATCAAAGTAGTAGCCACAATAAATACCACACACTTGCACATTCCTGGTCTGAACCTATGACTTGTTGCTCCTTTGCTCCAATTGTCTAACCTGGCAAAATTATGGTAGCATTGCATGCTCACTTTTATCCTACCCATTAAACCCCACATAAAGCCTTAGTGAGAGGATAACTCTTCCATTTCCACATACAAATATGAGTGATTGAGTGAGCCACAGAAGTTACTAAGCATGCTTTCTCTTGAACAAAACTTGCAAAAACTCCACATGTCTTGATCAGCAAAATAGGCAAGGGAAAGACAAACCTTCTTTCTTGCTGGTCTTTTGTTCTAATCTTGAGTGCAGGGAAGGCTACCAATTCCATGGTGATGAAAACAATATGGGCATACACAACAAAAACACCGAGTTTCCAAGTTTATTTGAAGTCGATGCTTGCTCGAGGACGAGCAAGAGGTAAGTTTGGGGGAGCTTGTTGACGCTCACTAAGTGTCATATTCTTAGCATCAACAAGGTCATATAACACAACACAAGAGCCTAAAATCAACCAAAAACCTTTTATAAACTAACGATTTCCACTTGTCCTTGAGTTTTATTTGAATGTAGGAAATTGCAGGGTTTTTGAGCAAAATGACCAAATGGACCCACCAGGCAGCAAGCCCACGCGCCTGGGCTCACTCTGGGCCAAGGAGGGGTGGCGCCCGCCACCCGTAGCTGGCGGCCGCCAGGGGGGAGAAGCCCAAACTCCCCCCTGCCACGTCACTGATCCAGGGGAAGCACTCCACGCTCATTTGCAGCCATTGCTCACCCAAGTCGGTTCATCCAAGGGCTAAGAAGCAATATCACATGGATCAAGGCCTAATTGCCCATGTGACGGTCATTGGACAACCCTAACCGAACCCTAACCGACTTGGAGGACCTCCTAGATGCCGTTGATGAAGAGGCGGTGGATCCAAGGGCCAGAGGAGTGGCGCCCGCCACCTAGGTCTGGCGCCCGCCAGGCCACTCACCTCCCTGACCTAACCCTAGGCCCATAAGTACCCCCTAGGTCCCTTAGGCTATAAATAGGACCCCCCGAGCTCATTTGTACTCAGACCTCACCTCATTAGTCCCACTCTCTTGTAAGCGAAGCTCTGGTGAAGGAACACTCTAGTTGAGAGACTTAGAGTGAGAGCGAGAGTGTAGAAGAGAAGAGCTGGAGTTGTAATAGAAGATCTTCCAAGTCTCTGGTATAATTCCAAGTTTTCTCATTTATCTTAGTGTTCTTCTACTTTCAGCATTTACTTTAAGTTCTTTACTTATTGTTCTTGTTGAGTGCTTTCGATCATAGATAGCTTAGTGTTTAGTCTATATCTAGTTTGGGTTCTTCGCTGAGTAATCATTGCTCTAGGTTTGGACGCAAGATTAGAGTAGTATATATTAGTGTAAGCGCGGTGCTTAGACTAGTTATACCTTAGTTTGTGGCTAGCCCCCCGGATAGCTGTGGTAGCAAACAGGTGGTGACAGCCCTGGGAGCCTTGAATTCCACCACGTAGTTGGGTTAGTTCTTAAATCATAAACATCGTTGTGCACGTCTGAGGTAAATAGTCCAGAGGGTGTGTACGGTTTGAAGAACTAGATAAAACCTTTATTGCTAAGTTAGTTGTGATCGTTAGTGTGTAGGAAAACATTAATCTGTTCATCGGCCAGACCCCGCCGATTTAGGTTAGGAATAGTTAGTCTTTCTTTTTTCTTTTTAGTAGTAGTAGAAACCAACCACATTCATACATCTCGATCAACCCTGCTAGAATCACTAGTTGTTCATAGCAGTCCTAGTGTTAGTTCTGCCATAGTAGCTTCCCTGTGGAAAAAAATACGATACTCGGTTACTCCCAGGTGAAGTGCTACAATAGACTTATTCTGTGCGCTTGCGGAACCTACCAATAGTCATACGAATAGTTAGTTATACTTCTTACATCAAGAAGTACCAACAAACCTTTCTAGCGCCGTTACCGGAGATAGATTCATAGTCTACTCCTAGTGACGACGTTAGCAAGAATTAACAGTGCGCAAAGACACACCGCGAACTGAATGTCCGGGCGTGTCACCGTTAGGTACAGCAGTGACCCGATCATACTCCGGTACTCCTTCTGGTCCACAGCTTCTCCTTCCGGTACTCCTTGGTGTACTTGCCCTGGTGTACAAACGTTCCTTCTCGAGATTGCTTAATTTGCCACCCAAGAAAGAATGTCAACTCACCCATCATGCTCATCTCAAACTCCCTGCTCATAAGATCTGCAAACTTGGCAACCAAAGCATGAGAAGAACCACCGAAAATGATATCATCGACGTAGATGTGAACCAAGAGAGTGTCATTGCCTTGCTTGAGGAGAAAAAGCGTTTTACCCACACATCCCATTTTAAAAGCCTTAGCAAGCAAAAAGGTTTTCAATCTATCATACCAGGTTCTAGGGGCTTGTTTCAAACCATACAAGGCTTTGTGCAGTTTAAAAACATGGTTTGGAAACTTGGGATTTTCAAAACCGGGGGGTTGTTTCACATACACCTCTTCTTCTATGTAGCCATTTAGGAAGGCACTCTTGACATCCATTTGAAAAAGTTTGAAACCTTTGGGTGCAGCAAAAGCCAAGAGTATCCTAATTGCCTCCAAACGAGCTATAGGACCAAAAGTCTCCTCATAGTCTTGTAACACTCTGGTGTTAAGCAGACTAAAACCTGACATGTCATCATATGCACTGGCATTTCATCTGAGTTGATAACCTAAGTATGCATTCACTAAAAACAAGTTTAATTCATCATGCTTGTGCTTAGTTGATAAGGAATGCTTAAGTTTGAAACCCTAGTTTATGTTTTCTTATGTTGTGAATAGTGCTTTTATGTTATAAAAGGGTATTTTGGTAATCTCTTATATAGTAATTGAATTTTTGGACCAAACTTTGGTATTATGTCTCAAAGGTGTATTTGGAACATGTTTCAAGTCACCATTGAGTTATAATTCAAATTTGGTTGAAATCCAAATAAATAATTTAATTAATTTGAAAATCCTATTTTGTCCCTTTTTCATAATTCTAAATCTAAAAAGAATTTGGTTATGCTCTAAAAAGCAAAGTTGCTCCATTTATGTTAAGGATCAACTTTGATGTATAAAGTTTTTCAAGTTTTCATACGAAATCAAAAGTAATTTTGAAAATACACTTTTGCCCTTTTATGTCCCCTTTTGAATTTCAAATCCTAATTCAAAATCTAAGCATATTTTGCATATGTTGCAAAAATAAAAGATGTTCAGTATTTAATTCTGAGCATTTGATATTTTAACATATTTTCAACTTATATTCAAAAATCTGAAGTAATTTCAAAATATCTAATAGGAGTATAAAAGCGAGGGGGGGGATAAGCTTTCTCTTCTGTTCATAGCGGTGGACGGCCGATCGTGGATCAACGACGCCAGCGCGAAGGGCGCCGTTCTCTATCGAATGAGCTCGCACGTGTCTCCGTGGCAATGTTAAGCAGCTGCTGGCGCTCTCCCTTCCGTGGTGCCTTCTCCTGAGCTCGCCGTCGCCGTTTCGCCACCAAGGCACCGACAGGCTCCATCCCAATCTAATCCCAAATTCACTGCAAACCGACCGTCCTCATCCGAAATTGACCGCAATTATAACTTCCTTACCTCCTTGCGCGTCTCCAGAACCCATCCCTTCTACCTCTACTGCCTCAGAGAGCTTGTGCTCGCCGTTCTCCTTCCCGCCGGGCGATGACGCCGCCGAGCTCGACCTCTCCGTGGTCCGTTCAACCGGGCACTCCTCTGCTCTCCCTGTCTCGTGTTTCTGTTTTGCCTTGACCCTAGGATACTCATCGGCTCGATGGTTTTCCGTTTGGTGCTCAGGTCTCGCCGGAACATCGTCTCCTTCACTGGAGCTCGCCGCCGCAAGTCACTGCTCCAGGGACTTCTTCTTTCCGTTCATCCTCCGCTCGAACCAGCTACGCAGCCAGCATCTGGGTGAGCTACTGGAGCTTCCTAGCCCCTCCGTTCTTTTGCGACCGGCCTGAGTTCGCCGGAACAACCTCGCCGTGATCCGGTCCGCCGCCGTGCGTGGCCAGACCTCACCGAAGCGGTAGCGTTTGGGGTTAGGGACTCTATCGGCTGCGGGTGACCTGCCGGTGTTGGTGCTCGCGTTAGTCGGGTCTCTAATGGCCGGAGTTGACCGGCGTAGGGTTCACCGGTGCTTAGTGCGCCGCCGTCCTCTCTGGCCGGCGTCGGGGACTTCGCATTTGCGAAGATGAGAATATACAGGGGGCTGGTTGCGAAGTCCGTGACTCATGTGAATAGCGCTCAGGACCCCGGGTTGTTTCCTTAGAAGCCGAAGGGCTTTTCTGCAAAAACGCTAGGGCGCGCGGGCGGGAGCCAGGCCGGGCCGGCTTTCGCGTGCGCTGGGCCGAGCGGGATCGGGCCGAAAGCCCAGTTTGGCTTAGATTTCAGTTTTTCTTTTTATAGCTTTTTGCACAGTAGCTAGTTTTGTTATTTTTGCTATAATTATTCTATAGCTCTGTTAATTATGAAATTTTACATGTTAGATATAAATAAATGTCTGTGCTAATATAAAAATTATAAAACTTGTGTTTTGAGCAACTTTGCTATAATAATTAAATCCATGCTTTAATTAATAAATGCAACTTTGATCAATTATGTAATTTTCTGTGTGTCTCCTAAAATAATGAAATTTGACATGTGAGTTTATGTTACTAATATCTACCTTCATGTTTAATTCCAGCTCTGTTTGATAAAGTATGATTTATTCATAAGTAAGGACTATTTTAAATGACTTATAAAATAAATAGAAATAGTTAATCACTTTAGATTTGTGTGATTTTTGGAAATTGTTTGACAACCAGTGGAAATTAGCATGAATTGCTCCCTGGTTATGGATTCCTTTATGCAAATAATCTTTTGTTGCTTGTTAGTTACATAACCTTACTTAATGAAAATATAAAAACTTGCCTAGTAATAATATATGGTTTAATAGCTAAGTTAGTTTGTTTTTATATCATGAAGGAAAGTTGTACTCAAGATAGTTAAGTTTGTTTGTTTTTATCCAAAAGAACATGTACCCTGTCTTAATTATATCATGAGCATCTCATTGATCATGCATATGCACTTCTACGTATAGATCTCGTTTCGGAAGAACCGGATCCACAGTGGGTTTCTTCTGAGAGTTTGGATCCTTCTGGTTTTTCTGAGTCACCGGACTTCGCTGATCACCAAGGCAAGCCCCGGACATTAAACCTATCCTTGTATTTTTAAAAGTTATTTATATCACTTGAGTTAATATGATGCATTAAGTGAATAGGAGTTGAGTGAACCCTATTTGATGCATTACCGATCTTGATGATTCCAATATTTAACCTTGATACCCGTTTTATGAAAATACTTAGTATGCCTAACCATGCTTTACTTCCTTCATAATAGTAGGTGCTTTTAAAAATGGTTGTTATGTTATGGAAATACTGAATCTTGAGACAACATGATAATTATAGTAACTTACATCAAGAATGGAGTCTTGTTGTAAGGTTACTCAACATAGGACCTTATCGTTGTTGGCCTGCTGTGATTGAGACCTTTGAGTACAGCCCACATGCGGTGGTAAGCCTCATCTATAGCTATTCCGATACTTGAGAACGGCCAACCGCGTACTAGGAGTGGAGAGATGGCGGGAGTAGCGTGTACCCTCGGGGCTATGAGATAGTCGGGTTCGAGGTGTACTGTACTCTCGGGTGACGCTGGACCCGTTCTTGTATGGAAGGATCTATAGATAGGGTTGACATATGCAAGATTAAGATCTACATATGTCGTGTGGTACTGAATCCCCAGCTGGGTTTAATCGATTCGAATCGCCGTGTTTCCTCGGATATGGAGCCTCAATCCACTGACCCGCACCGTAGTAATAATTGGATCTTTATGAGGTGAGAACTAAAGATGTGGTATGCTTATAAAGGTTTGAGAATCTTTAGATAGTCATGAAATTTTAATCTTGAGTTAAAACTTGAAAGTAGGGTTTTTCTATTAGTAAGCTTTTATGCAAAAGAAATGTTTTGATCTTGCTAAAGCCTTACCTTGAATCCTTATAACCTTCATACCTGAGTCTTCTCCTCTTTTCTAGTCGGTTAAGTCTTGTTGAGTACTTTTGTACTCAGGGTTTGTTAACCTTTGTTGCAGGTGAGTTTATTGATCATCCTTTTGGTGGTCAATGTTTCTTCACTCTTGTGGAGGAGAGTGATAATGACTCTGATGTTTGACCTTGGGCAAGTAACAAAAGTTGTGTGGTTTATGTAATATAAAGTTCCGAACCTTTATGTATCAAATACTTATGGTTTGTAAACTTTTAAGTTTCAATCTATGATATATAATTTTCCGCTTTTACTCTAATTTATCTTATCTATAAAACTGTTGTAATACTGTGATGCTTGACGAGGGAATTCCTAAAAAGAATGTAACGTGGATGATTCGGGTTTCCCGAGGACACCCGACAGATCTCTTGAGTCATTTGGAACTCGTGCACGCCAATCAGAAGTCTTTAGGACAATGATGGGTGCATGTGGGCCACTTAATTCAGGAGGTTCTGCCACAAGTCTATCCCCTCCTTCTGACTATACCCCTGGGCTACAAGTCTGGCCTTGTTTCTCACAATGTGGCCATCCTCTCCTTGTTTGTTTTTGAAAACCCATTTTGTCCCAATACGATGACAGTCTGGAGGAGGTGGAACCAAAACCCAAACCCGATTTCTCTCAAAATTTTCTAACTCCTCATGCATGGCATTAACCCAATCCAGATCAGATAAAGCGTGTCCAACATCTCGGGGTTCAAAATCAGCAACAAATGCAGAATGAGCAAAGTGAGTGATCTGTTGTGACCTTGACCAAGTGACACGTTCGTCGATACTGCCGATCATCTATTGAGGTGGGTGTTGGCGCTGAATGTGTCGTGGCGCCTCTCGAGCTGAAGAAACCTCCCCCTCAACAGCAGCTAGTGCCTCCTCGGGTACAAAGGGTACAACCCAAGGTGGCGGATCCCACGACCCCCAAGTAATCGACGAAGAGGGATTGGGGCCGTGAGTCGAAGTAGTAGAAGCCGATCCTAGCGACACAGCAGGTGGAGGCAGTGCTGGATCATCCATCCCTTCAGCACCTTCTTCCTCGTCATCAAAAAGAGGTTCTCCAACCTCATGATCACCTGCACGCTCAAATCTAGAAGAAGGACAAACCATGGTCTCGTCGAAGGTGACATCGGATGTCTCCATGACTCGGTAAGTATCAAGGTTAAGTACACAATATGCACGAGTATGAGTGCCATAACCCAAAAATATACCGTCAGAAGAACGAGACTCAAACTTGTCCAAGTTGCCTTTCTTGAGTATAAAACAGTGGCAACCAAACACTCTAAAATAACTCACTTTGGGCTGTTTTCCAAAACGCAACTCATAAGAAGTCTCTTTCAAGAAAGCTCAGAGAAAAATGCGATTGGAAAAATAGCATGCAATGTTCATAGGTTCGGCCCAATACCGCCTAGGAGTCCTATGCTCATCGAGCATCGTCCTGGCCATCTCAACAAGGGTCCGATTCTTCCTCTCTACCACACCATTTTGTGGCGGTGTGTAGGGGGAAGAAAACTGATGCTCCAAATCCAAAGAGTCACAAAACTTCTCAAAGTCCGGGTTTTTGAACTCGGTACCATTATCTCTACGAATAGCTCGCATCGAGTTCTTAGGGAACTCGTTCTGAAGACACAAAATCAGATTGCGAGCAAAAGAGAAAGTCTTAGTTTTCTCAGCCAAGAAGAAAACCCACAAATATCTCAAAAAGTCATCGACAACAACAAGCACATACCACTTCCTCCAACTGAGCTCACCCGAGCCGGACCGACAAGGTCCATGTGTAAAAGCTCTCTAGGGCGCTTAGTCATGACTTGATTCACTGGATGGTGGGGAGCGGTAACCATCTTCCCATGTCTACAAGAATGGCAAACAAGATCCTTCTCCAAGTGCAACTTGGGCAATCCTCGGATTAGGCCAAGTGAACTAAGCCTTGGAAGCAAGTCGAAGCTCAGGTGACTGAGTCTCCTATGCCACTTCCAAAGATCAGAGGACGAAGGACTGGCCACAAGACAATGAGAAATTCCAAACGACTCCGAGAAATTCGCACGAAAGACTTTCCCAAAGGGCAAAATCAAACATACAAGATTGCCCTGAGGATCTAAAATGTGACTGAGATTCGGCTTAAAACGAATCTTAGAGTCATCATCAAAAAGTTGCGAAACAGAAAGAAGGTTAAAATGCAAGTTAGAAACAAGAGCAACATCACGCAACACAAAGTGCTCATTAACTCGCACCGACCCATGAGACAACACTTTACCTTTGCTATTGCTGCCGAAGGTGATAAACTCCTTTCCGACAACTGGACTAAGACTGGAGAACCACTTGGCATTTCCGGTCATGTGCCTTGAAAACCCGGAATCCACCAACCAAATGTCCTCCAATCGTTTTACCTACATCAATAAAAAGACATAGGGTGAGCAAACAGTCCAACACTGGGGTGAGTAAAATGGGAAGAATACCAGTGTTGGGCCGGCTGCTCAAAAGAATGGTTAGTGACAAAACCATTCCTAGCATGCCTACGGGGAAAGCGATCACCACGCACAGGAAAACATGGTCCGCTATGGTACCGAGTTCAAAAACTCAGATTTTGAAAAGTTTTGTGACTCTTTGGGTTTGGAGCATCAGTTTTCTTCCCCCTACACACCGCCACAAAATGGTGTTATAGAGAGGAAGAATCAGACCCTTGTTGAGATGGCCAGGACGATGCTCGATGAGCATAGGACTCCTAGGCAGTATTGGGCCGAGGCTATGAACACTGCATGCTATATTTCCAATCGCATTTTTCTCCTAGCTTTCTTGAAAAAGACATCTTATTAGTTGCGTTTTGGAAAACAGCCCAAAGTCAGTTATTTTAGAGTTTTTGGTTGCCACTGTTTTATACTCAAGAAAGGCAACTTGGACAAGTTTGAGTCTTGCTCTTCTGACGGTGTATTTTTGGGTTTTGGTAACCATATTCGTGCTTATTGTGTACTTAACCTAGATACTAACCGAGTCATGGAGACATCCGATGTCACCTTCGACGAGACCATGGTTTGTCCTTCTTCTAGATTTGAGTGTGCAGGTGATCACGAAGTTGGCGAACCTCTTTTTGATGACGAGGAGGAGGGTGCTGAAGGCACTGGTGACCCAGCACTTCCTCCACCTGCTGTGCCGCTAGGATCGGCTTCTACTACGTCGACTCACGTCCCCGACCCCTCTTCGTCGACCACTTGGGGGCCGTGTGATCCACCACCTCGGGTTGTACTATTTGTACCCGAAGGAGCACCAGCTACTGTTGAGGGGGAGATTTCTTCAGCTCGAGAGGCGCCATGACACATTCAGCGCCAACACGCACCTCAACAGATGATCGATAGCATCGACGAACGTGTTACTCGGTCAAGGTCACAACAAATCTCTCACTTTGCTCATTCTGCATTTGTTGCGGATTTTGAACCCCGAGATGTTGGACATGCTTTATTTGATCCGGATTGGGTCAATGCCATGTATGAGGAGTTAGAAAATTTTGAACGAAATTGGGTTTGGGTTTTGGTTTCACCTCCTCCAGACTGTAGTCCCATTGGGACAAAATGGGTTTTCAAAAACAAACAAGGAGAGGATGGTCACATTGTGAGAAACAAAGCCAGACTTGTAGCCGAGGGGTATAGTCAGAAGGAGGGGATAGACTATGAGGAGACTTTTGCTCCTGTAGCTCGTTTGGAGGCAATTAGGATCCTCTTGGCTTTTGCTGCATCCAAGGGTTTCAAACTTTTTCAATTGGTTGTCAAGAGTGCCTTTCTAAACGACTACATAGAAGAAGAGGTATATGTGAAACAACCCCCCGGTTTCAAAAATCCCAAGTTTCTAAACATATTTTTAAATTTCACAAAGCTTTGTATGGTTTGACAACCATAGAGCCTGATATGGTATGATAGTTGAAAACCTTTTTTGCTTGCTATGGGTTTTAAAATGGGATGTGTGGATAAAACGCTTTTTCTCCTCAAGCAAGGCAATGACACTCTCTTGGTTCAGATTTACGTGGATGATATCATTTTCGGTGGTTCTTCTCATGCTTTAGTTGCCAAGTTTGCAGATATCATGAGCAGGGAGTTTGAGATGAGCATGATGGGCGAGTTGACGTTTTTCCTCAGGTTGCAAATCAAGCAATCCCGAGAAGGGACGTTCGTGCACCAGGGCAAGTACACCAAGGACATATTGAAGAAATTTGATATGGGTGAAGCCAAGCCTCTTCCAACACCCATGTCAACCACGACGGCCCTGGATGCGGACAAGGATGGAGAAGCTGTGGACCAGAAGGAGTACCGAAGCATGATTGGGTCCCTGTTGTACGTGACGGCGACACGCCCGAACATTCAGTTCACGGTGTGTCTTTGCGCGCGCTTTCAGGCATCGCCGCGCACCTCTCACCGTCAGGGGTCAAGCGCATTAGGAGGTATTCTGCTTCTTTTACCCTCTCCCTTTGCGGTTACTCAGATGCTGATTTTGCAGGTTGCCGACTTGAGCGCAAGTCCACTTCTGGGACTTGTCAGTTTTTGGGCTCTTCTCTTGTTTCTTGGTCTTCTCGCAAGCAGTCTAGTGTCGCCCAGTCTACCACAGAGGATGAGTATGTTGGTGCGGCTAGCTGCTGTTCCCAGTTGCTTTGGATGATGGCACTTTTGCGTGATTTTGGTCTATGCTTTTCTCGAGTTCCTTTGCTTTGTGACAGCACGAGTGCGATTGGCATTGCTAAGAACCCCGTGCTGCATTCTAAGACCAAACACATAGATGTGCGCTTTCATTTTCTGCAAGAACATTTTGAAAAGGGTGATATCGACCTTAGGCATGTAGATACTCATAATCAGTTGGCTGATATCTTTACCAAGCCTTTGGATGAATCATTCTTTAATAGGTTGAGAGGTGAGCTTGGTGTGTGTTTTGCCTTTTAGTTGGGGGAAACATTTTGTCTATTGTATCATAGACTGACTCTTTTCTTTTTGATTGTTTTCGTTCTTGATAGACTAGTCTTTGCATTTCATCATGCATCTTTGCATTTTGAGCTTCATGACTATATTCCTTAGAATGTAACTATGCTCTGTCTAGTATGCTCCGATGATATATGATGATGCTTGTAGCTTAGGCTCCTTTTGATCACTAATACATGTTGTGAGCTGAGCTATTTTATGAATGGTGAAATCTGCTTAATGAACTTAAAATTTGAAACTTGTTCACCATTGAGATTCGCAACTAGCATGTGTTAGAATGTGTTTGTTGACACTTCTTAAAGCAATTGCCTATGACAAACTTTAATGAACTGACTCTAGCAAAAGCCCTCAGAAATATACACGACACTCCTAGCATGACTTAATGTTAAGTTGTCATCCCAACATGATACTAGAAATGTAATTCATTAGTGACACTAGCTCAAAAGATATTAAACAAATATTTATCCGCAAGCGCACAGATAAATATACCTGTTTTAGCAGCATTTCACCCAGGTTGTCTAGGTATACGTTATTTATATTTTACCGAAGATAACAGTGAAGCGGGGAGGGGAACAAATGGATATAAATGTGATTCAAAGGTAGTGGAGATTACTATTCATTCGTTACTACTCACATGTCTAAACAGGGGTAAGACAAGATAAAGATAAATATTGAATAATGATAATGATAACGGGAATTCTAGAGATAAGCGATACATGGATCAAGTAGAGCAGTCAGGAGATTAATTAAGAGATTCGAAACCTAAGTTACTTCACATTTACTAAGCCTAGTGGTTACTCTAGTTAATATACAATCATTTATAGCTAATTAATCTATCATCCATGATCAAGGGACATTACTAAATTAGAATCAAGAACGAAGTAATGAATTCTAACTTGCAACCGCGTCCTACTATGGTCTACATTTGAGGGGGAGGACTACAAAGGACTCAATAGGACTGTCACTCCTGCGATCTACCTCTCGACCCGGAGCATAGGATGTATTCGCAGGTAAACTTAGCCTAAACACCATGTTTACACCAGTTTGACCACTTAACTCTATCCGAAATAAAGCTAAGTACTTTACGAACATGATCATAAACTCTATCATAATCAGATCTATATTAAATATATAACTAGAATAAACTCCAAAACTGAATAAACTGAAATATATTAAAGTAGCACAAAGTCGAATAAAGATACAAAGTCGAATAAAGATACAAATTACTCAGACGAAGCTTCCTGCCGGATATGCCGACAAAGTCGCCTGCCTCTACTTGAACCTAGCTAGAATAAACTCTGAACTTGATGTAGAGCTCTAACTCTCTCTCTAGAAACCCTAGTTCTACTGAACTTCTTTTCTCTGTCTCCTGTCTCTTCTCTTCTTCTGCTTCTCCCTAGAGAGGGGGGGGGGGTCTGGGGTCTGGTTATATAGCCCTAGGCGTAGAACCGTGGCCATTGGATCAAACCGACTTAAGGTACGGCCGAGATGCATCCTAGAGGTCGGTGGAGGAAGATTCTGGAAGGAGGAGACGTGGGGGCCCTGGACCAGACCGACCGGTGGGCCCAGGGGACCGGTCGGTCCAACAGGTCAAACTCCCGGGGTGCCTCGCCTCGTGGTGTCCTCTGGTGTCCTCTGGAGTCTTCTAGAGACTTCCTGTTGGGGGAAGGGACCCTCGGCAGTGGCACCACGCAGGCTGGCTCAACAAAGCGGCCCTCGCGCGTCCCGTGCACCTTCGCCGCCTGCCCCCCTTTTTCATCTTGTTAAATCCCTCAAGTCACTGCTCAAGCCCCCGAATACTGACTCAACCTTCGGAGTGTTCAACAATTTCTTACAGGCAAAGGGCATGAAGAGCACTGGGAGCAACCCTCGCGCATCCCGCATACCTTCGCCGAGAGGCCCAGGCCCAACTGGTGGCGAAGGGACTCGGATTTCACGACTGGATGGATATCTTCGCAAGACGAAGGTCAGCCCTCGCATTTCCGTGAGGGTGAGCACGAGCCGAGCGGCGACGGGCGCATGGAAAGTAGGCTAGGGTTTCGGCTCCAGCTGTGTTTGTACGATTCTGCCCTTCTGTATGTATAGCGCTGAGGAATCTTTCTTGTACCCTATTGTAATTTGGCTAGCACCCCTTGGTATCCCCTATAAATACCGGGGGGTGAACAGTGGAACGGACACGTTTTTTTTGGGAATAAAGCCACAGGAACACTGTTCTTGCTTCCTTATACCTTCGCGCTAGTTTTGTTCCCGAGCATCTTCGCTTGGCTCTGATGATTGGCCACCTTCGCCACCCCCCTACACGTGTGCGGAGGTCGGGCAAGTGTGTTACCAACAGTTTGGCGCCGTCCGTGGGGATCGAAGTTCGAAATGGCGAGAAATAGAAGAGCGACCACTACCAGACACCTTCGCGCGGCTAGAGAAGCTGCGGCGGTGGTTCCACCTACCGAGGAAATTGCGGAACCCTCGAGAGCAGAAGATGTTACTCCAGATTCAGAAGTCCCGGGCCTTCAAACCCGGACGTCAGCGCAGCTGCGCCTCCACTCTCCCGGAGGAGGAGAGGGAGGAGACGAGGAGGAACTAGGCCTCGAGGCCTTGGAAAGGCTTCAAGCTGAGTTGCATGAGAAGAAAAGGCGCCTGGACCAGCTTGAGAGGCACAATCGGTTGCGCGCTATCAGGCAAAAGGCAGACGAGGCTAGGGAACAGCTTCGCCGAATGGAGGAGTCCCTCGCTGCAGCTGAAGCCGAAGCCGAGGGTTGGAACGATGGGGAAATGCCACCACTTCAGGAGGGGAATGAGGAGCAGGATCATGGCAACCTCCGCCGCCATCCGCCACCCCCCCACCACCAAATCACCCAGAACCACACCCTATGAGACAACCAAACTTTCGCCAACTCTACCCAGATGAGAGAGAGCCAAACCTTCGCAACCAACGCAGAGCCCAACAACACCAAATGCCCTATGACCCAAAGTCACCACTCTCCCAAATACTACAAACCCAACCCTGGCCACCTTGCTACAATCCACAAAACCTCCCCCGTTACGATGGACTCACTGACCCCCGCCAGTTCATAATGAGCTACGAAGCGGCAGTCGCCGCAGCAGGAGGGGATGACTCAACAATGGCGAAGTATTTTTGTAACCATCCTTCGTGACATAGCGCAGAATTGGTACAACAACCTTCGCCCCGGAACAGTGGATTCCTGGGCCAACCTCAGAGACAGACTCTGCACAAACTTCAAGGGCATCACGGCAGCCCCATCAAACCCCATCGAGCTATTCAATTGCAAACAAGAAGAGCGCGAACCGTTACAAGACTATTGGCGAATGTTTATCCAGATTAGAGCAAGAACTCCGGGAATATCTGAAGAGGCCGTGATCCTCGCTGCAGTCAGCGGCTTACGGCCAGGCCCATGTTCCTCAAAATTCGCTAGAAAACCAGCAAACACAATCGAAGAGCTTCATGACACAATGGAAAGGTACTGTAGAGCGGATATGGATTTCCGGGCAAAGTCCGATGCTCGAAGGTCGTAGCAGAAACCACAGCCGAGGCCCCAAGCGAGAGAAAACGACCCTCGCCAAGATCAGAGCAATGTCGGAGCGATCAACAAGGCAAATCCTATCGAAGACCAGAGAAGAAGCACTCAGCCTTCGGGCAACCAAAACCCACATGGTTTTCCACCCCCGCCCGACCAAAGAAACCAACAGAGGGACCCAGCCAAAATGTACTGTCATTTCTGTGGTCTAGGAAAGGGGCACACAACAAAAGCAGTGCGAGTGCTTCGCTAGAGGGAAAGAATTCTAGGAATCCAAAAGAGCCTCTCCAACAGAAAACAGAACCATCAATCACACCAGAAAGCCAAACTTCAACCCAACCCAACCTCCCTACCAGTACTTGGCTTACCCTCGCACCAACCTTTCTACTCTCAACACCCACATTACAACCACACCTCTTTCCAACCAACCTCTTTTCCTCAACGCCAAAATGTGCCATACACTGTCACATTCCCCACAACCCCTCAAGCCCAAACCAACCAACAAGTGAGCAACACTTTACCACCACCACCACCAATACCGGCCCTGCCAGCCCCCCAACCTGTCAAATCCGAAGCCCAATCCCAAACAACCATCAACAACCCAACATCAACCTTCGGTGTGATAATAGCCATCACCGGAGGCTCCAACGAAGATCATGGCAACAAGAGGCAAAAGAAAGAACATGCTCGAAGAGTACACCATGTAGCCGTCGAAGGACCGCACAAGTTCGGCCGATGGTCTCACATCCCAATAACCTTCAATTCCAGTGACATGAAGTTAAGGGATTACCCTCACACTGATGCAATGGTGATCGAGACCAACTTAGCAGGGTGGACAGTCACCAAAATTCTCGTCGATACAGGAAGCTCCGCTGACATCCTGTTCGCCACACCCTTCGACAGCATGAAGCTTGACAGAAACCTCTTGCAACCCTACGACAACCCACTATACGGTTTCGGCGGACAACAAGTAAGAGCCATTGGAAAAATACCTCTGCCCGTTACCTTCGGAGACCAGCTGAACTGCAGAACAGAGCACATAACCTTGGACGTGGTTGACATGTTCTATCCTTACAATGCAATTTTCGGCCGGGGCGTCACCAACGCATTCAACGCTGTAATCCACCCTGCATACCTTTGCATGAAGCTTCCTGCTCCGAAGGGGGTCGTTGCAGTGTACGGAGACCAAGACATTGCAAGAGCAGCCGAAGGAACAGGAGCACCGGGGCAACGCAATGTCCACAATCTGTCAAAGCCTCAAGCCACAAACCTTAGCGGCGAGGGTGAAGAATGCATCGACAGAATAAAAGCATCACCCAAAGAAGAGACTAAACAAGTCCAACTTTTTGAGGGCAATTCAGAAAGGAAAGTGTTCATCTCAGCAAACTTAGACCCCCAGTCAGAAGACAACATTATTCGTTTCCTCAAGGAAAGCTCCGATACCTTCGCTTGGTCTGCGGAGGACCTCAAGGGAGTAAACAGAACTTTGATCGAGCACAGCCTAAACATCAAACCAGGCTATCGCCCAGTTAAACAAAAGCCTCGCAAAATGTCAGAAGAGAGAAAAGAGGCAGCGAAGGCAGAGGTAAAAAGACTTCTGGACGCAGGCGTCATCCGTCCAGTCAAATATCCAACATGGCTCTCAAACTTGGTACTAGTTCAGAAAAAGAACAAGAAATGGAGAATGTGTGTTGATTTCACATGCCTGAACAAAGCCTGTCCGAAGGATGACTTTCCTCTGCCTAACATAAGCACCTTGGTCGACAGAGAAGCTGGTTGCCAAATGCTATCTCTCCTCGACTGTTTCTCAGGGTACCACCAGATTTGGATGAATGAGGAAGTTGAGGAAAAAACAAGCTTCATTACACCTTCGGGCACATTTTGCTTTCGAAGAATGGCAGAGGGCCTCAGAAACGCAGGATCAACCTTCGCTCGCATGACAACTGAAGTCTTCAAAGACGAACACGCAATCTCTGCTTACGTTGATGATTTGATTGTACAGAGCGAGCTAAAAGAAAATCACATAACAGACTTGGAAAGAGTGTTCAAAAACCTTCGGTCCGCCGGACTCAAACTAAACCCCGAAAAATGTGTTTTCGGGGTAAGCGAAGGAAAAATGCTGGGCTGCATTGTCTCAGCAAGGGGAATTCAAGCCAACCCCGAAAAAATTGATGCCATCATCAATATGGAACCACCATCGACCAGGAAAGCAACTCAGCGCTTGTCCGGATGCTTAGCAGCACTTAGCAGATTCATCTCCAGATCCACCGAGCGAGGGTTACCTTTCTTTGAAACATTGAGAAGCACTACACCATTCAATTGGGGACCTCGGCAGCAGAAAGCTTTCGAGGATTTAAAAAAGTATCTCACCAACTTGACTGTTTTAACCAGCCCAAGCAAAGGGGACCTTTACTGCTGTATGTTGCAGCTTTGCCTCACGCAGCAAGCTCAGTCCTAATCAAAGACTTACACGAGAACAACAGAACCAGGCAAGCCCCAATCTACTATGTATCTGAAACCCTCGAAGGTCCCAAACGAAACTACTCAGAGCTCGAGAAGATAGCATACGCCGTGGTCATGGCATCAAGAAAGCTAAAGCATTATTTCCAGGCATATGAGATCCACGTACCCTTAGCATACCCCCTCGAGAACATTTTCATGAACAACGAGGCAGTTGGCAGAATAGCGAAATGGGTAGTCGAGCTCAACAGCTATGCTATAACCTTCATCGGGAGAACAACAATCAAATCACAGGCACTAGCAGATTTCATAGCTGAGTGGTCCCCTGACCCTCGCAGAGATGGAACTCAACAAGACCCATTCTGGACAGTATATGTCGATGGAGCCTGGGGAGCAACTGGAGCAGGGGCCTCGGCCATTCTAGTTTCGCCATCCGGGTCTAAGCTAAGATATGCAAGAAGGCTCAACTTCAAATGCACAAACAACTCCGCAGAGTACGAGGCAGTGATACTAGCCCTTTCGAGGCTCCGATCTTTATCAGTCGGAAGGGCGGTCGTCAACACAAACTCCCAAGTTATCGCGGGACACATCGAGAAAAAATACAAAGCAAAAGACCCTGAGCTGCAAAAATACTTCCAGTATGTTCGAAGGTTAGAATCTTTTTTCCTCGGCATAACAGTAAAGGCAATACCGAGGTCGGAAAACAACGAGGCAGACAGCCTAGCCAAAGCAGCAGCGCAACAGTTACAGCTACCGCCAGACGTATTTTATGAGGAAACAACTCAATCAGCATTCGAGGCCTCCGAAAAAAGTATCAAGCTAGTCAACGCAATCCAAAACGAAGACTGGAGAGCACCCATCATGGCCTATATCAACGGGCTACATGAACCCGACTCCAAAGAGGAAGATAACAGACTAAAACAAAGAGTTCGAGGGTACAAAATTGTGGACAATATTCTGTTCAAAGCTTCGGTAACCTCGCCATGGCTCAAATGCGTGTCAGAGACTGAAGGAAATGACATTCTTAAGCTCATTCACGAAGGTATCTGTGGCTCTCACAATGGCCCGAGGGCGTTAGTTGGGAAAGTTTTCCGATAAGGTTTCTACTGGCCAACTGCATTACGAGATGCAGAAAGCATCGTCAAACATTGCGAGGGTTGCCAACTAACGGCAAAGACACAAAACGCCATAGGGGCTCCAACAACTCTGATATGCCCAACTTGGCCGTTGCAAAGATGGGTAATGGACCTCGTCGGTCCACTCCCAACAGCTCCAGGAAACCTTCGCTACGCAGTTGTAGCTGTGGAATACTTCACGAAATGGATTGAAACTAGACCACTGGTTTCCATTACCTCTTTGGCTGTGAATAAGTTTTTATGGCAGCAAATAATTTGCCTATTCGGAGTCCCCAAATACCTAACTATTGACAATTGCACTCAATTCGACAGCAAGGTTTTCAAAGAATTTTGCGCTCAAATTGGAACAATCCTATGCTTTGCCTCAGTCCGGCACCCTCAATCCAACGGCTTAGTCGAAAGAGCCAATGCAACAATTTTCCAAGCCGTATCAAAGAAATTGCAAGGCAGGCCCAAAGGAAAATGGGCAGAAGAGCTAACCTCCGTCACCTGGTCCCATAACACCTCGAAATGCAGAGCCACCAAATTCACACCCTTCAGGCTCCTGTTTGGAGAAGAAGCTGTATTACCATAAGAGTTGAAGCATGTATCACTCAGAACTACCTTCGAAACAGATGAACAAGACCAATTACTTGACAAAGACTTTCTCGAAGAAACAAGATGCAATGCAGTGCACAACCTTCGCAAATATCAGAAAGAAACAAAAAAATGGAGAGACAAAAAGGTGAGAGTCAAAGAACTAAAGAAAGGTGACCTCGTTCTCATTCGAAAGCAAAACGCCAGCATGGCGGGGAAGTTTCAGCCAAAATGGACGGGGCCATACCTAATAGCAGAATGCAACCGTCCCGACTCCTTTCATCTCTCTGACAGCGAGGGAAACATCCTGCCTCACACCTAGAACGTCGACGACCTTCGCAAATACTACCCGTAGCAGAGCTTTAGCGAGCCCTCGCAATATGTAATTTGTTATTTCATCTATGTTTTCTTCCATTTCTATGCATGTAACAAAAACAAAGGAGCTGCACTCTTTTTCCTTACGAAGGGGCGTAAGGTTTTTTAACGAGGCAACATCCAAATTCTTAATACAGGCTAAAACCCCCGAAAAAAGTAAAACTCCAAATTATTACTTTTACTAACAAACATCGAAAAAAGCAGCTCTTCTTCAAGAGCGCTATAATCGATGATAACCCTCCAAGATTGCTTCAAAAAACAAATTTTTTTCAAAGCAAACTTCACCTCCACCTAAGACAAGGGGAGACGCAAAGTCCAAAAAAGTCGAGCACCCTCGCAAAAAACGCCAGGGGCTCGCAAAGCAAACTTCACCTCCACCTAAGACAAGGGGAGGCATGAAGTCCAAAAAAGTCGAGCACCCTCGCAAAAAATGCCAGGGGCTCGCAAAAGCAAACTTCACCTCCACCTAAGACAAGGGGAGGCGCGAAGTACAAAAAAGTCGAGCACCCTCGCCAAAAAACGCCAGGGGCTCACAAAAGCAAACTTCACCTCCACCTAAGACAAGCGGAGGCGCGAAGTCCAAAAAAGTCGAGCACCCTCGCAAAAAACGCCATGGGCTCACAAAAGCAAACTTCACCTCCACCTAAGACAAGGGGAGGCGCGAAGTCCAAAAAAGTCGAGCACCCTCGCCAAAAACACCAGGGGCTCGCAAAAAGCAAACTTCACCTCCACCTAAGACAAGGGGAGGCGCGAAGTCCAAAAAAGTCGAGCACCCTCGCAAAAAACGCCAGGGGCTCGCAAAGCAAACTTCACCTCCACCTAAGATAAGGGGAGGCGCGAAGTCGAAAAAAGTCGAGCGCCCTCGCAAAAAACGCTAGGGGCTCGTAAAGCAAACTTCACCTCCACCTAAGACAAGGGGAGGCGCGAAGTCCAAAAGTCGAATACCCCGCAAAACCAAAAGTGCTAAGCGAGCATCGCTAAAAAAGAAAGGGGGGCGTCGCTGTTTTTCCAATCAGCTTATGAAAGCGTTACGCGAGCCTCGTAAAAAAGAAAGGGGGGCGTCGCTGTTTTTTCCAAATCAGCTTATGAAAGCGTTACGCGAGCCTCGATAAAAAAGAAAGGGGGGTGTCGCTGTTTTTTCCAAATCAGCTTACGAAAGCGTTACGCGAGCGTCGCTAAAAAAGAAAGGGGGGGTCGCTGTTTTTTCCAAATCAGCTTATGAAAGCGTTACGCGAGCCTCGCTAAAAAAGAAAGGGGGGCGTCGCTGTTTTTTCTAAATCAGCTTATGAAAGCGTTACGCGAACCTCGCTAAAAAAGAAAGGGGGGCGTCGCTGTTTTTTTCCAAATCAGATTATAAAAGCGTTACGCGAGCCTCGCTAAAAAAGAAAGGGGGGCGTCGCTGTTTTTTCCAAATCAGCTTATGAAAGCGTTACGCGAGCCTCGCTAAAAAAGAAAGGGGGTCGTCACTGTTTTTTCCAAATCAGCTTATGAAAGCGTTACGTGAGCCTCGCTAAAAAAGAAAGGGGGGCGTCGCTGTTTTTCCAAATCAACATATGCAAGCGTTACGCGAGCCTCGCTAAAAAAGAAAAGGGGGCGTCGCTGTTTTTACTAAACATCTCTGTTTAACGAAAAGCAAGCCTCGCTAAAAAGAAAGGGGGCGTCGCTGTTTTTACTAAACATCCTAAACATCGGTACGTCGCTGTTTTTTCCCAAAATTCATACAAATTCAACAGTGCACACCAATCGGACATCGCCATCACTAAGCGAGGGTCAAAAGTTCAAACCCCAATAAATTTACAAAAGTGAATTGTATTTACCAAAAACAAACACACATTTTACATGAACATATACCGAACAAACTTCACAACGTCACACAAACAAATAAAGGTTCCGAAATTACAAGGGACCTTCACCCTCCTCAATTAACATCAAATCATCAAAACCCTCACTACCGTCCTCAAACTCTATTTCCACCGGAACTATGGGTCCCCACAACAAAGGAGCTGCAGGGACAATTGGCAGCTCCCCAGGAAAAACCCTCGCCCTATACATATATCTACGGTATTCAGGACTAACTTCCGAAGGTTCCTCCTTTGGAATTACAAGAGATCCGTCCGACCCTAGATCTAGTTTGTTTCGCCCAAACAAGTAATCCAAAGCTGTTTTCTCATCAATATCATCGTCAATGACAGTTTGCGAGGACGGAGAAAAACCAAACAAATAACGGGTGGCCTGTCGATCAGTATAGTCTGCTTCGCACCAAATATGACTCGACCTGCTATTCTTCAAATCGTACCTTCGTACTTTCGACCACCAAAAGAGTTCAAAAGCCAGCGAAGGATGTTTTAGCCTAGCACGAGCCCACGATTCACCAGTTATAAATATATCCTGATAATTAAGCGTCAGTGGAGTCACATCAAATACTTCTAGCATGGTTCCATCAGGAACCTGCATTTTTACAAAATAAGAAAGTGTCTCAGCGTCATTAAGTTTTTACAACTGCCACACTTTTCACAAAATAACCCTCTAGCCAGAGTAATCCCAAATTTTCACTCCTGCCTAGTTTCCCCATGCTCATCCGCCACAGCTTCGTCGATGACAGCATCTAGACCTCCGCCAGTGGTTGCGTCCGAGCCCCCAACAGGAGCCTCCTCAGCTGCCGCCTCTTCAATGTTTGCTTCTCCAGTGATCGGAGCGTCCTCAGCCAAGGGTTCAACCACGATGGACGGAACCTCCGCCGAGCTGGGCGCGGGAACAATTTCGGAACTACCACCAGCATCAGCATCAATAGCCGCAGACGGTGAAGGCATCGCCTCCCTCCGAGCCTGCAAGCAAAACAAAAGGCGAAAAATAAAAAATTAATACTAACCCCTGCATCGTTGAAACAAACCTAAAACCATTTTCTCTCCAATACCACAAACCTGACGAGTAGCCTCGGCAGCTTCTTCAAAAGCAAGAGTGCGGCCACCACCAGCAATCCAGAACTTGCGAAGCAGTCGCATCGCGCAGTTCCAAACCTCATCGTCATCAATCTTCATCTGGCGCACTTCGTCAACCGATGGGAAGTTATGGTTGGGTTTCTTGATTTTGCGAAGATGCTCGCAATCCGCTTGACGAAACGTACTGGCCATCGCCAAAGCTCCGGCGTACCCACCAAAATTGGCCGCATTCCCAACCAACGAGCTAAACACGTCAAGCTCGTTACACAACCAACCTTCGAAGGCCTCCGCACTGGCGGCAGGCAGGGGTTCACCGGCAGAACCTCCGGCCTCGGTCAAGCAGTTATCAAGTTTGATCTTAATTCGCCCCATACACCCCTGCCAAGCCTCCAACTGCGAAGCCACCTCCGACGACAGCTCACTTATGCGAGTGTTCGCTATCAACAAGTCTTTGTCTTTCTGACGGCAGGCCGCCAAAAGTTCTGCATTACTGTTCGCAGCCTCCTGCGCCTCCTCTCGAGACTTCTTAACCTTTTCCAAAGCTTTTTTAAGCTCAAGTTCTTTACTTTCCAAGCTTCGCTGGAGATCTTTATTTTCCTTCTCAATAGTCGCCAACCGTGTACTCATATAGTCATGGTTGTAGCCTGCCCTTTGACGCGCAGAACGGCTAAGAAGCATCAACTCAGCCAGCTTGACATCGATATCGTCCTGTAGCTCACCCAATGGCTGGTTTGTCAGTCGAAGCTCCGCCTCCGGCACACAAACTCTGCCAAATACCCGGCCAAGAAAACGCCTTTCCTCTGGAGTGCATTGCAAATGACACTCCTGAAGGTCCGGACTAGTAAAAAGCTCTGTGGCCGGATCGGTGACACCAATCTTACTAGCATAATACGGTAAAGCATCCCGACTAGCTTCGCCATACGGCCTTTTGCCCGGAATTTTGTCGGACTCAAGGCCACCAACCACCTCAACGCCATCAACCCATATATGAGACCCCCCATACTCGGGCACCACCCTCTGCTCCGGACTCTCGGGCTCAAAGTCTTGTAAAATATCATCAATACTTCGAGTGGCTGTAGCGTCAGCACTCGACGAAGCAATCCCCTTCCCGCGGTCGCCGCTGATGGAAACATCATCATCGGAGTTACCCCCACTGCTTGAAGTATCACTATCCTCATCAGATGATTCGTCATCGGTCTCCGCCTCCTTTTCAGCCTCCCTCACCTCCTCCTTCTCCTCATCATCGGAGACACCCTTGTTGTCCGAAATCTGGATCAAAGCGCTAATCCCGCCAACGCGGGGCACCCGCCCACCATCCCTACCAACACCTCGGCCGCGTGAAACTAAGGCCGAGGATGAGGAAGTACCAACGGCGCCCGAACCAACCGCGACCTTCGTCACCAGTGTTTTCACCCAGCCGCCAGCTCCGCCGCGGCCACGACCACGACCTCTCTTCGGTCGTGAAACAATCTCTTTATCCCCCGCAACTGTACGCTTCCTCTTCTTCGGCGCATCCTCGCTCGAAGGAGCGGGCCAGTCAGCATATCAGATCCCAAGAATGTCGAACATCCTGTTGACCCGACCTCCGCTACCCACCGAACTGTGGATAGCCTTAACCTCCAATGTAGACAATTTACCAACGAGATCTTCAGCCCTCTGCTGAACCCGCTTATAAACAGCCTCAACGCCATCTTCGCGTTTCGGAAACTTCTTAAGGACTCTTTCCCAAACTATGTTCAACTGAACCTTCGGTTTCTTCAAACCCCTGCCCTCATACTTCGAGTCTTCCTCAACTGCAAACCATTTTTGCCTTCGCAGGAGGGGCCACACCTGGGCACAACAATATTCTTCAACCAAGTCACGGGCGCATTGAGACCGCGCTACAACCCTCAAACAGTCAACTGCGGCATGCGCTTCGGCGCACATCTTGGCCTCGGCGCCCACATCACCAAGGAGCCGAAGCTCGCCGCAAAGCTTGGCATTATCACTGAACTTGTAGTAAAACCAAAACTCCTGCCATCCGCTAGCCCACTTGTTCTTCTGGGCCTGCACCGACAGCTCCGATCCGCGCGCGATGACAGAAAGTGTACACCGCAAACTGACCAAGGCTGGCTTTACCTCCGCTGTCAACAATTTTGCGAGGCTGCATGTGCACTCGATGGGTTCGAACAAATCCCTCGACATGAGGAACGATACCCTGAGAACGGCACGCCCAGACATAAACTGACATCTTCGTGAAGCATGAAGGTGTCGGCTGATGGAAACGCAAATTGAACCTTCGCAGAACCGAGGTCACGAAGGAATCAGCAGGAAAGCGCAAACCAGCTGAAAAGAACTCCTCAAACAAAACAACCTCATCTGCGTCCAGCTTCGGAACTGTCTCCCAAGCACTGGTCCTAGCCTTCCCATCTTCTATCCAACCACGCTTAACATAAGCCGCCACCTCCGAGGCACATACCCGGCTGAGACCAAACTCGAAAGTCACTCCTTCGTCAGCAACAGAGGGGGATGCGATACGAGCGGTTTGTTTGGACCTCGCCATCTCTCAAAATGGGAAACCTCGCAAAACGCAGTAAGCAGAACCCTCGCAACAAGGCAAAAGCAACCTTGGCAAGAATAAATGCGCAACAGCAGGATGGCTATAGCAGAGGAGGGCACACGTCCAAAGCCCCCACCAACTCCATCTATTTATAGGTCGGGGGGAAGAACACCTCACCCGATAACACCGGCACGAAAACCAAAATCCACGGCACAAAAAATGAAACGGACTCCTACAGTAAAAATACAATACAACGACCCGGCCCAAAAGCAGCCGCGGGCGTCGCTGCCAAGGGTCTCGTCACATTTCCCGTTTAAAGGCGCTGCTTGGGCCTAAAATACTGTTCTTTAGATCCAAGGCAACGAGGGGCTACTGTTGGGGGAAGGGACCCTCGGTAGTGGCACCACCCAGTCTGACTCAACAAAGTGGCCCTCGCGCGTCCTGCGCACCTTCGCCGCCTGCCTCCCTTTTTCATCTTGTTAAATCCCTCAAGTCACCGCTCAAGCCCCCGAATACTGACCCAACCTTCAGAGTGTTCAACAATTTATTACAGGCAAAGGGCATGAAGAGCGCTGGGAGCAACCCTTGCGCATCCCGCACACCTTCGCCGAGAGGGCCAGGCCCAACTGGTGGCGAAGGGACTCGGACTTCGCGACTAGACGGATATCTTTGCAAGACGAAGGTCAGCCCTCGCATTTCCGCGAGGGTGAGCACGAGCCGAGCGGCGGCGGGCGCATGGAAAGCAGGCTAGGGTTTTCGCTCAGGCTGTGTTTGTACGATTCTGCCCTTCTGTATGTATAGCGCAGAGGAATCTTTCTTGTACCCTATTGTAATTTGGTCGGCACCCCTTGGTATCCGCTATAAATACCGGGGGGTGAACAGTGGAACAGACACGTTTTTTTGGGAATAAAGCCACAGTAACACTGTTCTCGCTTCCTTATACCTTCGCGTTGGTTTAGTTCCCGAGCATCTTTGCTTGGCTCTAACGATTGGCCACCTTCGCCACCCCCCCTGCACGTGTGCGGAGGTCGGGCAAGTGTGTTACCAACACTTCCTGACGTGGCGGTGGAGTAATCTATGTCGGGTTCCTTCTTGGGGAAGCAATGTAGTCCGGTTTTCCTGTTTAATCCCTGGAAAATATAGAATCACCAAAACTCGTTGAATTTGTTAGTTTAAACCTCCTATTTCTAAGTTGGCAATTCTTTTTTGGCATTTATTCAAGTACTGTTGATAGTAAATAATGATACTTAATAGATGTCAACAAACTCCCCCAAGCTAAACTTTTGCTAGCCCCTTAGCAAACATCGGGTTCCGAGAGTAAAATTGTGAACTACTTTAATACACAAGCTAACAACTGAAAATTTCCTTGAAAAGAATTTGGAAGAATTTTCATATATTCCTTTCGCCAATCTTTTACCTTAGTTTAGAATTATTGAAAATTAGAAGCAATCAAGTCAAACACTATGTCGCAAATTCCTCATTCCAACTTTACTCCGGAGTTTTGCAAGATTTTCATAATAAAAGCTCAGAGAACTTCTGTATGACATTTTTCAAATTGCACATAATTTTAAAATTGAAAAGCACACTTTACTAAGTCAAAGTTCAGAGCTTAGGGAGAGAAATGTCATACCTTTAGATCAAGCATTTGAAACTTTTTAAATTTGTCAACTCTTACTAGCATACTATAATTAGAGGGACCATGGGCTATCATTCTTTTTCTTTTCATATTTTTATCACACACATTTTTCTTTTCTTTTCTTTTTGAGGTAGTCGGACACTTGTCTCTTTTTCTTTCCTCCTTATTATATTTTTGCATAGTCCCTCTAACACAATACTACTTCGGAAGAGTGAATCTTTTATATTTATAGAAGCTTGATCTTTAGAGCATGATAAACCTCTCTACCATAGCTAAAAACTTAGAACAGAGTAAGCAGCCTCAAAGTATGAATCATTTATTATCAGACTTTAGTTATTATGTCATACAAGTTCTCATCATATGTTTGCAGTTTTCAAAATTAAAATTCCGGAGATTCATTGAAACTAAGAACAATATAAATAGCAGCTTAGACTTTTTCGTCTCTAATTCTCAACTATCCAACCTTTGGTTAAGATCATTGTTTTGAGATTTTTCAATTAAAATTTTTGAAAGGAATTATCTTGCAGCTGAGGCTATGTAAAGCAACTCTCTTTTTTTCCCTATTCTTCTTCTTTTGAATAAACTCTACTTCAAGATTATTTTATCTAAAAACTAAACAGATACTAGCTAACAATACTAGACACAAACAAAAAGCAAACAGAGGGGTACATCATACTTACCTCAGGAATAGGGGGTCCTCCCCCAAGCTAGTTTCACTCGTACGGTGGCGGCGGCTGAGGTGGATTAATTCCCATGTGTTTGAAGAGGTAGCAGAAATTCTCGTTTGTCTGGGCGCCTTGATGATGTATCTCTTCAAGAGTCTGGCGCATGTCTTCTTGACCCATCTCAAGATGAGTAAGACGAGTATCGATGCCCTGAAAGTAAGGCTCTCTGTGGTATGGGAACTGGTGGAAGGGCTGGTGTTCTGGGTAACCATGGGTGGCATGGTAGGAATATGGATGATGAGTGGCATCATGAACACCTCTTCCAGAGAAAGACATTGGTCCTCCCTGGAAGTCATACATCGTATCCTCTTCGCGATGTGGTGGAGTGTAATTGCAAAAGTTTCCTTGTCCCCATGAACCTTGTGGTGTATGTGGCTCATAGGCAGTAGTATCTTCCCAGGCTTGATGGTGTGATGTAGATGGTCCAGCTCGTTCGAATCCTTGATAGTGAGTGTAAGCTGGTCCAAGTGGTGCAGCATCTTCTCCTTGATATCTCGGGGCAGTGTTTATGGTGAATCTTGCGGAGGGGCTTCTTCCTACTCCCGTGCCAGGTCTCTGCAAGTTTAGCAAAAAAGTTTCCACGACATACAGACCAAGTGATCTGTTTGGCAACTCATATTCATTTGTATATCCCTTATATAGCATGTAGAGTTTGTTATTCCTCTTCTTTATGAGATGTGCTTGACTGAAGAAGTAGAAACCTATTATTGGTCGTGGAGTGGAGATGTACATAATATTTCCATTTAAGTTCAAATTTTTAGCAAGACGAGTAACCCAAGAAGTGATAGATATGGGGCCTTGTAGAGTGTGAATGTAAGGCCAGTAGTCTACCAGGAGTTTTACGTGTGAGATTTTAGTTTTCTTGACCATAGCATACATAAGCTTTAACTCCTCAACTCTAACAATACTACCCTCTTGCCTAGGAAAGAGAGTGAAACCTAGCCACTTGTGCATCACCCTTAATGTGGGGTTGTGTAAATCATTAATGCAAGGGTGATGATCTGTTTTCTTGTCAGTAATGTCCTCCCAAAAGCTATCTCCATCAAAGTTTCTTAAGGCAACATCTATGTCTATGACACAGTTTTTAGGAAAACCTAAATTTAGACTGAACTGTTTCCATTTGAGAGTGAAAGGTTCATTATACAGCCTAAAGTAGACATATGTGTCATCCGAAGAGAGAGTGCAAAGAAATTCTAGAGTGAGCAATCTACATCCCTCTTCGGAGAGCTCCCAAGTGTTCTCCCACCCAATATTATGAAAGACTAGATCGAACTCAGAGTCCATACCTGTGTCTCAGAGAAATTGTGTATCAAAGGTAGGAGTATGGGTGTACTCTTTGTCTCGGTAATGCCTGAACAGGTCCTTCTCGTTGGCCGTCTGAAGCTTGATGTGCCTCTCATGAAGAAGATCACATGGCTCGGACCGGCTCATGGTAGAGGATCGAGGCAGGGATGAGGTATCCATGTCTGAGCCTCCTTGTGATGAGCCAGCTCACGAACAACTTCTCGTTGATCGGAAAGTGAGCGTGCTCTTCGCCTTTCTCAAGAAGTTGCTCATCTTTGCTGCAAAAACAACAGATCACACAGACAAAACTAGTGGAACATGTGAGGGTTAGAGCAAATAAATGTCAGAGAGTTAGCGGTCCAAAAGTCAGTAGTCCAGGAGTCAGTCGTTCAAGTTGGCACTTTTATTTCAACTTCTCCTAGTTCATTAACTAATTGGACAACACTTCCCCTCTCTTATTGATCTTGCTTGCACTCACTATCCCTTTCTACTTGCTACTAGCTCAAAGCTTCCTCCTCTATTCTCTTGTATCTTCACTCACTCAGAAACTACCCCAAATGAAGTGCTAAGTGAACTCGAAATTGAAATTTCGAATTTTGAAGTGAGGCTGGTGTTTCTGAAGAGTGGAGTGTGTGGAGAATGTGAAGGATGCCTGCCATTTTATAGGGGGAGATTGGAGAGGCCGGTCTGCCTAGTGGTGGGACCGACCGGTCCCCTCCTGGGCCCACTTCACTCCAACTTTTTCCCTCACATACCTTGCTCAAGTTCCCACTCTTTGGAGTATATGCCGACAGTTGCATGTGGTGGTAGGTGAGATGAGTGGTTGTGAGTGCATGTGATAATTCAAAGTGATATGATGTGGGTCCCAGGTGTCTGTGGGTCCGTATGTCTCCCATATTTGTACAATGCAAGTATAAAAGAAAATTGCTTTTATGAAACTATAGAAAACAAGTATTCTAATGATGAAATTCTTATATGTTTTTGTTGCCGTAGTAAATAATACTTAAGGGGTTCGTAAATATTAATTACATGAGGCCAATTTTATGATGCAATGATGATGCTAATTTTTGTTTTCCTAAACATGAGTAAATAAATATGAAGTGCAAAAGTAAATGCTGATAACTACCGAGTTACCTCCGGCGAAGGTTTGGGGTTTGAAGTCCACCGAATTGGACTCTCCAGTCTTCTTTATCCTTCTTGATGGGTCTCCACTACCGAAGACAACAGTTTTGTTTCTTGAGCTTTATGGTCTACTAGAGTTGAGCATTGTTCGGGCCGTGGTTTGAATGAGAACTTTTCTTCCTTTCCATTTATGGTGAATTTGATCTCTCCAGCTCCGACAACAATGTGGGCCTTGGCGGCGCTCAAAAATGGTCTTCCTAGAATGAGTGATACTTTTGAATCCGGGTGCATTTCTAGTACCACGAAGTCCACTGGTATAAAGAACTCTCGAATCTTGACTGGGATATTCTCAGCAATTCCTATTGGGTATCTGAGTGATTGATCCATATTCCTATTGGGTAGCTGAAGACACATTGATGTTGACACAAGTGCTGAATGGTTGAGCTTATAGTAGACTGATGCGGGCATCATGCTAACACTAGCTCTAAGATCACACAGTGCGTTGCTAAACCATTGGTTTCCAATTGAGCACTCAATGGTGGGGCATTCTGGGTCCTTCTTCTCTGGTATTGGATTGAGGATAGCCGCACTACATTCTTCTGTCAGCTCGATTACTTCAGTAGGTGGCAGTGGTCGTTTGTTGTTAAGTATATCCCTTACATACTTGGCATAGGTAGGTACCTGTAATGCATCTAGCAGAGGAATATTGATATATAGTTTCTGAATTACTTCAACAAACTTACTGAAAAGCGCATCTAGCTTGACATTTCAATTTCTACATGGGAATGGTAGAACATTGGTGTCTTGAAAATACATCTGTATTTCTTCATTTTCCACTTGAGTCTCTTGAACTTCGCCATTCCTTTCTTCTGCCCTCGGGGGTGTCACTGGTGTTGTCTGTCTTCTTTGTGCTCCTTCTGGGTATGGCAGATCTCGAGTGGTCCTCCCACGTCTAGTGGTGATCCCCTTAATCTGCTCGTGGTTAGTGGTAATAGGCAAAACAACAGCCAATTGTGATAGTTGAGTTTCTATTCTTTTATTATAATTGAGTTGATTCTTAATGGCAAAAGAAAATTGATCCATCTTAGAATTTATGTTTTCAAGAGTCTTATCATTTAAACAAATCTTTTAGTAATGTTATCATTTATTCTGGCTTGTTCTAAAATTAGATCTCTTAAAGTAGGTTGCTTAAAATTGGAAGAATTGAAATTACTGGTGTACTTATCTGATTTAGCAGGTTGTTGACGTAATCCTTGCTTGTGTAGAGTGGCTGAGTTGTTGATGATGCTGGCTTCTTCTTGATCTTCGGAAAATTCTATTCCCAAATACTCTCCACTTCTAGTTTGAGCATCAAATGCGTCTTGAATAGCTTGACGTTCTTCCTTGTAATTAGCTCTCTGAGTGAGCCGATCTATAAGTACATCCATCTTGGTTGAATGTGCACACACTTCTTCTGGAACTTCTTCGATCTGATGACAGCGTTGAATAGTACCTTGTTTCCAGCTCTGATTCTCAGCTATCTTATCCATTAAACATTCTGCTTTTCCAAAAGTGAGTGTCATAAATGATCCTTCAGTAGTGGCATCAAGTTGCTCTCTTGTTCTTGGTAATAATCCGTGATAAAATAGTTGCATGAGCAATTCGTTCCCTATTCCATGATGTGGGCATCTTAAGATTTGCTCCTGAAAACGCTCCCAAGTTTCTGGAATGGTTTCTCCTTTTTGTTGCTGAAAGTTGTAAATCTTTTCCCTTAAGATATTGACTTTGCTAATTGGGAAAAATCTTGATAGAAAGGTCTCTGAACATTTCTCCCATGTCTTGATGTTGTCCATGTTTGTATAGAACCACTGCTTCGCTTTTCCTTTCAGTGAGAAGGGAAAGAGACGAAGAAGTATATTGTCCTGGGGAACGTCCTTGATGATGATAGTGCTTCCAATCTCCAAGAAATCTTGTAGATGAGCAGTTGCATCTTCTTCCTCCTTTCCACCAAATGTAGTAGCATGCACCATGTTGATAAGACTTGGCTTGAGCTCGAACTCAAGGTTGTTCGTCTGGAGAGTAGGTCCGGTATGAATGTTCCTGACACATGGAGTAGAGAACTCTAGCAGAGTTTTGTTGGCCATGGCTTGACTACTGATGTTGATCTCCCCCACGATCTAGTTGATTTTTGATTTGTAAGTGATGAATTACAACTGAACCTGTGTTACCCTATATATGATATAAACAAAGAAAGACAAGGGTAAGCCTGCCTAGACAGAGGTACAAGTTAATGAATGAATAGTAACAATCTCCTTTGCCATGTTGAAATCCTAATAAGTTTTGTTTCCACTGATTTACTGGTTTCTATTTGGTTCCCGATGGCTTCCGCTGCTTAGTTCCCCAGCAACGGCGCAAGAGATGCTTGTTGACACTTCTTAAAGCAATTGCCTATAATAAACTTTAATGATCTGAGTCTAGCAAAAGCCCTCAGAAATGCACAGGACACTCCTAGCATCACTTAATGTTAAGTTGTCATCCCCAACATGATACTAGAAATGTAATTCATTAGTGACACTAGCTCAAAAGATATAAACAAATATTTATCTGCAAGCGCACAGATAAATATACCTGTTTTAGCAGCATTTCACCCAGGTTGTCTAGGTATCGTTATTTATATTTTACCGAAGAAAACAGTGAAGCGGGGAACAAATGGATATAAATGTGATTCAAAGGTAGTGGAGATTACTATTCATTCATTACTACTCACATGTCTAAATAGGGGTAAGACAAGATAAAGATAAGTATTGAATAATGATAATGATAACGGGAATTCTAGAGATAAAGCAAACTACATGGATCAAGTAGAGCAGTCAGGAGATTAATTAAGAGATTCGAAACCTAAGTTACTTCACATTTACTAAGCCTAGTGGTTACTCTAGTTAATATACAATCATTTATAGCTAATTAATCTATCATCCATGATCAAGGGACATTACTAAATTAGAATCAAGAATGAAGTAATGAATTCTAACTTGCAACCGCGTCCTACTATGGTCTACATTTGGGGGGAGGACTACAAAGGACTCAATAGGACTGTCACTCCTGCGATCTACCTCTCGACCCGGAGCATAGGATGTATTCGCAGGTAAACTTAGCCTAAACACCATGTTTACACCAGTTTGACCACTTAACTCTATCCGAAATAAAGCTAAGTACTTTACGAACATGATCATAAACTCTATCATAATCAGATATATATTAAATATATAACTAGAATAAACTCCAAAACTGAATAAACTGAAATATATTAAAGTAGCACAAAGTCGAATAAAGATACAAAGTCGAATAAAGATACAAATTACTCAGATGAAGCTTCCTGCCGGATATGGCGACAAAGTCGCCTGCCTCTACTTGAACCTAGCTAGAATAAACTCTGAACTTGATGTAGAGCTCTAACTCTCTCTCTAGAAACCCTAGTTCTACTGAACTTCTTTTCTCTGTCTCCTGTCTCTTCTCTTCTTCTGCTTCTCCCTAGAGAGGGGGGGTCTGGGGTCTGGTTATATAACCCTAGGCGTAGAACCGTGGCCATTGGATCGAACCGACTAAAGTTACGGCCGAGATGCATCCTAGAGGTCGGTGGAGGAAGATTCCAGAAGGAGGAGACGTGGGGGCCCGGGACCAGACCAACCGGTGGGCCTAGGGGACTGGTCGGTCCCACAGGTCAGACTCCCGGGGTGCCTCGCCTCGTGGTGTCCTCTGGTGTCCTCTGGAGTCTTCTAGAGACTTCCTGACGTGGCGGTGGAGTAATCTACGTCGGGTTCCTTCTTGGGGAAGCAATGTAGTCCAGTTTTCCTGTTTAATCCCTGAAAAAAATAGAATCACCAAAACTCGTTGAATTTGTTAGTTTAAACCTCCTATTTCTAAGTTGGCAATTCTTTTTGGCATTTATTCAAGTACTATTGACAGTAAAGAATGATGGTTAATAGATGTGAACAGTGTTGAAATCACTTGTGTTGTTCATATATGCTAGGTTGCTATGTCTCTAGTTCTGAGTCATTCACTTGCTTGGTATGTTCATATTCTGCTCTAAAATTTGAACCAAGTTTAAGTGAATTGGAAAGATCGAGATGAGATTGCTTGTCAGCATGTCATAGTATCGAGACTGTTTGTCATTGCACATTGAGTTAATCTTGAGCCGTGTAGTGTAAGACCGAAACCGTTGCTTTAAGCTTCTAATTGCTTTTGCGTAGGCTTAGCTCAGTTGAAAAGTTAGGCAATGACAAGCTTTCAACCTCTCGCAATCACATGCTGAAAATTGAACTTTTGTATTTTCACCGCTGCAACTCTGATAAAATTTGAAAACACAAGTCTATGTTTCATTCTATAGCATGATGATTGAACTTTGCTAGGGGTAGTTCACCTTGTATACATGTCTAGCACTTGTTTGACTTCCTGTCTATAAATGTTCGGTGCTATTTTGATGGTGAATACCTTTTCTGAATGATCTAAAATTGCTCACTGTGCTCATATGTTCATATTTCGTATTTGGTGATCAGTTTGAGCCTTTGCTGGCATTTATGCTTGTTGTCGAGTCATCGGATAAGCACTCTTTAGAGCATCTTTTCATTCTATCGACTATATTTCTGAAGCTGCTAACTTGCATTTTTGACTCATATGCATTTGCTTGATTGTGCATTATCAACTAAGGGGGAGAAATTTGACAAATCATATCCTAGTTGTGTGTATGTTTGAAGGGGGAGTACATGTCAAGGGGGAGTTTGCTCGAATTTGGTCGTTTGATGAGCTTCAATTGGTTTGGAGCATTTCTCTTCTATTGGTCTTTTTGGTTTGGAGAGATTTTCTGCTAGTTGTGTTGAGCCCCTGTGCCTCTATCTTGAGGGACCAGCGGTTTTGCATTTCAGTGTGCTTTTCAGTTGATATTGCTTCAATTGGTGTTGGGTATTTTAAACGCACACAGAAAAATCCGCAAACGCACAGATACCGATGTAGCTTTCACCCGAGAGTATTCCAGGGTATCGATTTCCACGGGGAACGTGAAGTGTACTAGAAGAATTAAGAACGTCTAAGAAAAGAATGATAATATGGTTCGAGAGAGATATATGGTTTTCTAAGCAGGTCTATCTAATCAAAGACTTACTATACATTACTTACTTCGGAACATCAGAACACTAGCCACAGAAAAGAGATGAGAAAGGGGCTAGGAAGCTCCGACTACGGTCCTACAAACACCAACCCGAACGTGGTGGACTACGTTGGCCGTCAGGGCTGTCACCACCTGGGGCAACCACAACTATCCGTGGGGCTGGGTGCAAACTCAGGTAAACCCTAGTCTAGACACCACGTCTACACTAACGCTTACTACTCTAATTACCTCGAATAATTAGAGCACTCAATACGAGCGGAGATCCAGTAAATAGAATAAGCAAGAACTGAAATTAAATATAATACTTGGAAATAGTAAATGAAGAACCTGGAGATTACTTGAAGGCGAACTAGATGCTGCACCAATACAATGTCAAGGAAGATCCGACAGATCCGGCTCCTCCTTAGCTCTCTCCTCCTTCTCTCTGTAATCCAATCTCTAATTACAACTAGATGAACTAGACAACTAGAACTAGAACTAGATCTAATTCTAGATGAACTAGAAGAGATTCATCTAGAGGGACCTCTACTTCTAATTGAAACTCTAGTTTTTGATGCGGAGATGAATAATGAAGATGGAAATGCCTAGAGAGGGGGGTCTAGGGCTACTTATATAGCCCTGGGCGAGAAACCGTGGCCGTTGGATCAAACCGACCTTAGGGACGGTGAAGATGCATCCTAGGAGGCGGTGGAAGAAGGTTCCGGAAGGCGGAGGCAAAACAGCCTCCATGGCCGACCGACCGGTCTAGGGCCCCACCGGTCGGTCTGGCCCAGTGGGCCCCTGTGGCGGGCCGCCTCGTGGTGTCTTCTAGATCCTTCTTTTGCAGGTTTCGTTGCGAAATTAATATCTTTTCATCTGAGACTCCGAATATAGTAAATGATATGTCCATTTCGATCGTCTCGATGAGCTCTTCGCAATGGTGCACTCCAAATCATCACTTGAGATGCTTTTATACGGTAAAAATATGGATGTCCTACAAAACAACTGAGAGCACCAAAACTGGTGGAACTTGTTAGTTCAAACCCTACAACTATGCTTTGTGATTCATTTAGTGTCATTTCATGCAATAGTTGATGGTTAATTTTGAGCATTAGTGAGCGTCAACATGTTCCCCCAAGCTTAACCTTTTGCTAGTCCCTTAGCAAAGTCAAACTCAATAATGGATCAGGAGTTGCTACAATATCTTCACTTCCAACAAGTACACATGTATTCAAACAAAAGTTCTCATAAAGATATCATATTATTTATCATGGGGCTTAGTACTTTACCTTGAATCCTGAGTAATTGAAAGATAGAATGATCAAATCAAGTACTATGTCTCTGGTTCTTTTACTTCACCATTATCCCAGAGTTTTTATGAATTTTTAGAAAAGATTAAAAAACATATGTTGTCAAATTAAACTATGGATCCAAACAGAAAGTCAACCATACCATTGAATCGAGAAGTGCATGTGTAGGGAAAATGGAGTCGGATGCTCTTTTAAATATATCGCTCTCTTCTGTCTATCAGAGACACATAGCTATCAAGCTAATTCTACTATCGGGCACGTGCCCATTTTTTTGATATTCATTTTTTTCATCATTTTTTCGAGGTTCCGGACACTTGTCCCTTTTTATTTCCTCGGGATCTATCTTTTTGAGGTTTCAGACACTTGTCCCTTTTTATTTCCTCCGATTTTTTTTCTCTTTTTTTCAATAGCCACATGCTTCCAACAAACTTTTGAGAGGATTCATATAATTATGAGCATTTATGCGGAACGTGGATGAAATGTATAAGTGATCTCAATTCAATAGTATGATAACTGATGGACCGAGAATGCTACCAGAAAGCGACCAGAGGGGGGGTGAATGGGAGCTTCAAAATTCCTTTCGGAAACTTGTTGCCACTGTCCCGTAAATCAACCCCAAAAGCAAACCCTAGAGCTTGCTAGTGTCCACGACCCTAGATGTAGGGTGGATGCTTCCAAGAAGCACAGCGGGACACTACACAACTCTAGAAACTCAATGCAAGAGACGGAAACCAAATCCGACAAAGAACGAGCAAACCGCGAACGAAAACACGTTGAGCAGTACTGACCGGACTCACTGGTGCGTCCGGTCGTCAGAGATTAGACGCGTCCGGTCGTGCAGGAACCGATCTTGGAGCTCTCTGTGTTGGACCGGACTCACAGAGCCAGAGCGTCCGGTCGCAACACTAAGCGTTCGGTCAATCTCAAAAGCGCAGGTGAACAGTACGAGCGACGAGTCTGGTCAGAACAAAATCGAGCGTCCGGTCATGTGCGTCCGGTCAAGAAGCAGAAACGCACAGGAGAAAACATTCAACGACCGGACTCATGAGCAAGCGTCCGGTCTCCCCGACCATGCGTCCGGTCACCCCGCGAAGCAGCTGTTCGTCCACCGATTTGATTCTTTCTCACCCAAAACAAAACCTCTAGGATTCAAACTTGGTGAGAAGAGTCACAAGGAGTATAGTGAGCTATCTCTAAGAGATCATGGCTCGAACCTATCTCTAAAATGGTGAATCAAAGAATTTCGGGGGAGGGAAGAAAAACTTGACCCGAAATGAAAATCGATCGATCTCCTAGACCGTGAGGTTAGAGGTGAATTCCTTTGGTGGAAAGAAGTGCCTCACGATCTAGAACAAGTTGGTTCAAACGGATTTGCAAGAGATGAACCGAGCAAAGAGATCAAGCGACGGGAAAAACGTGGAGAAAAAGGATTCCGCGAAGAACACAAACAAAACGCGAATCACAACCACGAATTTGCAACCGTGTGGCTACCACACGCTACAACAGTGAGATTACGGTCTCACTTCCTCAAAATCTCATGGACACAGAGGTATTGTTCTCTTCTCTGTGGATCTCAGGTTCACTACAGCAGGGGAGTGGGAGAACAGGAAACCCTAGCTATGAAAGAGCAAATGATAGAGATAGGAAGGGAGGAGGGTGTCTCCCTCTACTTATCCTAATTTCTAATTCCTACTCTACCCCTCTCTAATTACAGAGCGAACCAGCTAAACCCTAGGGTTATTCTGGACGAAATCAACCCGATCTACTTGTTCGTAGGGATATAGATAAATTCCTTTGGTGGAAATGATCTCCTTTCAAATACGAACAAGATGATTCAAACGGATTTCGCAAAGACGCACAGGAGAGGGAGATCGAGTGACGGAAAATCACGGAGAAACGAAGAACGCAAAGAACATGAACAAAACACGAATCAAGTCATCGATCTGCAACCGTGTGGCTACCACACACTACAACAGTGAGGTTATGACCTCAGTTCCTCAAAATCTCTAGTACACAGAGGTATTGTTCTCTGTGGATCTCAGCTAGCTACAGCAGGGGATTGGGAGAGCAGGAAACCCTAGAAGCAAAGAGCAAATGACTGAGATGGGAAGGGAGGAGGGTGTCTCCCTCTACTTATCCTAATTTCTAATTCCTACTCTACCCCTCAACTAATTACAGAGCGAACCAGCTAAACCCTAGGGTTATTCTGGACCAACTCGGTGGTAGGTGAATCCGACGGCCATGCCCGCACAACTCGTAGCGTTGCCTCGACGCAACCTCCCGATTGCCGCCACGTGCCACCCTCGCTCTGCACCCCCGGTTTTGTGGCCCAAACCGGGAAACCAGCCTTTCCAGCCAACCCCCGGTTTTGAGGCCCAAACCGGGAAACCAGCCCACCAGCATCTGAGTTTTGAGGCCAAAGTCAGCAAACCCTCAGCGCCCAGGTTTTGAGGCCCAAACCTGGAAACCGTCCTCAGCCCGAGTTTTGTGGCCAAACTCGGAAACCATCAACACCTAGGTTTTGAGGCCCAAACCTGGAAACCATCCACCCGATGGTTTTTCCCTGGCTCTACCACCAAACCAACGTCGTAGATGGGATGCACCTCCCGTGCACCCCGTCCATTGACACGTGTCCCCAAGTCCACGACTCAGGCAACACATGACCGCAAGTCTTCACTTGTAGCTGCCACAGGCTGCCAGCCACCACAGCTGATCGTCGGGCCTCTGGTCCCTCAGTCCAAGCCTCACATCCGCCCTTCGCCACTCTCGGTCCATCGGAACGGCACGTCTCTACTTGACCTTCACCTTGCCTTCGATCACTGCATCCGTGCTCGACACCTGCACAACACAAGCCAAAGAACATGCGCATCATCCCAGTTGACAACTCATCACTCAGAGACTCGACATACACTCATGTATTCGCAATAACTACTGACAGGGTCAACAAAGCTTAATTTAACTCAATGCAATTATTGTCATATTAATATTAGAAACTCTCCGGAACTCTAGTGTTGTTTCAGAACAAGATAACAGTAGCTCAGATCATCACATATCATATTTGTCAATTACCTAGACTCTAGATCAAGCATTTGATACCCATATATTTAATTTAATTTTAAATCATCATTATTAATTAGGAGAGCTTGTGCTTCAAAGTTAGGTACTTGAAAGAAATTAGATAGAGCAACTATTCATCATTTCTATGTAATAGATTAGAGAGAGTTCTTCTTTTATTAAGCAAAATTAAGCAAACTGGACACACTATTTAATTAATCTAACACACACTTATTATAAATATCTAAGATAGTAAACAAGACATACCTGGATTACGAAGATAACGGGGATGCGTCTCCCCCAAGCCGATTCCCTCAATAGCGTCGAGCCTTTATGTGGCTATATTTTTTTCTTTTTAATTAATGGTGAGCCTTCATGTGCCCACAATTTTTTTTGTGTTTTTTTATTTCTTTTATTTATGTATAGAAAGAAAACTTAAGAGGATAAGGATACTTACCTGGATACACGGGGTGCTTTCCCCTAAGCTGAATGTTATCATAGTCGTTCAATCCTGCCATGTAGGAGACTGGCAGTGGAAATGTGTTTCCTCTGTCGGAGCTTTGATTGATGTTGATGGTTGTGGAAGCAGTGCTCCAACAGTAGATAGAACATCCACATGCTCGTCAACTTTTCTTTGGCTTTCAATCCTGTGAAACTCAAATAGACAATAAGACTTGTGGAACAGATTAAACGTTAATGGTTGGCCACTTAAGCCTTAGTTGTCCAGAGTTTCAGTAAGATCTCTTTCTCAATATTTTTTGTATTTTTATTTTTTATAATGCAATGATAGTCTAACAAAATGAATTCTTTTCTATTTTTATGCCACCACGGTGATATCTCTACAGGTTTTTACACACCATAGAATTATTCACATTGGGCTTTTAGGTTTTATGATGAAGTGTAATATTTTTATTTTCTTTTTTTATATGCAATGCTAATGCAGAAAAGTAAATATGCTATGGAGAATTGATTATGAAAATGATAGAAAGTAAACTTGCAAAAAGAGAAATTAATGCAAAAAAGATAAATATGAATAACTACCAATTTTACCTTTCGGCGAGGGTTCAATGTTTTAAGTCCTCTGAATAGGACTTCTTACAGTGTTCATTCCTGAGGTGCATCATTTGATCTCGATATGTAGACCTTGATAACTATACCTCTTGATATGGTGTCACTCATGTTCTTCGTTTACCCAGCAATTTGAAGTGAAACATTAGTTGTGGAAGGTGGCAGCATCTTGATTAGTGCACATATTATTGTAGATCCAGGATCTTCACTCTGTACAATTTGGGAGTTGACAAACTCCTCCATGTTTTGCTCAAGAGTGTGTCCTGCTCATAAAGACATGGTAGAGATCAAGTGTATAGGCTCTGTTGGTGGGAAAACACCAACAGAACCAAAAGTTTTGGTCATTCCTCTCTAACCTTAAGCACATCACACAAGATAAACTTGTTGTTTATGTGTTCAATTCAATCTTAACATGAGTGAGAGGATAAGAAGATGAGCATGAAAGATAGCATCTTAAAATATTTAACAGATTAGATTACTTGACCCATGGAAGGATAATCTATGCATAGTGTATCGATCATTTCATGATTGTGATATATCATCTTCCAAAGGTTAGATGCATAACATTTTAGCTCATTGGTTAAGATAGTGAGATTCAAGAGAGTAAGGCTAGGAACAAAGAGTAAAGAACTGAACATGTTGAGTTGATTAGGTTGGGTCAAGTGAGGTGCAACTTAAACATGTTTGGTTCTTATTTATGCACATACCAGAATTAAGAAGAAGCTTTTAAAGTGATGGTCACTTACCTTGAAATGTTGCTTTATCATTGAAGAGTGATTGTGTCGAACCACCTTGTGGAAGCTTCTCTTGTCTAGCTGGTTGTTGTTCATGAATAGCTTGTCTTCTCTTGCCTATCTCACAGTGGGCCAGCTGAGTCTTGTTCTCAACAGGTCCAGATGATGGAGACTTTGTCTTCTAGTGGCCCAGCTCAGACTTGTTCACCTACTTCCATGGAGTGAGTGCTTTGATTGTAGGTCTTGTTTTGTGGCACTCAACTTTTGTCTTGTTCTACGGATCTCATTTCTCCATGATCAGTGAGCTATGTCTCCCTTGCGCAAGTTGTTGAAGTTCATGTGTCTCTTCTTCTCCAAAGTGAGTTCATCTCAGGTCTTTCCTAAATTGGTATTGAAAGTTTTCCTACAGGGGTTAGTCCAACAAAATATCCAACATCCACAATAGCATACTATCAGTTCAAAAATTAACCTAGACACCATGTCTAATTTGATCTAGGAAGGCATTTTAACCTAAGCACCATACTTAATTTAAAGGCCTTTAGAGGTAAAACCAGGACACCTTTGAACTCAAGAACCAAACAAGACACCATGTCTTACTTTAATTCATGAAAACCGTTTAAACTATGCACCATGCCTAATTTAAAAGGTGTATGAAAATACTTCAAACCTAAACATATACTATAGCAAATGAGGGTAGCATTAAAGCATTATAGAGATTTACTCGAATGGTGATGAAAGAGCATGATTAGTGTATAGCATATGAGCATGTCTTAAAGGTAGGGGCAACCAACATAGCAACATGGTAAGAGATGTTCTTACAAAGTCAATGTTGCATGATGATTGGTTGGACATACCTTGTGTTTATCATTCCTTCAAACTTTTTGATCCAGACCTGCTAAGGTTAGTGACAAGAATACCCGAAGGAATATTTTAACAATTATATCCTTATGCTCATTACATAAGGGCAATGTAGCAGGAAGGTGAACACTGGTCTGAAAAGAATTGTCGATACATGGGTGTATGCCTGATCTTGAGTGATGAGTGATTGTCAACGGGTTTGATGCGCATGTTCTTTGGCATGTGTTGTGCAGGTGTCAAGCACGAAGACAGTGATCGAAGGCAAGGTGAAGGTCAAGTAGAGACATGCCGTGCCGATGGACCGGGAGCGGTGAAGGGCGGACGTGAGGCTTGGACTGAGGGACCGGTGGCCTGAGGATCAGCTGTGGTGGCTGACAGCCTGGGACAACGATGAGCAGAGACTTGCGGGGCACGGGGTTGCTCGGGTCGAGGACGTGGGGTCACGTGTCGGTGGATGGGGTGCACGGGCGGTGCATCCCCTCTACGACATCGGTTTGATGGTTGAGCCACAGAAAAACCATCGGGTGGACGGTTTCCAGGTTTGGGCCTCAAAACCTGGGTGCTGCCGGTTTCTGAGTTTGGGCCGCAAACTCGGGCTGAGGATGGTTTCCAGGTTTTGGGCCTCAAAACCTGGACGCTGGCAGGTTTCTAAGTTTGGGCCACAAAACTCAGGCGATGGACGACAGGTTTCCCGGTTTGGGCCTCAAAACTGGGGGTTGGTTGTGAAGACAGGTTTCCCGGTTTCGGCCTCAAAACCGGGGGCGAGGTCCATGAAAAGGACGAGTAGAGCGGAGGCGGCATGTGGCAGCAATTGGTGAGGTCGCGTCGAGGTGAAGCTACCAGTTGTGCGGGCGTGGCCGTCGGATCACTATCTACTTCGAGTTGGTCCAGAATAACCTTAGGGTTTAGGTGGTTCGCTCTGTGTATAATTAGGGGTAGAGTGGGAATAGGAATTAGGATAAGTAGGGGGAGACACCCACCTCCCAAACCATCTCAGTCATTGCTATTTTCCTTCTAGGCTTTACTGCTTCCCATTCCCTTCTGTAGCTACTGAGATCCGCAGAGACGGAATCATACCTCTGTGTTCTTGTGATTTTGAGGAAGTGAGACTGAAATCTCACCATTGTAGCGTGTGGTAGCCACATGGTTGCAAATTCGTGGTTTGATTTGCGTTTTGAATTTGTTCTTCGCGTTCTTCGTTTCTCCACGATTTTCCTGTCACTCGATCTCCCTCTACGCTGCGTCTTTTTCGAATCAACTTGAACCAACTTGTTCTTTAATGTGAGGAGATCATTTCCACCGAAGGAATTCATCTAACTTCTCACGAACAAGTAGATCAGGCCGATTCAAGTTTCGTGGTGCTTTTTCGGTTCATACACCTTCCCCTTCGATTTCCCGTTGATTGAGTTGATTTGAGCAGATGATTTCTTGGGGATAGTCTCCCAACTACCTCGTGATCATCTTCTCCAAGTTTGGGATCAAGGGATTTTGATTTAGATCGGATTTGGGGTGATTTGAGTTGAGGGCGACCAAAATCGCCCTCTCTGGGCACTCGCGACAGTCCGCCGCTGTGCCAGCGGACAGTCCGCGCATCGGGGGCAAGCCAGATCAGTGGCTGTGTTCTTCGGCTGTCTGGTTTTTCTTTGAACGATGGACAGTACGCCATGGTGATCCGCGGACAGTCCGGGATCACCCAGGGAGGTTTCAACAACACTGCGTTTTGAAGATTTTCACCGGCGGACAATCCGCCATCCCTTCGCGGACAGTCCGCAGTAGGGCCGGACAGTCCAGGACCGTACTCGCGGACAATCCAGGAACTCGCAGACTTGTCTTTTTCAGTGCATTTGGTCTCCCGGCTTCTCCGCTTGGTTTTCGGACTTCTCGTTTGGCCTTTGAGTTAACCAAGAAACCTCTCTAGGTATCTTTGCTACTTGTTAGCATATCTATTTGGAGCTTTCTCGACGTAGCCTCCATCTACATTCGAGGGTCAGTTTTTGGGGTTGAACTCGAGCTGGAGTTTTTGGTATTTGCCTTGCTCTTGTTTTGTGCTGCCTCGCTGTGATCCCCGGGATCATCCACCCTCTTCCAAGGGTCGTGGGCATCACGTTTGCACTCGAAGCTTTTGGGGTCGATTTGTGGGACAGAGGCCAAAGTTTCGAAAGAAATTTTTAGGCTCCCATTCACCCCACTCTGGTCGCCTTGCTTTTGCATTCTCGGTCCTTCAATTGGTATCGGAGCGGGTTAAGGATCTTCCACCTTAGCCGGTTGCAGATCCACAGAAGGCGACATGGATCGTGGCGTGGGCAAACCACCGTTTTTCGATGGGACGAACTATGCGTATTGGAAGATACCCATGTCGGCCTATCTTCAGAGCATGGGTGCTTCTGTCTGGGAGATTTGCAACAAGGAAGATTACGTGGTCTTGGTTGCTCGTGTGACTCAGCTGAAGATCGATGAGCACGATGCCAATAGCCGAGCCCGTAACGCTCTTTTCACCTGTTTGAGCATGTCTGAGTTTGATTGTGTTTCTCACCTCACCACGACTCGGGAGATTTGGGCTACTCTCATGCACTTTCATGAGGGCACCACTCAAGTCAAAACCCATCTCTATGAGTGTAACATCCCGGCCTAAGGCTTAATAGGATTAATAGAATACTCATACCAATAAGTTGCAACTTTTTTTCCGGAAGCCCATCTCCTAAAAACTCCAAATTTAAGCGTGCTTGGCTTGGAGCGTTGGGTGACCGACCGGGAAGTCTTTCCCGGGTACGCATGAGTGAGGACAAAGTGCGCAGAAAAGACTGGTGTTGGTCTGTGGGGATAGTCTAGGTCCTATGAAAGCTGCCTGATGTAAGCGGGCCCGGCCTCGAGGAGGCGGGACGTTACAGAATGGTATCGGAGCAGGATCCTCCTCGTAAGTGGGATAGTTACAACATTACTTTTGAAAAACTTCAAAATGATTTCTTAATCTAAAAGTTTTTGAAAGTAACAAACTAAAAATGCTCTTTCCTTAATTTCTTGCTGAAGAACTTTGTGGAGCTATTAGTGACTCCAACAGTAGACACTAGGAAAGCTAATGTATAAAGTATAGCCCTATATCTAACTAACATAATGGAGGTAGAAAACTCCTGACAGTGAGAGGCCGTATAGGACGAGCATACATCATATCATGCATAATAATAAAACAATGTTCTAAACTTTCTCCCCTAATTCTGAGAACAGCTATGATCCCCTAATAGAAATTCGTCTCTAGATTCTGTTACCCCTTTTCTAAGTTCTGATCCTTGAGAACTTTGGATATCCTTATATATTCCACTACATAAAATCAGAATCACGGTAACCTCCTTGATTCCTCTTTGATGTGCGTGTCAAGCCTTAAATTGACACGTGCTATTTGTTTGATACTGTGAAAACAACGAATGGTGGTCGGAAGTTACTGGAATTGTGTCCTATGAAGGAACCATGGTCCGTGGACTGGATAAAGGCGTCGAAACCTGGGGTCACCTATGGACGCATATGGTGTTACTGCTGGGCGCTCGCTAATATCCAGGTCATTGATCATGATTCTTTCTAGTTCACTATTAATGTGCTTTCGTTTTTGACGCCCAAAACAGAGTTCAGAACCATATTCCATGTAATTTTCTTTAAATCCTTGTAATTATAACCAACCCAAGATTTGGGTTATAATTTCCTCAATACAAGATGAGAGTTACAGAAGTTGTGCTCTATTGTGGTGCCATGATCGTGACCACGGTGCCGCGACGGAACCCGAAGAATCTTGTGTGACGGCCTACACAAGTTTCCGTTGGGCGCGCGCTGGTATCGAGGTCAACAGTCATGGTCCATTATTGCCCACGACCAATGTACACGCTCTCTCTTAATAATCCTCCTTCATGCCTCCCAAATATCCACTACCTTGTTGAAACTATGTTTTGCCCACGGTTGTGATTCGAAAACCAACCCCAACTGCTTTGTGAACTCCTTGTCTGTAAACCTTCTTGACACATTTCCTTTTCCATTACTTAACCTCAGACTTTAGGTGCTTCTAAAATCTCCGGAAGAGATTTCTTTAGAGGGGAGGAGCTGTAACACCCCCGGTGTTAAGCGTTAATTAAAATTCTAAGCATGACGATTAGTATGCATAATCATATAGTGTCATGGCATATAAGCATATCATGTGTGATGACTTCCATGTTTAATTATGTGTGTTGTATGAGTGTGTAATGTGTGTCACATGAAATGATGATCCAAAACTATAATTAAGAAACTTTGGTTAATTCTAAAATGAACTTTCTTAAATAAACTTGGGGCAACTAAGGCACTATTTGTTGGGTCAACTTTTACTCCAATCAATAGTGAAGATAGACTAATATGATTATATGGTTCATGAGAACACAAGTCCTTATAGTGGCTCTATGATAAAGACTAAAATCCAAGCTGAATCTGGGCAGGGCCCTTAAAACAAAGTTGTAGATACTAATGAATGGAACAACTTTGGTATATAAAGTTAACACAGATTCTGCATAGAATTTGAATTAAATCAAATTTGCTTAAACCCTAGAATTTACCCTTGAACTACAACTTTCAAACCATTGAGAATCTGACCTTGGTCCTTTAATCAAAGTTGTAGGGAATGCCATATGTGACAACTTTCATATTCACAGATTTTGAAGTTCTTCAGGAAATTTCAATGTAATTTGAGAAATCAGTTTGGGGCAAATTTGAATTCAAACCCTAATTCAAAAACTAGGCCGAATTGGCATATGGTTCTTTAAGCAAGTTTGTAGATCGCAAAATTCTGAACAACTTTTATTCTTACGGATTTTGCACTTTAGTTCAAAATTTTGACGCAATTTGGAAGGGGACAAACTGCACTGTAGCTACAGTCCATAGCGTTCTGCATGATCACCACGCGGCCGCAGCGTGCGTCCGGCGTCGCCACGTCCATATCCACGCGTCACTCGCTCCCACTGCATGCGCAGCTCGCTGGCACACCCGATGAGCACCTCCCGGCCTACAGGTACCACGCCGTCACCGCGTTCTTCTTCTTTCCTTCTCCCTCCATTTTCGGCCGGCAAGACCTGGGAGCGCCGCCGGCAAAATTCACCGCCGACGGGCCTCCTCTGCTGTCGCCGGCTTAACCACAGCTCCGCCATGACCTCACCCATCTCCCCCACCCACTGAATCAAGCTCTAACCGCCCACATTGCCCGGACGAAGCTCTTCTTCTCCAACTCCGGCGAACGGCCGCCACGGTCGGGTTCGCCGTCACGCGGTATGTCTGGGGTTTCTCGGTTCAAATTGGTCTCACCGTTGTGTCCGCCTTGACCCCCTCTCTCTGGTCGGCTCGTCGTCCAGGTCACTACCGCGCCGGAGGAGCCGGAACGCCGCCGCGAAGCCTCGGACCACCGCCATCTTCGCCATTGTCATCGACCTTCATCTCCTCGAGCCACTCCGACTCAACCAACACGCGCTCGAGCCCTAGGTGAGGCCTCTGATGTCGATGCTTGCCTCGGTTTGGTCAGAACATCGGCGAATGCCGGGAACGGCGGAACCACGTCCGTCATTTTCCGAGGCCGAGCTAGCTCCGTCCACGGTCACTCCCTAGCCCGACCGAGACCTTGGGCGTGCTCGCGAGGCAATCCCGAACACGTTGGTAGCCTCGGCTGAGCCGTGGCCTCGCCGCCGGCGAGTTGGGCCGGTGGTCAACGCCGCCGTCGACTCCGTCACGACCGATTGTGCGCGCAAGCCTCGGTTCTGGTCGTCCTAACAGCCCGGCTCCGCTTGTCTGAGGCCTAGCGTTAGGGTTTTTCATTTTTGCGCATATAAATAGTAACCAAATTTGTTATTTTTGTTGTATTTTTGTTATAGCTCCTAAAATCGTAAAAATGTGTGTGTAGTCTCTCTGTTAAGTAAAGAAAATTGTAAAAATAAGAAACTTGGAATTTGGACCAGTTTTATTGGGATACTAAAATAGTTAAATAAGAGGTTTAGGTACTTTAAATAATTTTGTAGACTTTTCCTGAAGTCCAAAAATTGTGAAATCAATTTTGTAATAATCTGCAGCCTATAACTCGCCTTTACAAAAATTATGAACCCCTTGTGTGAAAATAAATTTTAAACCTTATAACTAAGCCATTAGTTAAATAATGATTAGTTAATTATTAATAAGGTCTTATAATTTTTGTTATCCTATCTGCTGTCCATGAATCAATGTAACATTGTTATTATATTTAGGGACTATTCACACCAAAACTTTGGGTAAACATATGACCCTTAGTGATCAATTAGATAGTTTAGTTTGGCAATTACTAAGTTAACTTTGATCCCTGAACCAGTTTGATGGGAACATGATGTCACCAGGATAATAAGGTTTTCTGTCAAGTGTTGTACAGCAAAGTTGTTGAGCATTTATGTATCTAGCTTCTCCTAAAATTTTGTGATTTTTGGATAAATGAGCTGGCAGTTATACTCTGTTGAAACTGGATGCATGAAACTGTCCAGAAACTGGACAGATCTGAGAAACTGAGCTATTTGGTGAACTTAACCTGGGATTCAGTTTTTGTGTGTTATAAGAAAGTTATAGAGGATTTCATGTGCTTTCCAGAATGGTCTAGATCACGTATGTTGATGTCTCTGAACTCCAGATATGGTCTGTGGAACAGAAGTGTTTGAATCTGTCCAGAATCTGAACAGAGATCTTTGCCCAAGTTGTTTGACCTAAATTTCTGTAGAATCAACTCAAGTTCATAATAACAAAAGTGTAGGTAATTAGATAAGCTTTCAAAAAAAGTCTAGGTTCATAGTTTGAAATATTTTGAAACTCCAGATATGGCTGTTCTTCGTGCAGTGTTGGAATCTGTCCAAATCCTGTACAGAACTTCTTCTTTGCACTGTTTGACCTTGTTAAGTCTAGAATCAACCTTCTGTGTTAATAACAAGTTTGTAAACATTTATATAAGCTTTCCAAATTGTCCTCAACCACCATTTTTGGAGGTCTTGAACTCTAGTTATGGATAAATCAAGTTGACCATACAAATCTGTCCAAAATCTGGACGGCAGTGTTTGATTGTATTGTTTGACTTAGTTAACTCTAGAATCACTTAAAGATGATAAAAATGAAGTGATAGCTAACTTAATGAACTTTTAGAAAAGTTAGTATAACCCTATCCTTGCTTAAGGTGAACTAAAGTAGTCTGCTCCAACAACTGTAAAAATGGTTAATAAACAATTAAGTTTTGGGTTGCATCTTTGTATGGTTAATATCTTGGTTGAAGACCATGGGACATCCCACTCCGAGATCCCATGGCTGTGGATGATGTTTGTGATACACTCTTAGACACTTTGTTAATCCATCTAATAATGTTGTATGAAAATAACACACTACCCTAGGAACACTAGTTGGTAGGTTACAAGTTGGTTTTGTTGGTTTGCAACTCTACCGCGTAGGAAAGTTGTACTCGACCTTTCTTCTTGTGTTAACTTTCGTTACGCATTTGTTTGTCTTGCACCTTGGCATGCATTGCATCATACTAAAGCATGCATCATTGTATACGTGTAGTTCATACGAGAGAGTCGATGGTCGTGTTGAGCAAGCTTCGGATCGAGGAGGTCCAGTTGATCAAGCGTCAGAAGGAGAACTTCGTCGGACAGGCTTCTTCGGGAAGGTTCGACTTCAAGTCTCTAAGGAACTAACTTCTGTGGATCTTTCGGAGATCCTAGTCTTCTCTGCAACACAGGCAAGCCCCGGTGCATACGTCACTCTCTGTTTTACAAATACTTTATTACACTGTAGGTCTTGTGGAATGTGCATTAAGTAAGTAGGAGTTGAATGAAACCGTTGCTGCATGAATACCTTGATTTCCAGATAATCCCCTGATGATATCCTATCAGTAGTGATAAGACGATCTCAAATGCTTAGCAATGCTTAGACTTCGGTAGAAGTCGATCGATGGTTTCATCGTTCGCGAGATATAGGTTTTACCTTTTCACTCTTCGACTCTGTCTATGGGTCGTGAGAACCCCAATATGATGATATTTAAACTGAGACCCGGCGGGTAACTTGCACAGGAATGGAGTCCTGGTGTAGTGTTTCCGCCTGTGTCGCCAAGGGCCCGTCCGCTGTTGGCCCGTTGGATCGAGAACTATTTGTTAGTACTGGTCACATGCTACGGTAAGCCCTACTGTGGCTATGCTCTTACTGGAACGGCGCACCCGCGCACTGGGAGTGGAGAGATGGCGGGAGTAGCGTGTACCCACCCTGCTCGGTCCCCTGTTGGACGGACTCAGCAAGGCCGTTGTAGGGCGGTGGTGTACTGTACTCCCGGGTGGCGCGGCTCCGGTCCGGTCTGAGCGGATCCACGGGACGGTTGATATATGCAAGTTCAGTCTTGCATATGTCGTGTGATAAGGAAGCCCCAGCTGGGTAGATCAAGCGGTTCGAATCGTCGTTTGCTCCACGAGAAAAGGAGACTCGTCCTCGCCCCTTCAGCGTAGTTTAATCAAGTGAAGATGATGGCAAGAAAAGTTTATCATGAGATGTGATGCTTAAATAAGTGTTTGATTTAGATAGGTGCAAAGTGGATACTGCTTAATAACTTAATGCACCGCTAAAACTTGAGAATAGGATGAACTAGTAGAAAGCTTTTTCTGCAAAGCTCTTCTCTTCTGCTAGCCCCACTACATCCCTTAAGCCAGCATGCCCTTGGAGTCTTTTTCTTAGTCGGGTAAGTCTTGTTGAGTACCTTCATGTACTCAGGGTTTGTTAATCCCCTGTTGCAGGTTTTAGCTTGTGGTGTCTTTCTGGATCATGTCCGTAGGCTCGATATGATCTGGTGGTTCTCTCTTCGACTTAGGTGCTCTACCTAAGTCAGGCTCTGTAGTGCTGCTCTTCTCCCGCAATCCAAGTAAAGTTTATTTGAAATGTAACTTATTCATGCTTTGTAAAATTTTATCTTACCTTGCTTTCGCTCTTCGATGTTAGTTTTTGTATCAACTGTTGTAATGTTGTGGTTATTTCACTCGTAGTGAGGATGATCCTGTAACTCGTGGATAATTCGGGGTTCTCTCGGGGACACCCGACGGATCTTTCCAGTAAAGTGGTACGCATGCACGGTCATCAGAGCTCTGGGAGATGATGATGTGTGCAGGTGGGCCACTTTGCCGGGAGGTTCTGCCACAAGAATGGTATCAGAGCCGACTCTCGCGGTTTCACGGGCGCGTGTGTCGCAGTTGCTCAGACATGGTGGTCATGGCTGGTGTGGACCCGGAGTGGTCACACAGCATGGCACATGTGCTGGCACTGGACACACGGACGTGGCCAAGAGAGGACGTTCCTGGCTTGGGATTGATCGACGAGGACGTCGATCTCTTAAGGGGGTGAGATTGTAACATCCCGGCCTAAGGCTTAATAGGATTAATAGAATACTCATACCAATAAGTTGCAACTTCTTTTCCGGAAGCCCATCTCCTAGAAACTCCAAAGTTAAGCATGCTTGGCTTGGAGCGATGGGTGACCGACCGGGAAGTCTTTCCCGGGTACGCATGAGTGACGACAAAGTGCGCAGAAAAGACTGGTGTTGGTCTGTGGGGATAGTCTAGGTCCTATGAAAGCTGCCTGATGTAAGCGGGCCCGGCCTCGAGGAGGCGGGACCCCGGCCTAAGGCTTAATAGGAATAATAGGATACTCATACCAACAAGTTGCAACTTCTTTTTCGGAAGCCCATCTCCAAAGAACTCTAAAGTTAAGCGTGCTTAGCCTGGAGAAATTTAGGGATGGGTGACCGACTGGGAAGTTCTTCCCGGGTGCGCACGAGTGAGGACAAAGTGCGCAGAAAAGACTGGTGTTGGTCTGTGAGGGAAGTCTATGTCCTAGAAAAGCTGCCAGATGTAAGTGGGCCCGGCCGCGTGGAGGCGGAACGTTACAGAATGGTATCGGAGCCGACTCTCGCGGTTTCACGGGCACGTGTGTCGCAGTTGCTCAGACATGGTGGTCATGGCTGGTGTGACCCGGAGTGGTCACACAGCATGGCACATGTGCTGGCACTGGACACACGGACGTGGCCAAGAGAGGACGTTCCTGGCTTGGGATTGATCGACGAGGACGTCGATCTCTTAAGGGGGTGAGGATGTAACATCCCGGCCTAAGGCTTAATTGGAATAATAGGATACTCATACCAACAAGTTGCAACTTCTTTTTCGGAAGCCCATCTCCAAAGAACTCTAAAGTTAAGCGTGCTTGGTCTGGAGTAATTTAGGGATGGGTGACCGACCGGGAAGTTCTTCCCGGGTGCGCACGAGTGAGGACAAAGTGCGCAGAAAAGACTGGTGTTGGTCTGTGAGGGAAGTCTATGTCCTAGAAAAGCTGCCAGATGTAAGTGGGCCCGGCCGCGTGGAGGCGGGACGTTACAGAATGGTATCGAGCTGTAACACCCCCGGTGTTAAGCGTTAATTAAAATTCTAAGCATGACGATTAGTATGCATAATCATCTAGTGTCATGGCATGTAAGCATATCATGTGTGATGACTTCCATGTTTAATTATGTGTGTTGTATGAGTGTGTAATGTGTGTCACATGAAATGATGATCCAAAACTATAATTAAGAAACTTTGGTTAATTCTAAAATGAACTTTCTTAAATAAACTTGGGGCAACTAAGGCACTATTTGTTGGGTAAACTTTTACTCCAATCAATAGTGAAGATAGACTAATAGGATTATATGGTTCATGAGAACACAAGTCCTTGTAGTGGCTCTATGATAAAGACTAAAATCCAAGCTGAATCTGGGCAGGGCCCCTAAAACAAAGTTGTAGATACTAATGAATGGAACAACTTTGGTATATAAAGTTAACACAGATTCTGCATAGAATTTGAATTAAATCAAATTTGCTTAAACCCTAGAATTTACCCTTGAACTACAACTTTCAAACCATTGAGAATCTGACCTTGGTCCTTTAATCAAAGTTGTAGGGAATGCCATATGTGACAACTCTCATATTCACAGATTTTGAAGTTCTTCAGAAAATTTCAAAGTAATTTGAGAAATCAGTTTGGGGCAAATTTGAATTCAAACCCTAATTCAAAAACTATGCCTAATTGGCATATGGTTCTTTAAGCAAGTTTGTAGATCACAAAATTCTGAACAACTTTTATTCTTACGGATTTTGCACTTTAGTTCAAAATTTTGACGCAATTTGGAAGGGGACAAACTGCACTGTAGCTATAGTCCATAGCGCTCTGCATGATCACCACGCGGCCGCAGCGCGCGTCCGGCGTCGCCACGTCCATATCCACGCGTCACTCGCTCCCACTGCATGCGCAGCTCGCTGGCACACCCGATGAGCACCTCCCGGCCTACAAGTACCACGCCGTCACTGCGTTCTTCTTCTTTCCTTCTCCCTCCATTTTCGGCTGGCAAGACCTGGGAGCGCCGCCGGCAAAATTCACTGCCGACGGGCCTCCTCTGCTGTCGCCGGCTTAACCACAGCTCCGTCATGACCTCACCCATGTCCTCCACCCACTGAATCGAGCTCTGATACCATTCTGTAACGTCCCGCCTCCTCGAGGCCGGGCCCGCTTACATCAGGCAGCTTTCATAGGACCTAGACTATCCCCACAGACCAACACCAGTCTTTTCTGCGCACTTTGTCCTCACTCATGCGTACCCGGGAAAGACTTCCCGGTCGGTCACCCATCGCTCCAAGCCAAGCACGCTTAACTTTGGAGTTTTTAGGAGATGGGCTTCCGGAAAAGAAGTTGCAACTTATTGGTATGAGTATTCTATTAATCCTATTAAGCCTTAGGCCGGAATGTTACAATGAGTCGCACAAGCGTGAGTATGAGAACTTTCGACACATGCCTGGCGAGAGCATAGAAAGTTTATTCGCTCGCTTTCAGGTGATTGTCAATAGGATGAGGGCTAACAAGGAGCAGTTGCCTTTCGACGATCAAGAGAGGGCTCTCAAGCTTTTACACACTCTCGATCGTTCGGTGTGGGACTCTAAGGTTCAGACGATCATTGAATCACCTAACTATGAGACTCTCATGTGCGACGAGCTCCTTAGTAAGCTCAAGTCCAGTGAGATTGACGCCATGACGAGGGCATCTTATGAGAATCCATCTGGCCCGTCTATGGCATTCCTTTCTGGCTCTTCTGCTAACCCCTTTGGAGGCTTTGCACTTTCTTCTCTTCTTTCTGTCATAGAGGAGCAACTGGAGTTCATGGGAGATGACGAGTTGGCTTTGCTTGCCAACCGGTTCTCGCGGTTCCACAACAACCGCATGAACCGTCGTTGTGGAGGAGGATGCACTGGCTACTATGAGTGCGGCGATCCGGACCACTTCATCGCCAACTGCCCAAAGAAGAACAAGCAAGCGGCAGGCAAGGGCGATCGTGGCCACAAGTACGACTTCGACAAGCGCAAGGAGAAGTACGTCCTCGCAAAGCACAAGCGGAAGGGCGGCTTCAACAAGGAGTACATCAAGAAGTACTTGGAGAAGGTCCAGGCTGAGCAGCGTGCTTTCTTCGCCACGCTCAGCGACGTCGACGACTCGGATGACGACTCCGCTTCCTCAAGCGACGACGAGTCCGAGAAGAAGAAGAAGATCGAGGACAAGCTGAACGGCCTCTGCTTCTTCACGGACAACGATGGCTTCTGCACCATGGCCCTCGACGATGAGGTCAATAGTCAGCTGGAGGAGAACCCTCGGAACAACGACAACGATGATGACACCTCCAGGTATCTCAAACTCCTGAAGAACTCTCTGCTGAGGTCGATAAGCTTACTACTGCTTTGCTTAGTCAAGATAAGTTGCTTAGGCATGAAGTTAGAGAGAGGAAGGAGTTTAGGCAGAAGTGGGAGGATGCGGTGAAGGAGCTTGAGTTTGCCAAATCCACCGTTGTTGTCTCTGAGGAGGGTGAGTGTGAGATGTGCACTAAGCACATGACTGACATTCTCACTTTGAGAGGTAAGTATGTTGCTTTGGTTGGAGAGGTGGATGAGTTTCGGACTAGACCCGCATTGCTAGGTGCATGCAAGTCTTGTGCAGGCTTGCAATCCTAGTTGGCAGAGAAGAATGCCAAGATTGTGTCTCTTGAGAAGGTCAGCTCGGGTAGCACTTGTGTGTCTAGGTGCCCTTTGTGTGAGGGTTTGGAGATGGAGATTGCAAATGTGAAGCATGACAAGATGCAAACCGAGGAGGAAAACACATACCTTCAGACCATCTTGTCATGGGTGTCTTGTGGTGAGCCGCAGCTTGGGATGATGATTGCCCAGTTTAAACGTGCTGCTGGAGGTCCAGGTGTAGGCTTTGCTCAGGGGATGGAGAGTGCTGCTTCTTTAGGCAAGTTTGGTGAGTTTAGTGGTCTTAACCCCAGTGAGAAGCCTAACTCCACCATTAGTCCCAAACTAACCAAGATTCCTCCCAAAGAGCCTCTCAAACCTAACACCAAAGATGGAGTGTATGAGGAACCTCCGAGAGCTTCACCAAAGAAACAAGTGTGGTCTCCTAAGCACAATCACCTGAAAAACAAGCTAGACACCATGCCACCTACCCAGGAGGAGCTCATGCCACAGAAGGGCAAAGTGATCCACACCCACTACCATGAGTACCAACAACCCCCTATGATAGCGGTCAGGTACCACTGTTAGCACTGTGGGAGAGATGGACACTTGAGGGAGTTTTGCTTTCGGCGTAAGAGAGAGGAGCGTCGTGCAAGGGAGATGAACAATGCGGACATGTACCATCCTTTCCATGATGTACATGTGCCGAATGTTCAGAGGAGAGCGACTAGGCCTAGAGGTACAATGCCTCAAGGTCCTAGGCATCAGGGAGGTGTTGCCCGGCGCGATCCTAAATTTGCAGGATATGGACCCCGTGGTAGTGGCTTTGTTGAGCAGTACCCTCCACCGCGTTTTGAGTATCGCGATGGACGCTCTTCCCTTAGCGGACCACGTTTTCCTATGTGTGGTGATCGCTTTCCCCGTAGGCGTGCTAGGAATGGTTTTTCTACTAGCCGTTCTTTTGAGCATCCGGGACAACACTGGTACTCTTCCCATTTTACTCACCCCAATGTTGGACCATTTGCTCACCCTATGTCTTTTTATTGATGTAGGTAAAACGATTGGAGGACATTTGGTTGGTGGATTCTGGTTGTTCGAGGCACTTGACCGGAAATGCCAAGTGGTTCTCTAGTCTTAGTCCTGTTGCCGGAAAGGAGTTTATCACCTTCGGCGACAATAGCAAAGGTAAACTGTTGTCTCGTGGGTTGGTGCGAGTTAATGAGCACTTTGTGTTGCGTGATGTTGCTCTTGTTTCTAACTTGCATTTTAACCTTCTTTCTATTTCGCAACTCTTTAATGATGACTATGAGATTCGTTTTAAGCTGAATCTCAGTTGTATTTTGGATCCTCAGGGCAATCTTGTGTGTTTGATTTCGCCCTTTGGGAAAGTCATTCGTGTGAATTTCTAGGAGCCTTTTGGCATTTCTCGTTGTCTTGTGGCTGGACCTTCCTCCTCTGATCTTTGGAAGTGGCATAGGAGACTTGGACATTTGAGCTTCGACTTGCTTGCAAGGCTTAGTTCACTTGGCCTAATCCAAGGATTGCCAAGTTACACATGGAGAAGGATCTTGTTTGCCATTCTTGTAGACATGGGAAAATGGTTGCTGCTCCCCACCATCTTGTGAATCAAGTTATGATCAAGCGCCCTGGAGAGCTTTTGCATATGGATCTTGTTGCTCCGGCTCGGGTGAGCTCGTTTGGTGGGAAGTGGTATGTGCTTGTTGTTGTCGATGACTTTTCGAGATATTTGTGGGTTTTCTTTTTAGCTGAGAAAATTGAGACTTTCTCTTTTGCTCGCAATCTGATTTTGCGTCTTCAGAACGATTTCCCTAAGAACTCGATGCGAGCTATTCGTAGTGATAATGGTACCAAGTTCAGAAACTCGGATTTTGAAAGGTTTTGTAACTCTTTGGGTTTGGAGCATCAGTTTTCTTCCCCCTACACACCACCTTAGAATGGTTTTATAGAGAGGAAGAATCGGACCCTTCTACAGATGGCCAGGACCATGCTCGATGAGCATAGGACTCCTAGGCGATATTGGGCCGAAGCTAAGAACACTGCATGCTATATTTCCAATCGCATTTTTCTCTGAGCTTTCTTGAAAAAGACTTCTTATGAGTTGCGTTTTGGAAGACAACCCAAAGTGAATTATTTTAGAGTTTTTGGTTGCCACTGTTTTATACTCAAGAAAGACAACTTGGACAAGTTTGAGTCTCGTTCTTCTGACGGTGTATTTTTGGGTTATGGCACTCACACTCGTGCATATCGTGTACTTAACCTTGATACTAACCGAGTCATGGAGACATCTGATGTCACATTCGACGAGACCATGGTTTGTCCTTCTTCTAGATTTGAGCGTGCAGGTGGTCATGAGGTTGGAGAACCTCTTTTTGATGATGAGGAAGAAGGTGCTGAAGGGATGGATGACCCAGCACCACCTCCACCTGCTGTGCAGCAAGGATCGGCTTCTACTACGTCGACTCACGGCCCCGACCCATCTTCTTCGACTACTTGGGGGCCGTGGGATCCGCCACCTCGGGCTGTACCATTTGTACCCGAGGAGGCACCAGCTGCTGTTGAGGGGGAGGTTTCTTCAGCTCGGGAGGCGCCACGACACATTCAGCGTCAACACCTACCTCAATAGATGATCGGCAACATCAACGAACGTGTCACTCGGTCAAGGTCACAACAAATCTCTCATTTTGCTGATTCTGCATTTGTTGCTGATTTTGAACCCCGAGATGTTGGACACGCTTTATCTGATCCGGATTGGGTTAATGCCATGCATGAGGAGTTAGAAAATTTTGAAAGAAATCGGGTTTGGGTTTTGGTTCCACCTCCTCCAGACTGTAATCCTATTGGGACAAAATGGGTTTTTGAGAACACAAGGTTGATATGTGCCCTTGTGGTTCCCTTCCTGAGTGATGAGTGATCTATCAACGAGCAACATGTCTCTTGGCTGTGTTGATGTGCAGGTGCGGAGCTCGGGCAGTGGTCGAAGGTGAGGTGAAGGTCAAGTAGGGACGTGCCGTGCCGACGGACCGGGAGCGGTGAAGGGCGGACGTGGAGCTTGGACTGACGGACCAGGAGACCTGAGGATCAGCTGTGGTAGCTGGCACATGGCGTTGACAAGCAAGAGTACATGGGGATGTGCGGTGCATCGGCCGAGTCGGGAGGTTGCCCGGCGTGGAGGCTAGACATGCTCCGACATCGGTGCTTGAACTCGGGGTGTGCGAACCACATCTCGTCTACGGCGCGGGTTCGGTAGCTGAGCCTCAAAAAGCTACCCTCGACGGTTTCTGAGTTTGGGCCTCAAAACTCGGGGTGGCCGGTTTCCGAGTTTGGGCCTCAAAACTCGGGGTGGCCGGTTTCTGAGTTTGGGCCTCAAAACTCGGTGATGACAGTTTCCAGGTTTGGGCCTCAAAACCTAGGCGCGCGGGTTTCTGAGTTTGGGCCACAAAACTCAGCCTGAGGATAGGTTTGCCGGTTTCGGCCTCAAAACCGGGGGAAGGCCCAGGTTTCCCGGTTTCGGCCTCAAAACCGGGGGGAGGTCCGCAAAAAGGACGGTCGACGTGTGGCGGCGTGGAGAGGCTGGCGCGGAGGCGAGGCTATCCACGAGGTAGGCGCGGCGGTCGACTGGGCGGCACGTGGCGTTATCCTGAGGCTTGCGTCGAGGCGAAGCAAAGGATGAGGAAGGCGCGTGGCCGTCAGATCAGCCATCAGCAGAGTTGGATCGGGATACCCCTAGGCTTGGCTGTTTCACTCATGTATCTAGGGGTAGAACGGGGATTATTGTTTTAGGCTATAAATAAGAGAGGCACCCCTCCTCTCCATCTATCCTTGCAGTCATTTGTTCCTGAGCTCTCTCTCTCTAGCCCTTGCTTAGGTTCTAATCGTACCTCGCTGCAAGCGATCCGCAGAGACGGCAATCATACCTCTGTGTATTTGGATCTTTGAGGAAACGAGACCATATTCTCGTTGTCTCCTCGTGTGGAGGAATTTCGGCTGAAATCGAATCATGTTCTGTGTTCTTCACGTTTTGGTTTTTCATCTCTTGGAGATTTGCCTCGTTCTCCCTCTCCACGAGATGATTTTCGATTCCACTTGAATCAGTTTGTTCTTGGTCGTGAGGTCCATCTTTTCACCGAAGGATTTCTCCTATAATCTCACGAGTCCATAGATCAGGTTGATTTTGTGTTCGTTCTTCCTCTTTCCCCCTTTTCGGTGTTTCTTGGATTACTCTCAATCGACTGGGATTGGTGCGATGATTTCTTAGGATTAGCACCCTAATACGTTGAGAAACACCTGGGAGAAGTTTGGTCGAACTCCCTTTTGGGTTGGTGAAGTTTCGATCGATTTGGAGTTTGCCCCGAGCGTTTTTCCTGCGTTCTGTTCATCCGCGGACAGTCCGCCCCTTCAGTGGCGGACAGTCCAGGACTCGGGGCTTGGCTAGGTCAGAACTGCGCAGCGTGACACTGTTCTCGGTCTCGTGACCGGCGGACAGTCCGCCAGTGACCCGCGGACAGTCCGGGGACACATCGAACGCAGCACAGGGTCAACATCGGACGCTCGACGATCACTGTTCACGTGTACTACGGACTGTCCGGCGTGCAAACCGTGGACAGTCCGGGAGTCGTCTAGAACTTTGCAGATACATGGGTGTATGCCGGGTCTCTGAGTGATGAGCGATTGTCAACTGGGATGATGCGCATGTTCTTTGGCTTGTGTTGTGCAGGTGTCGAGCACGGATGCAGTGATCGAAGGCGAGGTGAAGGTCAAGTAGAGACGTGCCGTGCCAATGGACCGAGAGTGGCGAAGGGCGGACGTGAGGCTTGGACTGAGGGACCAGAGGCCCGAGGATCAACTATGGTGGCTGGCAGCCTGTGACGACGACAAGTGAAGAAGTGCGGTCATGTGTTGCCTGAGTCGAGGACTCGGGGACACGTGTTGGTGGACGGGGTGCACGGGAGGTGCATCCCATCTACGACACCGGTTTGGTGGTAGAGCCAGGGAAAAACCATCGGATGGACGGTTTCCAGGTTTGGGCCTCAAAACATGGGCGTGGACAGTTTCTGAGTTTGGCCACAAAACTCGGGCTGACGGTTTCCGAGTTTGGCCACAAAACTCGGGCTGAGGACAGTTTCCAGGTTTGGGCCTCAAAACCTGGGCGCTGAGGGTTTGCTGAGTTTGGCCTCAAAACTCAGATGCTGGTGGGCTGGTTTCCCGGTTTGGGCCTCAAAACCGGGGGTTGACTGGAAAAGGCTGGTTTCCCGGTTTGGGCCACAAAACCGGGGGTGCAGAGCGAGGGCGGCACGTGGCGGCGATCTGGAGGTTGCGTCGAGGCAACGCTTTGAGTCGAGCGGGCGTGGCCGTCGGATACACCTACCACCGAGTTGGTCCAGAATAACCTTAGGGTTTAGCTGGTTTGCTCTGTAATTAGAATAGAGAGGGGTAGAGTAGGAAATAGACTTAGGCTAGTAGTAGGATAAGTAGTCGGGAGACACCCTCCTCCCATCTATCTCAGTCATTTGCTCTTTCGCACTTAGGGTTTCCTGCTCTCCCATTCCCTACTGTAGCTAGCTGAGATCCGCAGAGAGACTCGCCTCTGTGTACTGTTGATTTTGAGGAAGTGAGGCCGTAACCTCACGGTTGTAGCGTGTGTTTGCGCTACGGCTGCAGATCGGTGACTTGATTCGCATTTTGGTTCGTGTTCTTCGCGTTCTTTGTTTCTCCGCGATTTTCCCGTCACTCGATCTCTCTCTCCCGTGCGTCTTTGCGAAATCCGTTTGAATCATCTTGTTCGTATTTGAAAGGAGATCATTTCCACCGAAGGAATTTATCTATCTCCTTACGAACAAGTAGATCGAGTTGATTTCGTTTTCGTGGCGCTTTTCGGTTCATCCTTCTCCCGTTTTCGATTTCCCGGTGTTTGAATCGATTTGAGCGGATGATTTCTTGGGGATAGTCTCCTAACTACCTCGTGATCATTTTCTCCAAGTTTGGGAACTTGGGATTTTGAGTTGGATCGAATTTGGAGAGATTTGGGGAGGAGGCGATCAAAATCGCCCTCCCAGCAAGGTCGCAGACAGTCCGCGCCTGGGACCGCGGACAGTCCGGGCATCGGGGGTGAGCCAGACCAGTGGCTGCTTCCCTCGGCTGTCTTAGCGATTTTTGACCGGCGGACAGTCCGCAGTTGAAATCCGCGGACAGTCCGGGAACGTCCAGGGACTTTGCAGCAACACTGCTGTTTTGGGTTTTCTGCCGGCGGACAGTCCGCCAGTGAACCGCGGACAGTTCGGCGGTACCGCGGACAGTCCGGGACCCCAGGGCCGGACTGTCCGGGAATTGCCTGAGTCTTCCGGTTTAGTGCGTTTGCTCTCCCGGCTTGTTCGCTTGGTTTCCGGACTTCTCGTTTGGCCCTGTAATTGACCAAGGAACCTCTCTAAGTATCTTTGCTACTTGTTAGCATAGGTATTTAGGAGTTTCTCATCGTAGCCGTCTATCTACGTCCGGGACTTGGTTTTCGGGGTTGTGTTCAAACCGGAACTTTTGGAGTTTGGTTTGTTTCTTCTTGGTGGTGCTTCGCTGTGATCTTAGGGATCATCCACCCTCTTCCAAGGGTCGTGAGCATCACAGTTTAGGTCGCCGTTTCTCGGGGTTGATTTTGGGACACTCGGCCAAAGTTTCGAGAGAATTTTGATTGGCTCCCATTCACCCCCCCTCTGGTCGCCTTGCTAGTGCTTTCTCGGTCCTTCAATTGGTATCGGAGCAGGTTAAGGATCTTCCACCTTAGCCGGTTCCAGATCCACAGAAGGCGACATGGATCGCGGCGTGGGCAAACCGCCGTTCTTTGATGGGACAAACTATGCGTATTGGAAGATACGCATGTCGGCCTATCTCCAGAGCATGGGCTCTTCTATTTGGGAGATTTGCAACAGGGATGATTACGTTGTTCTGGCTACTCGTGTCTCTCAGCTTTAGATCGATGAGCACGAGGCCAATAGCCAGGCACGTAACACCTTGTTCTCCTGTTTGAGCATGTCCGAGTTCGATCGCGTTTCTCACCTCCCCACGGCTCGTGAGATTTGGGCTACCCTCATGCGCTTCCATGAGGGAACTTCTCAAGTCAAATCTCGCCTCTATGAGTCGCACAAGCGGGAGTATGAGAACTTTTGACATATGTCTGGCGAGAGCATAGAAAGTTTATTCGCTCGATTTCAGGTCATTGTCAACAAGATGAGAGCGAACAAGGAGCTGTTGCCTTTTGACGATCATGAGAGGGCTTTGAAGCTTTTGCACACTCTTGATCGGTCAGTGTGGGACTCCAAGGTCCAAGCGATCATCGAATCGTCTAACTATGAGACCCTCACCTGCGACGAGCTCTTTAGTAAGCTCAAGTCTAGTGAGATTGACGCCATGTCGAGGGCTTCTTATGAGAATCCTTCTGGCCCGACTATGGCTTTGGTTTCTGGCTCTTCTAACCCCTCTGGAGGTTTTGCTCTTTCGTCTCTCTTTTCTGTCACAGAGGACCAGCTTGAGTCTTTGGGGGATGACGAGTTGGCAATGCTCGCCAACCGGTTCTCGCGGTTCCACAACAACCGCATGAACCGTCGCCGCGGAGGAGGACGGTCAGGATGCTATGAGTGCGGCGACCCCGACCACTTCATCGCCAACTACCCCAAGAAGAAGCATTCATCTGGGAAGGGCGATCATGGGCACAAGTATGACTCCGGCAAGCGCAAGGAGAAGTATGTCCCCGCGAGGCACAAGCGGAGGGGCGGCTTCGACAAGGAGTACATCAAGAAGAAGTACTTGGAGAAGGCCCAGGCTGAGCAGCGTGCGTTCTTCGCCACGCTCAGCGATGTCAACGGCTCGGATGACGACTCCGCTTGCTCGCCGTCCCAAGAAGAAGAAGAGGATCGAGGACAAGCTGAACGGTCTCTGCTTCTTCGCCGACGACGATGGCTTCTGCACCATGGCGCTTGGTGATGAGGTCGACAGCAAGCTGGAGCACTCCCCTCGGGACGACGACGACACCTCCCAGGTATCCCTCACCCACGACGAGCTTTCTGCTGAGGTTGAGAAGCTTACTGCCGCACTTCTTAGTCAAGATAAGTTGCTTAGGCGTGCCGCTAGAGAGCGCAAGGAGTTTAGGCAGAAGTGGGAGGACACGGTGAGAGAACTTGAGTTTGCCAAGTCCACCGTGGTCGTGTCGGAGGACGTTGAGTGTGAGATGTGCACCACGCACATGACTGACCTTCTCACTTTGAGAGGTAAGTATGCTGCGTTGGTAGGAGAGGTGGATGAGCTGAAGGCTAGGCCTTCTCTGTTGGGTGCATGCAAGACTTGTCCTGTCTTGCAATCTGAGTTGGCAGAGAAGAATGCCAAGATTGTGTCTCTTGAAGAGGCCAACTCAGGTAGCACTTATGTGGCTAGGTGTGCCTTGTGTGAGGGCATGGAGATGGAGATAGCCAATGTGAAGCATGACAAGATGCAAACCGAGGAAGAAAACACATACCTTCAGACCATCTTGTCATGGGTGTCTTGTGGTGAGCCACAGCTCGAGATGATGATCTCCCAATTCAAGCGAGCTGTTGGAAGTCCTGGTGTAGGTTTTGCTCAGGGTGTTGATCTTTCTGCTTTTGGGAAGATTGGAGAGTCGAGTGGTTTGAACCCTAGTGAGAAGCCCAACTCCACCACTACTCCCAAACTTACCAAGCTTCCACCCAAAGAGCCTCTCAAACCTAATACCAAGGATGGGGTGTTTGAGGAACCCCCGAGAGCTCCACCCAAGAACCAAGTGTGGCATCCCAAACCCAATCACCTCAAAAACAAGCTGGATACAATGCCACCTATCCAGGAGGAGTTGCCTCAGAAGGGCAAAGTGATCCAGACCCACAGCCATAAGTATCAACAACCCCCTTTGCGTGCGGTGAGGTATCATTGTGACTTCTGTGGGAGAGATGGACACTTGAGCGAGTTCTGTTTTAGGCGCAAGAGAGAGGAGCGCCGTGCTAGGGAGATGAACAATACGGACATGTACCATCCTTTCCATGATGTACATGTGCCGAATGTTCAGAGGAGTGCTCCGAGGAGAGCAGCTAGGCCCAGAGGTCAAGAACCTCAAGTTCCCAGGCCTAGGCAGCAGAGAGCTCCGAGGAGAGATGCTAGGCCTAGAGGCGCAGTGCCTCAAGTTGCTAGGCCTAGGCCTCGTAGAGAACATGCCTGGTGGGAGCCTGCAGTTGTAGGCTATGGACCCCGTGGCGGAGGCTTTGTAGTTGAGCGTTTTCCCCCACCGCGTTTTGCGTATCGCGATGGACGCTCCTCCTCTAGCGGACCACGTTTTCCTCTACGTGGTGATCGCTCCTCTCGTAGACGTGCTAGGAATGGTTTTTCTGCTAACTGTTCTTTTGAGCAGCCGGCCCAATACTGGTATTCCCCTTACTTCACTAACCCCAGTGTTGGACCGTATGCTCACCCTATGTCTTTTTATTGATGTAGGTAAAACGGTTGGAGGACATTTGGTTGGTGGATTCCGGTTGCTTGAGGCACATGACCGGAAACGCCAAGTGGTTCTCCAGCCTTAGCCCTGTTGCCGGAAAGGAGTACATAACCTTCGGCGGCAATAGCAAAGGTAAGGTATTGTCTCGCGGGTCGGTGCGAGTTAATGAGCACTTTGTGTTGCGTGATGTTGCTCTTGTTTCTAACTTGCATTTTAACCTTCTTTCTGTTTCGCAACTCTTTGATGACGACTATAAGATTCGTTTTAAACCGAATCTCAGTCGTAATTTGGATCCTCAGGGCAATATTGTGTGTTTGATTTCGCCCTTTGGAAAAGTCTTTCGTGCGAATTTCTCGGAGTCTTTTGGCACTTCTTGTTGTCTTGTGGCTGGACCTTCCTCCTCCGATCTTTGGAAGTGGCATTGGAGACTTGGACATTTGAGCTTCGACTTGCTTGCAAGGCTTAGTTCACTTGGCCTAATCCGAGGATTGCCCAAGTTGCATATGGAGAAGGATCTTGTTTGCCACTCTTGTAGACATGGGAAGATGGTTGCCGCTCCCCACCATCCAGTGACTCAGGTCATGACCAAGCACCCTGGAGAGCTTTTGCACATGGACCTTGTTGGTCCGGCTCGGGTGAGCTCGGTTGGGGGGAAGTGGTATGTGCTTGTTGTTGTTGATGACTTTTCGAGATATTCGTGGGTCTTCTTTTTACCTGAGAAGACCGAGACTTTCTCCTTTGCTCGCAATCTGATTTTGCGTCTTCAGAACGAGTTCCCTTTGAACTCGATGCGAGCAATACGGAGTGATAATGGTTCCGAATTTAAGAATTCGGATTTTGAGAAGTTGTGTAACTCTTTGGGTTTAGAGCATCAGTTTTCTTCCCCCTACACACCCCCTTAGAATGGTGATGTAGAGAGGAAGAATCGGACCCTTGTTGAGATGGCCAGGACGATGCTCGATGAGCATAGGACTCCTAGGCGATATTGGGCCGAAGCTATGAGCACTGCATGCTACATTTTCAATCGCATTTTTCTCCGAGCTTTCTTGAAAAAGACTTCTTATGAGTTGCGTTTTGGAAAACTGCCCAAGGTGAGTTATTTTCGAGTTTTTGGTTGCCATTGTTTTATACTCAAAAAGAGCAACTTGGACAAATTTGAGTCTCGTTCTTCTGATAGTGTATTTTTGGGTTATGGCACTCACACTCGCGCATATCGTGTACTTAACCTTGATACTAACCGTGTCATGGAGACATCAGATGTCACCTTCGACGAGACCATGGGTTGTCCCTCTTCTCGTTTTGAGCGTGCAGGTGATCATGAGGTTAGTGAGCCTCTTTTTGATGACAAGGACGAGGGTGCTGAAGGTATGGATGATCCAGCACCCCCTCCACCTGCTATGTCGCAAAGAGCGGCTTCTACGACGACTCACGGCCCCGACACCTCTTCCTCCTGGGGGCCGTGGGATCCGCCACCCCGAGCGGTACCATTTGTACCCGGGGAGGCACCAGCTGCTGTTGAGGGGGAGGCTACTTCAGCTCGGGAGGCGCCACGACACATCCAGCGCCAGCACCCGCCTCAGCAGATGATCGGCAGCATCGATGAACGGGTTACTCGGTCCAGATATTATGAGCAGGGAGTTCGAGATGAGCATGATGGGCGAGCTGACCTTCTTTCTCGGGTTGCAAATCAAGCAATCCCGAGAGGGGACGTTTGTGCACCAGGGCAAGTACACCAAGGACTTGCTGAAGCGGTTCGATATGGGTGAGGCCAAGCCTCTTCCAACACCCATGTCGACGACGACTGCCCGGGATGCGGACTTGGATGGAGAAGCAGTGGACCAGAAGGAGTACCGAAGCATGATCGGGTCGCTCCTCTACCTGACGGCGACACGCCCGGACATCCAGTTCGCGGTGTGTCTGTGTGCGTGCTTTCAGGCGTCGCCGCGCACCTCTCACCATCAGGTGGTGAAGCGGATTTTCAGGTACCTTCGTTTCACACCTGAGTTCGGCATTTGGTATTCTGCTTCCTCCATTCTCTCCCTTTGCGGTTATTCGGATGCCGATTTTGCTGGTTGCCGTATTGAGCGCAAGTCCACTTCTGGGACTTGCCAGTTTATTGGTTCTTCTCTTCTTTCGTGGTCTTCTCGCAAGCAGTCTAGTGTCGCTCAGTCTACCACAGAGGCTGAATATGTTGCTGCGGCTAGCTGGTGTTCTCAGTTGCTTTGGATGATGGCCACTTTGCGTGATTTTGGTCTGAGCTTTTCTCGCGTGCCTTTGCTTTGTGACAGCACGAGTGCCATTAGCGTAGCTAAGAACCCCGTGCTTCACTCGAAGACCAAACACATTGATGTGCGCTTTCATTTCTTGCGAGACCACCAGGAGAAGGGTGATATCGACCTTCGCCATGTCGATACTCATCATCAACTGGCTGATATTTTCACCAAGCCTTTAGACGAATCAACCTTTAATCGGTTGAGGGGTGAGCTTGGTGTGTGTTTCCCCTTTTAGATGGGGGAAACATTTTGGATCTTGTCTAATAGACTGACTTTCTTTCGTTTGTCTTTCTTTTCTTTTGCACTTCAGCATACGCATTTACATTCTGAGCTTCATGTCTATAATCACTAGAATGTAACTATGCTCTATGTAGTATGCTCCGATGCTTATGTTGATGCTTGTAGCTTATGCTCTTTCTGATCACTAGTACATGTTGTGAGCTGAGCTATTTTTGAAATGGTGAATTTGCTTAATAACTTAAAATCTGAAAATGTTCACCATTAAGATATGCAACTAGCATGTGTTGAGTTCACTCGTGCTTTTCATATATGCTAGGTTGCTATGTCTCTAGTTCTGAGTCATTCACTTGCTTGGTCTGTTCATATCATGTTTAAATTTTGAACCAAGTTTTAGTGAATTGAAAAGATCGAGATCGGACTACTTGTCAACACATCACGGTATCGAGACGGTTTCTCATTGCACTTTGAGTTAAACTTGAGTCGTGTAGTGTATGACCGAAAACGTAGCTTTAAGCTTCTGATTGCTTCGGCATAGGCTTCGCTCGGTTGAAAAGTTAGGCAATGACAAGCTTTCAACCTCTCGCAATCACATGCTACTAATTGAACTTGTGAAATTTCACCGCTGCAACTCCGATCTGAATTTAAATTCACAAGTGTATGTTTCATTCTTAAGCATGATGATTGAACCTTGCTAGGGGTAGTTCACCTTGTATACATGTTTCGCACTTGTTCAGACTCCTGTTTATACATTGCTAGTGCTATTTTGATGGTGAACACCTTTTGACTCAAAACTGCTCATTTTCCGCTCATATGTTCATATTTCATATCTGTTGATCAGTTTGAGCCTTTGCTGAGCTTTGCTGTTATTGAGTCATTAGAGATATACTATTTAGAGCATCTTTGCATTCTCCTGAATATATGCCTGAAGCTGCTAACTGGCATTTTGACTCATATGCATGTTGGAAAGAGGGAGGCCCTCCCTAGTTCGCACTTTTGTTGGTGCCTTTTCTGGTGGGGAGAGTCTTTTTACTTGATTAGTGCATTTTCAACTAAGGGGGAGAATCTTTGCAAATCATATGTGCTTCCCGAGTGTTCTTTTGAGGGGGAGTGTTTTCTTGGTTGTATGCACTAGTCGTGGGGGAGATTGAACTTTGCTGTCTCTTGTTGGCCGAAAGGCATTGGTATCGAGCTTTCTTTGCTAGTTGTGTTGAGCCTCTGTGCCTCTATCTTGAGGGACTAGCATTTTGCTTCGATATTTTTGATTGGGTTTTGCTAGCGGTGTTGAGCCTGTTCTACCTCTTCTTGAGGGCTAGCTTTGCTTTGCTTGGTCGCGTCGAGCCGTTGCCCATGTCTTTGGGGACCAAATTGTCTTGCTCTTTCCACCTGACCTTCTTCGGCTTTGCTATGCTTTTGGGTCATTTGGTCGAGTTCTCTCTTCTCCTTCTTCCATCATCTCTTTCTACTATGATTTGTGTTGGTAGTTGACAATGCACTCATCAAGGGGGAGATTGCGGATACAGGGTTGTATGCCGGGTCTCTGAGTGATGAGTGATTGTCAACTGGGATGATGCGCATGTTCTTTGGCTTGTGTTGTGCAGGTGTCGAGCACGGATGCAGTGATCGAAGGCGAGGTGAAGGTCAAGTAGAGACGTGCCGTGCCGATGGACCGAGAGTGGCGAAGGGCGGACGTGAGGCTTGGACTGAGGGACCAGAGGCCCGAGGATCAGCTGTGGTGGCTGGCAGCCTGTGACGACGACAAGTGAAGAAGTGCGGTCATGTGTTGCCTGAGTCGAGGACTCGGGGAGACGTGTCGGTGGACGGGGTGCACGGGAGGTGCATCCCATCTACGACGCCGGTTTGGTGGTAGAGCCAGGGAAAAACCATCGGATGGACGATTTCTAGGTTTGGGCCTCAAAACCTGGGCGTGGACGGTTTCCAAGTTTGGCCACAAAACTCGGGCTGACGGTTTCCGAGTTTGGCCACAAAACTCGGGCTGACGGTTTCTGAGTTTGGCCACAAAACTCGGGCTGAGGACGGTTTCCAGGTTTGGGCCTCAAAACCTGGGCGCTGAGGGTTTGCTGAGTTTGGCCTCAAAACTCAGATGCTGGTGGGCTGGTTTCCCGGTTTGGGCCTCAAAACCGGGGGTTGGCTGGAAAAGGCTGGTTTCCCGGTTTGGGCCACAAAACCGGGGGTGCAGAGCGAGGGCGGCACGTGGCGGCGATCTGGAGGTTGCGTCCAGGCAACGCTTCAAATCGAGCGGGCGTGGCCGTCGGATACACCTACCACCGGGTTGGTCCAGAATAACCCTAGGGTTTAGCTGGGTCGCTCTGTAATTAGAATAGAGAGGGGTAGAGTAGGAAATAGACTTAGGCTAGTAATAGGATAAGTAGTCGGGAGACACCCTCCTCCCATCTATCTCAGTCATTTGCTCTTTCGCACTTAGGGTTTCCTGCTCTCCCATTCCTTGCTGTAGCTAGCTGAGATCCGCAGAGAGACTCGCCTCTGTGTACTGTTGATTTTGAGGAAGTGAGGCCGTAACCTCACGGTTGTAGCGTGTGTTTGTGCTACGGCTGCAGATCGGTGACTTGATTCGCGTTTTGGTTCGTGTTCTTCGCGTTCTTCGTTTCTCCGCGATTTTCCCGTCACTCGATCTCTCTCTCCCATGCGTCTTTGCGAAATCCGTTTGAATCATCTTGTTCGTATTTGAAAGGAGATCATTTCCACTGAAGGAATTTATCTATCTCCTTACGAACAAGTAGATCGGGTTGATTTCATTTTCGTGGCGCTTTTCGGTTCATCCTTCTCCCCTTTTCGATTTCCCGGTGTTTGAATCGATTTGAGCGGATGATTTCTTGGGGATAGTCTCCTAACTACCCCGTGATCATTTTCTCCAAGTTTGGGAACTTGGGATTTTGAGTTGGATCGAATTTGGAGAGATTTGGGGAGGAGGCGATCAAAATCGCCCTCCCGGCAAGGTCGCGGACAGTCCGCGCTTGGGACCGCGGACAGTTCGGGCATCGGGGGTGAGCCAGACCAGTGGCTGCTTCCCTCGGCTGTCTTAGCGATTTTTGACCGGCGGACAGTCCGCAGTTGAAATTCGCGGACAGTCCGAGAACGTCCAGGGACTTTGCAGCAACACTGCTGTTTTGGGGTTTCTGCCGGCGGACAGTCCGCCAGTGAACCGCGGATAGTCTGGCGGTACCGCGGACAGTCCGGGACCCCAGGGCCGGACAGTCCGGGAATTGCCTGAGTCTTCCGGTTTAGTGCGTTTGCTCTCCCGGCTTGTTCGCTTGGTTTCCGGACTTCTCGTTTGGCCCTGTAATTGACCAAGGAACCTCTCTAAGTATCTTTGCTACTTGTTAGCATAGGTATTTAGGAGTTTCTCGTCGTAGCCGTCTATCTACGTCCGGGACATGGTTTTCGGGGTTGTGTTCGAACCGGAACTTTTGGAGTTTGGTTTGTTTCTTCTTGGTGGTGCTTCGCTGTAATCTTAGGGATCATCCACCCTCTTCCAAGGGTCATGAGCATCACGGTTTAGGTCGCCGTTTCTCGGGGTTGATTTTGGGACACTCGGCCAAAGTTTCGAGAGAAATTTGATTGGCTCCCATTCACCCCCCCTTTGGTCGCCTTGCTAGTGCTTTCTCGGTCATTCAAACTTGATCAGAATAGATCTGTTTCTGTCCTTTTGCCGACGGACAGTCCGCACCTCCAGTGGTGGACAGTCCGGCGTTGGGCGGACAGTCCGGGACCCTGACCCCGGACAGTCCGCGAACCTGCTGTTTGTTCAGTTTTGTTCCGTGGCTTTGGCAGTTGGTTTTGGGGTTTCTCTGGAGGTTCCGCTGTACCACTAGGACATCTCCTAGGGTATCCACCTACTCGTAGGTCGTGAACTCTCCAGTCGCTTCGAGTCTTCGCTTTTGGGGTGACTTTTTGGGACAAGGGCTATACAATTCACGAGTTGAATTTGAAGCTCCCATTCACCCCCCCTCTGGTCGCTAATCCGGTCCTTCAATTGGTATCAGAGCCGGTTAAGGATCTCTCCTACCTTAATCGGTTTCAGATCCTAAGGGCGACATGGAACGAGGGAATAGCAAGGCTCCATGGTTCGATGGGACGAACTATCCCTATTAGAAGATTCGGATGCGTGCCTATCTCAACAGCATCGGATCTTCTGTTTGGGAGATATGTGAGAACGCTGAGTACGTAGTCCTTGCGGCTCATGTGGGTCAGATCCAGATTGACCAACACAAGGCCAACTCCAAGGCTCATAATGCTCTTCTGGCCAGCCTCTCCCTTCCTGAGTTCGAACGTATCTCTGACCTTGAGACGACACGAGAGATCTGGGTGAAGCTTCAAAGCTATCATGAGGGGACCGCTCAGGTCAAGACCAGACTCTTCGAGACCTACAAGCGAGAGTACGAGAACTTTGTTCAGTTGGAGGGAGAGACGATTGACGCCATGTTCGCACGTTTCCAAACGATTGTGAACAAGATGCGTGCCAATCGGGCCAACCTACTCTATGACGATCACGAGAGGGCTCTCAAGTTGCTATATGCCCTGGATCGGAGGGTATGGGAGGTGAAGGTGTCGACTATCATTGAGTCTCCTGCTTATGACACCCTCACCGTGGACGAGCTATTCAGCAAGCTCAAGTCCACAGGCCAAGCTGAAGAACCCATCTTCACACACCATGGCTTTGGTCTCAGGCACAGGTGGATCGACTTTCTCTGCTGACGCTTCACCTCCTCTTGTTGCTTTGTCTTCTTTGCATACAGTCACGGAGGAGCAGTTGGAGGCGCTGGGAGACGATGAGCTCGCACTCGCCATCACCCGGTTTTCGCGGTTTCACAACAACCGCCTGAATCGCCGGTGTGGTGGCGCACGCGAGGGCTGCTACAAGTGTGGTGATCTAGACCACTTCATGGCGAATTGCCCCAAGAATGACAAGAACTTCCCCGACAAGAACCGCAACTTCAGGCGCAAGGGCAAGCCTGAGAACAAGGCTGGGAAGAAGAACAAGAATGGCTTCTACCGCCAGGAGGACATGGAGAAGGCTTTCGACGCCGGCAAGCGTGCCTTCTTCGCCTCTATCGGCGAAGGTGAGAAGACCTCCGACGGCGACTCCAGCGACGACGAGTCCGAACACAAGATGGAGGATCGCTTCAACAGACTCTACTTCTTTGGAAAATCCTCCAAGGGCTTATGCACCATGGCCTTGGATGAAGAGGACTGCAAGCACCAAGCAGAGGAAGCCGATGACGCCCATGGCAACGACGATGATGACAACGCCTCCGAGGTATCAAACTCTTTTGAAGTCGATCGTCTCATGGAGGAGCGAGATAAGTTTGTGGATCTAGTCGGTGTGTTGGAGAAGAGGCTCACGGAAGTTTTCAAAGAGCGTTGTGAGTTTAAGGCTAAGTTGAAAGAGGCGCGTAAGGAGCTTGAGCTTGCTAGGTCCGAGGTGAAGGTGGTCGATGTGGAGGAGTGTGAGGAGTGCACGATGCATATGACAAGCTTTGCCACCCTGCAAACCAAGTATGCCTCTTTGATTGAGGTGTATGATGAGCTGAAGAGTAGGCTAGACTTGGTGGGTGATTGCAAAGAGTGTCCTTCCCTGAAGGAAGAGCTGGAGGAAGTGAAGGCTAGGTCTTCTTTGCTGGGTGCGTGCAAGCTTTGTCCTAGCTTGCGAACTGAGTTGGCAGGAGTTAATGCCAAGTTTGCTGAAGCCTTGAAGGCCAGCTCAGTTAGCATCTTGTCCGCTCCATGTGAGTGATGAGTGGGGATGGAGCTTGAGATTGCCAACTGTCGGCATGACCGGATGCAAACCGAGGAGGAAAACACATACCTTCGGTCCATCCTGAGTTGGGTGTCATGCAGTGAGCCACAGTTGGGCATGATGATCAGTCAGTTCAAGAGGGGAACTGATTGCTTGGGAGTAGGTTTTACTTCAGGTGGGAAGGGCGCTAGTACCTTTGGTAAGATCGGTGAGTTTAGCGGAGTGAACCTGATTGAGAAACCATCCGCTATCCCTAAGCTTACCAAGATCACCCCACCTGAGCCTCCTAAGCCTATCTCCAAGGATGGCATCCTTGACGAACCTCCCAAGGCTCCACCTCACAAGCAAGTGTGGGCTCCAAAACCTAACCATCTTAGGAACACACTTGACACCCTTCCTGACGTCTCTAGTGATCCCCTTTCGAGAGGCAAGCAGCCAGCCAGAGTGAACAACCCTCGCAACAATAGGAACCAACAACCCAAGAGAGTGGTGAGGTTCGAGTGCGAGTATTGTTACCGCGAGGGTCACCTAGCTGAGTTTTGCTTTCGGAGGAAGAGAGACGCTAGGAAGGAGTTGGAGCTGAACAACCAGGCCAGGCACCGCCCTCTCCATGGTGTGCAAGCTCGGGGAGTTCAGAGGCAGGGCGCTAGACCTGGAGGAGCACCCCCTCAGGTTGCTAGGCCCCAGGCAGCTAGACCACAGGGTGGTGGTCATGCCCGTCGCGGTTCCAGTCATCCTCTATACGATCGTGAGCCGAGTGTAAGAGGTTTTGCTGCTCCGTCCCATAGCGGACCACCTTTTCAGTATGGTGGTGATCGCTTTGCTCAGATGGGACAGGTAGGTCAGTTTGGAGGTTTTCCGTTCCATAGTGGACCACCCTTTCAGGTTGGTGGTGATCGCTATCCACCCATGGGACGAGGACAGTGTGGTGTTGCTCCTAACACTTTTTCTAGGCCTATGACACAACACTGGTATCCTTCTCAGTATACTAACCCCAGTGTTGTGCCATACGCTCACTTCCTTCTTTTCTATTGATGCAGGAACTTCGGTTGGACAACATGTGGCTCATGGATTCCGGGTGTTCACGCCACATGATCGGAAAGAAGGAATGGTTCTCCAGCCTTAGCCCCGTGATGCACAAGGAGTACATCACTTTCGGGGATAATAGTAGAGGTAAGGTTGTTTCTCAGGGAGCTATTCGGCTCAATGAGAACTTTGTCCTGAAGAATGTTGCCTTGGTGTCGGGGGAACACCAAAGGGGTACCCCCAATCAACGCAAACAAATAGGTTAAACCTAGAACACCAATTAATAACAAACCTAACTAGTCTAACCCCCTAAAAAACCAACCCCTCGAGGCCTACAATGCTGGCCCACCAAGCCAGGCCTCGGGCGAACGCTCGTTCTCCGTCTCGCCCGAGCCCTCCAAGCCAGGGCTCGGGCGAACGCTCGCTCTCCGTCTCGCCCGAGCCCTCCAAGCCAGGCCTCCGGCGAACGCTCGCTCTCCGTCTCGCCCGAGCCCTCCAAGCCAGGCCTCGGGCGAACGCTCACTCTCCGTCTCGCCCGAGCCCTCCGAGCCAGGCCTCGGGCTGGCGCTCGTTCTCCGTCTCGCCCGAGCCCTCCGAGCCAGGCCTCGGGCTGGCGCTCGTTCTCCGTCTCGCCCGAGCCCTCCAAGCCAGGCCTCGGGCGAACGCTCGCTCTCCGTCTCGCCCGAGCCCTCCGAGCCACGCCTCGGGCTGGCGCTCGTTCTCCGTCTCGCCCGAGCCCTCCGAGCCAGGCCTCGGGCTAACGCTCGTTCTCTGTCTCGCCCGAGCCCTCCGAGCCAGGCCTCAGGTTGGCGCTCATTCTCCGTCTCACCCGAGCCCTCCCGTCGGGCCTCAGGCGAGCGCTCCACCACCCTTCAAGCCTCCCGCCAGAAGGAAGCTCCCTGCTTCTCAGCTCTGACAACCGTACTATCCCCATACTGCGCATTTAATGCGTCCACTTACTCCGGTCACGTCCTCCGGTACACAGCGTGTGCCACAGTGAACTGGAGCCAGAATCAAACCTCGTTTTCACCACAAGCATGGGCACAAAGGCACAAGTACAGCACTGTTCGGCCATACCACGCACTGTAGCACACTCGAGCTTCACCCCGAGACCTGGGTTCCCGCTGTATGCTTGGGCGTTCCGGGACTTGCCCTTACCTGCGGGGGCTCGAGCCTCCCGTAGGCGCCACCTCGAGGTCGGCTCCGCGCCCCTCGAGCCCTAACTGCTTTCATGTCATTGGAGGACTGGTACCCCTAGACCCGGAGGGACCCGGCCACGTCCTGTACGTGCCGGAATGGGCGCTGTACGGCTTCCACATCGCCACGCCTCCACGTCCGCGCCCGGGATGGAGGCCACGCTCCAAGGACACTTCAACAGCAACACCCACGTTGGCTACAGTGATTTCGACAAGACAGAGTTCCTACCCTTCGCCATATCGAGCGCTGTACATGTCAATCCTGTGTAAACCCTGGCCTCCTCTTGTTCTATAAAAGGGGACGCCAGGGCCCTTCACGCGCAAGAGACAACACATGCGTCTACGATTACACGCTCTCACACACGAGTCCACACACACATACGAGTCTGGACTCCGGTCCACGCTCATTGAGCTTGTATTGCCTCTGTACAAGCACTTAGGTGCAAGTAATACAAGAACCTCCTCCCCCCGCTGGACGTAGGGTCTTCTTTGCCCGAACCAGGATAAATCCTTGTGTCATCTTGCATCACCATCTAGGAAGAGAGCACGCGATCATATTACTCGTTGGTTTCATACCCCCGGGTTCGAAACACCGATAGTTGGCGCGCCAGGTAGGGGCTTTCGCGTGTCCGAGCGATTTCTCGTTGTTTCCTGGATGGCTTCTTCCACTCCTTCGTTCTCTGCTGGCGCCGTCATCTGGTTCAGGAGCCCTGAGTTCCTGGCCACCGACAGCGGCAACGAGCTGACCCTGCTCTCCACGGAGGGCCCGAGCGGAGGGCGTGTCACGCCACCCCATGTGGGAGGCATGGCGCGTCGCCCGCACCACCACGCGTCGCCACCTCGTGAGCGGCGCCGTCGTCACCATCATCGCCAGGCGCAGGCGGTGCCCGCGGTGTGCGCCCCCTTCCCCGCGGCCGACGCAGAGTCCCGAGGGGAAACCTACCCGGCGAGCGGCCGGAGACTTCTAGGGCGCGCGCACACTCTCCCAGCGAGTTCGCGTTTGTCATGCGCACGGACCGGGAGCCTGGCCAGAGGCCCCCGAGCCGTGCTCCGTCCACACCACCTGGCTTCCTCCCGCATGGGGCATACCGCGCTCGACGCCAGCGGCCCCCGTTCGGCCTCAACAACTCCGTAGCTATTTACGCCCACCACCTCGATGAGCGCCGTCAGGACCGGGCGGCCGCAGAGTGGGAGGAGCGTCCGGGCGTACTCCTACAAGCCACCACCGACCTGGAGATCGTCTACCCCGCGCACGTCGACCGCGGCCTCTCACGAGCCGTCGAGCCGCCTCGTCGAGCCACCTTCGGGGAGTGGTACCGCGAGCTGCAGTCCCGGCACGAGCCAGGGCGGCGCGGCATCAACAGCTCCGACTCCGATGAGTACGACTACCACGACCCTGACCTCTAGGACCCCACCAGGGAGTGCTTCCAGCTCGAGGGGGCCGTGGACGACGCCGAGGACGACGGCGACGACGACACCAGGCCGGCGCTCAACCTTGAAGAGCCCGGAAACGTGGCTGCGGCAGGAGGATCACGCGTCCAGGGGAGGAACGAACCCCCGGCACCGGCTGCACCATCTCAGCACGGCGACGACCGGGCGGCGCAGCTCGCGCAGCTGCGGGAGGCCATCGCCAAGGCTGAGGAGGAACGACAGCGCCTGCTGCAACTCGAGAAAGCTATAGTACAGGAACCAGCCCAGCCTCGAGGCGCCGGTGCTCGTGGCCGCGCTCGAGAGGTCCACCGGCAGATCCTCGAGGACGGGGCACCAGCACGCCCCGGGGTGCGTTTCCCGCGAGCTGGGCAGAAGGTGGTGGCGGCGGCAATGCTGCTCCGTGATCTACCCACCGTCTCCAACCCTGACGCCAGGCGCATGCTCGGGGAAATGAAGACCCTCCTCGAGACAGCCGCTGTGCAGGAAGCCGAGAGCTCAGCCTCGCGATGGCGCGGGGCAGCCTCGGCGAAACCAGCAGACACGCCCCGCAACGAGCACGAGACGTCCGTCCACCAGTCGGACGCCTCTCGAGCTAGGCCAGCCCGGGAACGGATCGTTGGCAACTGGCCACCTCGAGACCCCAATGACGCCCGCAACGACATCAACCACCGGTGCAAGGACAAGGGGGCCCAAGAGCGTGGCTATAGCGCCCATCGAGGGGGGCGCTACGACAGTGACGAGGACCGGCAAGCCCTCGAGCCCCCGGGCTCCAGAGTCTTCAGCCGGGCCATCCGCAGCTCAACCCTCCCCGACCGCTTCCGACCACCGACCAACATCGTGAAGTATGACGGGGAGGTCGAGCCCAAGCTCTGGCTCTTGGACTTCTGCCTAGGCTGCCAACTGGGCAGAGCGAAGAGTGACGACCGTGTGATCATACGCCAACTCCCACTTTACCTCTCTGACACCACCCACCGGTGGCTCGAGGGGCTCCCGCCAGATCGGATCCATGACTGGGCTGACCTAGTCAGTGTCTTCGACGGGAATTTCAAGGGGACTTGCGTGCGCCCAGGCAACCCCTGGGATCTACGGCGTTGCAGGCAGGCGGCGGACGAGCCCCTCTGCGACTTTGCTCGGCGATTCTCGAAGCAGAGCCTCGAGCTCCCCCACGTGCCTGATGAGGACGTCATCTCAGCGTTCCTCGCGGGCACGACATGCCAAGAGCTAGTTCATGAACTAGGGCGCTACCGTCCCAGGATGGTCGTGTCACCAGCTTTGCCTCAGGTGACGAGGCAGTGGGGGCCTTCTTTGGCCGCTCCACGGACAAAGGTAAGGCGGTGACCGCGGCGGAGGGCTCGAACAAGGGCAACGACGCCAAGAACCGCAACAACAACAACAACAAAAAGAAGAAGAACAAAAGCAAAGGTCAAAAGGCGAAGCGCGACGCCGACAACGATGACGATGAAGAAGTGCTCATGGGCACCCTCGACCATAAGAAACCTCGAGGCCCCCCTGACAGGGCTGTTTTTGACCAGATGCTCGAGGACCCCTGCCCTTATCACAAGGGCCCTGTGAATCACAAGCTAAAAGACTGTGGACTGCTGAAGGGCTTCTACGTCAAGCTCGACGACAAGAAGGAGGACACGCCTAAGGGCAAGGACAACAAAAGACGTGACCACGGGGAGGCGGGTTTCCCCCCGGTGCGTGACTGCTTCATGATCTACGGGGGCCCAACCGTCGGGCTCTCAGCTCGGGAGAGGAAGAAGGAACGTCGGGAGGTCTTCGCACTCCGCCACGACGCTCTCCAGTACCTCGACTGGTCCGACGCGCCGATCACATTCGACCGTAACGACCATCCGAACCATGTCGTAAATCCGGGGGCGTACCCCCTCATCGTCGACCCCGTCATCGTCGACGTACGGTTCTCCAAGGTGTTGATGGATGGGGGCTCGAGCCTCAATGTCATATACCTCAAGACTCTCGACCTCCTGGGGATTTCGAGGGATCAGCTCCGACCCAGCGTCGGGGGGTTCCACGGAGTCGTACCAGGGAAGAAGGCCCACCCCCTCGGGTGCATCGACCTGCCGGTTTGCTTTGGCACGCCGGCTAACTTCCGCTGGGAGACGCTCACCTTCGAGGTGGTTGGATTCTAAGGGACCTACCATGCCATCATCGGCCGGCCAGGCTACACGTACTTGAAGCTCAAGATGCCGGGGCCGAAAGGGGTCATCACCATCGACACCTCTTACGAGCACGCGTACCACTGCGACGTGGAGTGCATCGAGCGTGGGGAGGCCAACGTCCACCTCGACTCGCACGAAGCCCTAGCGGCCCTGGCCACCGAGGAGGCCCCTGAAGCAAAACGCCACGCCGGCACCTTCGAGCCGGCAGAGCACACCAAGCTGATACCCGTCGACCCGACCTCGACCGATGGCAAGACGCTGGCCATCAGTGCCAGCCTCGAGCCTAAATAGGAAGCAGTGCTCATCGACTTTCTCTGCGCGAACATCGACATGCTTGCATGGAGCCCCTCGGACATACCAGGTATACCGAGGGGAGTCGCCGAGCACGCCTTCGAGGTCCAGGCCGGGTCCAGACCGGTGAAGCAATGCCTACGCCGCTTCGACGAGGAGAAGCGCAGGATCATCGGCGAGGAGGTGCACAAGCTTTTGGTGGCCGGATTCATCAAGGAAGTATTTCACCCGGAGTGGCTAGCTAACCCTGTACTACTTAGGAAAAAGAATGGAAAAATGCGGATGTGTGTAGACTACACTGGTCTGAATAAAGCGTGTCCAAAAGTTCCATTCCCTTTACCTAGAATTGATCAGATTATCGATTCCACCGCGGGGTGTGAAGTACTTTCATTTCTCGATGTGTATTCCGGCTACCACCAGATTAGGATGAAAGAATCCGACGAGCTCGCTACCTCTTTTGTTACGCCTTTTGGTATGTATTGCTACGTTACAATGCCCTTCGGCCTTCGAAACGCCGGGGCAACATACCAATGTTGCACGCAGCATATCTTTGGCGAACACATAGGCAAAACCGTCGAGGCCTACATCGATGACATCGTGGTTAAAACCAAGAAAGTCGAGAGCCTCATCAGCGATCTCGAGACCACGTTCGAGTGCCTCCGGGCCAAGAATGTGAAGCTCAACCCCGAGAAATGTGTCTTTGGTGTGCCCCGGGACATGCTACTCGGCTACATTGTCTCACAACGGGGGATTGAGGCCAACCCCGAAAAGATCTCAACAGTCACGAGGATGGGCCCAATTCGAGACCTCAAGGGCGTACAGAAAGTGACAGGCTGCCTAGCTGCTCTCAGTAGGTTCATCTCAAGGCTAGGGGAAAAGGCGCTACCTCTCTACCGCTTGCTGAAGAAGACGGAACGCTTTGCACGGACCCTTGAAGCCGAGGAGGCCCTAACCAAGTTGAAGGGGTTGCTGACTTCCGCGCCAATCCTCGTGCCACCACGACCAGCCTACGGTGACGATCCCCCCGAGCCCCTTCTCCTCTATGTGGCCGCAACCACTCAGGTGGTCAGCGCGGTCATAGCCATCGAGAGGCACGAGGAGGGTCATGCGTTGCCGGTCCAATGGTCGGTGTACTTCACCAGTGAGGTGCTCTCCGAGGCCAAGGTCCGATACCCACACATCCAGAAGCTGCTCTACGGCATCGTCATCACGAGGCGCATGCTCCAGCACTACTTCCTCGCTCATCCCGTAACGGTGGTGTCATCCTTCCCCCTCGGTGAGATCATCAACAATCGGGAGGCCACGGGGCGCATCGCCAAGTGGTCCACCGAGCTAATGGGGGAGGCCATCACCTATGCCCCGTGAAAAGCCATCAAATCGCAAGCGTTGGCGGACTTCGTTGCTGAATGGACCGACACCCAGCTCCCGCCGGCACAAATCCAAGCCGAGCTCTGGACCATGTACTTCGACGGATCCCTCATGAAGACGGGGACAGGCGCAGGCCTGCTCTTCATTTCACCCCTCGGAGTCCACATGCGCTACCTGCTACGCTTGCACTTCCCCGCCTCCAACAACGTCGCTGAGTACGAGGCCCTCGTTAATGGGCTGCGCATCGCCCTCGAGCTCGGGGTCCGACGCCTCGACGTTCGAGGGGACTCACAGCTCGTCATCAACCAGGTTATGAAGGCTTCAAGCTGCATCGATCCCAAGATGGAGGCATACTGCGGGGAGGTGTGCAAGCTAGAACATAAGTTCTACAGCCTCGAGCTCAACCACATCGCTCGAAAGTACAACGAGGCCGCAGACGAGCTGGCTAAGTTAGCATCCACGCGCGGCTCCGTCCCCCCGGATGTCTTCTCAAGGGATATCTTCGAGCCATCCATCAAAATCGGCCTGGGGGCTGGCCCCTCGACGCCACCCCTCGAACCAGACACGGGGGCTCGACCTTCAATGCCACCCCTCGAGAATGACCCCTCGACATCCGCTGAGGCGATGCAGATCGACGCACCTGCCTCTTTGTCATCACCACCCCTCGACTGACGGACGCCCTTCCTCGACTACTTGACGCAAGGTGTGCTACCAGAAGACAAGGCGGAGGCCCGACGCATCGCTCGAAGGGCCAAGACCTACGTCATCTACGGCGACGAACGAGAGCTGTACCGTCGAAGCCCATCAGGAATCCTTCAATGCTGCATCCTCCTCGAGGAGGGACGCAGGCTCCTCGACGACATGCACTCGCGGGCTTGCGGCCATCACGCAGCGCCAAGGACCCTGGTAGGGAACGCCTTCCGACAGGGCTTCTACTGGCCAACCGCCATCGGAGACGCCAAACGCCTGGTCCGAGCTTGCCAAGGGTGTCATTTCTACGCCAAGCAAACGCACCAGCCTGCGCACGCCCTGCAGATGATCCCCATCACTTGGCCGTTTGCCGTCTGGGGGCTCGACCTCATGGGTCCCCTCAAGATGACAACTGGAAAGTACACGCATGTGCTCGTGGCCATCGACAAATTCACCAAGTGGATCGAGGCCAAGCCCATAGGCGACCCCACCTCCGAGAAGGCTGTCGAGTTCTTCACCGACAACATGTACCGGTTTGGGGTGCCTAACGTCATCATCACCGACAATGGCACCCAATTCACGGGCAAAAACTTCACCAACTTCTGCGATGACAACAACATTCGTGTGACATGGGCCTCGGTCGCGTACCCTCAATGCAACGGGCAGGTCAAGCGCGCCAACGGCATGATACTCCATGGGCTGAAGCCGAGGCTGTTTAGGACCCTCAAGAATTTTGGAAAAGGGTGGGCTGCAGAGCTCCCCTCGGTGCTGTGGGGCCTCAGGACTACGCCGAGTCGAGCCACCGGGTTCACTCCGTTCTTCCTAACCTACGGCGCCGAGGCCGTCTTACTATGGACCTCGAGTACGGCTCCCCTCGACTTCGAGCCTATAACGGGCAAACCAACGATGAGAGGCTTGCCAACGCCAAGGACCAGCTCGAGGAGGCTCGAGACATGGCGCTCATCAACTCCGCGTGCTACCAGCAAATACTTCGATGCTACCACGACAAGCATGTGCGCAAGAGGGACCTGGCGGTAGGGGACCTCGTGCTTCGACGTCTGCAAGATAATCGAGGGCGCCACAAGCTCACCCCTCCATGGGAGGGTCCATACACCGTAGCTGAGGTGCTCAAGCCAGGAACGTACAAGCTCTACGACGGTCAAGGCAGGATCCTGGCGAATGCGTGGAACATATCTCAGCTACGTCGCTTTTACCCTTAAAGGCCTCGAGGCCTTGTTCATTTTGTTGCTTTGAACAAACATGTCAAACATGAATGAACAAACTCGCGCACTGTCATTCATTTTACTTAGCAACTTAAGGTAGCCTCAACCCTGCCTTGCTCAGGGTCGAGCCTCCCTCGGGGGCTGACAGGGAGGACCCCCCCAGACTCCGGAAAAAACGCGTTTTCTTTTCAAAAAATTCGACCCTCGTCTCGATTCGCACCTCAAGCATACTAGCAGCGTCTAAATCCGTAAATACCCCGAGCCTCCAAGAGTCGGGGGGCGTCGACGTAGAAGGCCACCTATGCCCCCGGGCTACGGTACCCTACCTACGCCTCCCCTCAAGGTACTTGTGGCGCGTATCGAAGGAACACGAACCAAGCCGGTTGAAGCTCGAGCTAGCGACAAAGAGAAATGATCGAATAAATTTGAAAAGAAAACAGCTTCTTTAAATAAACAAGTCATATACACCTATGACCTCGACGGGCCATAAGTCATGATTTGAATTCTTACAAGGGCCTCGACGCCCAAATTTGGCACGCAGGCCTCATTCTTCATCCGTCTGGAATTCCTCCCCAAGCTCTTCTGCCGCGGGCTCAGCCTCGACATCCGGGCCAGGAGGAGGGGGGCCACCCGCACCACTGTTCGCATCGGGAGGCAGCACGTCCTCCTCGAAGAGCTTCGCGAACGCCGCCCCCGGCCTCTCCACCTTCTCCAGGATCTTGTCGACGCGGCGGTCGTTCCATCTTCGTCCTTCCCCTCGATCTCGACGAAGCCCTTGGCGACGACGTTGACCGGGTAGCGAAACCGGAACGGACGGCCGCGAACGCCTGCTTCACGCCGTGGTGGAGAGCGCTCCGGACGCGGTTCCGCGCGGCCACGTCAAAATAGCACAGGGCATCCACCAGGGCGTCGCCTCGAGCCACCGCGCCCTCTGCCGCGGCCACCGGGTCGACACCCCACATGGAGCTGAGCCGGTCGAGGGTGCACGCGCCCGTTCCGCCACCATGGTCTCACCCCGGAGTTGCTCCACGAGAGTCTGATTCGTCTCACGGAGCTCCTCGGCGGTCTTCTCGACGTCTATGCAACAAACAAAAAGGTAAGTCCGCGGCGTGGCAAGAATCCCGAAATCAAAGCAAGACAGGCATGAAGATTACCTTGGCAGTGCACGCCCAGAGCGGCGAAGTCGCTGGTAAGGACCTCGACGCGCTGCTCTAGTGCACGCTTCTGGGACAGCACGTCGAGCTTTTCGCCCCTAAGGTCCTCGACCAGCTTGCCCGTCTGCGCAAGGGCCAGATCCTTCCGGACCACCTCCTGCCGCGCTGCCTCCTTTGCAGCCAGGGCGGTGGCGGCCTCGCTCTTGGCCTCCTCGGCCTCTTTCTTCGCCGCCTCCGCTGCAGACCGGGCGGTGGCGGCTTCGTTTTGGGCGTCGGCCTCCTTCTTCGGCCCTCCGCTGCAGACCGGGCGGTGGCGGCCTCGCTTCGGGCGTCGGCGGCCTCCTTCTTCGACGACTCCACCGCGGACAAGCGGTGGTGGCCTCCCTCTTAGCTTGGGCGGCCTCGTCTCGAGCCGCCTGGGCCTCCGCCTGCGCCGCGTTGAGCCGGCTCGCCATCTGCGCGTTCCGACCCAGCTCGGCGCGGAGCTCCTGGAGCTCCCCCTCCGTCTTCATGAGGGCGGCCGCCACCTGCGCGGACTTCTCCGCCTCCTCCGAGAAGGACCTCTCCGCCTCCGCCACGAGCTCGGCCACCTCCCTGAAGATGGACCGCGCCTCCCGCGGAACCCCCTGCCGAGCCGGCCGCTCGACGGGGATCATGGCGCCGGACGGGCTCGGCGCGTCAGGATACGGCCACGCCGATCGATCGATCTCGACGAGGGGCAGGCCCTCCTCCTCCGGCTCGAGCGGCGCCAGCTGCGGCCCACCAACCGGCGGCACAGGCTGCGGCTCCCTCCGCCCCTCCGCCGTCTCCTCCCGCTGCTCCGTCCCCCCTCCCGAGGCGACGGCGCGGCCTCGCGGGAGGCGGGGACTCGAGCGGTAGCGGATCGCTCGAGGGGTGGCTCGTCCCCAAGCTCTCCTCCCTCGCCGGGTCTTCCGCGTCTTGTCGACCCGGCCGGTGCCTCGAGCGCTTCCTCCAGCGTTGAGCCCTCGACCGGGGGCGGCACCTGCTCCAGCTCGTCCAGGAGCTCCTCCACCGTCGGCACCCTCTCCACCGACGCCTCTCCCTCCTTCCCTTCTCCGCGGGCCGGCTCGCGTCGACCGGGGACTCGAGGGCCGCCGACCCTTCAGCCCCAGACGCCAACGGAGCCATGCTTGTCTCGGGAGCTCCCCCGAGATGGTCGTCGCGACGGGGGGAGGAGTGGCCCTCTCGATAGGCGCCACCTGAGGAGGAGGAGGAAGAGGAGGATGCGGTGCCGCGACGGACGCGGTGGCGGCAGGCTCGGCGCCAGGAGCCGTGGTCCCTGCTGAAAAAGGAGAACAACGTCGTCAGAAACAGGAAAAAGCTTCGACCCCCGTGGTCGACGGCGTCGGCCTCACCAAGATCCGCGGCGGCCATCTGGCTTCCCCGAGCCATGGCTGCTCGAGCCTTCGCCAGCCAAGCGGCCTCCCCAGCGGAAGAAGGAGCCATACCTCGAGGTGCTTGGACCTCGGCAGAACTCGAGGTCTTGGCCCGCTTGGACGCCGCGGGGACCATCTCCTGCCGGGGGCGCTTTTCCCTGAAAAGCCAGAAAACAGCACATATCACCAAAGGTAAAAAGGTAAAGTTTCCCTACCAACGAAATTAAGGAGACCTACTCACCCAAAGCGAGGGCGGGGCTTCTTCCCCGAATCGCCGGACCCGCTCAGGGCTTCGAGCCCGCCCCATGGCTCGAGCCACGCCCCTGAGCCGTCTCCACGTGGCTTGGACGGGGGGAAGGCTCCCGATGCATCCCGTGGCTCGACCCCGGCGGAGAGCTCTCCTTTTGTCTCCCGTCCCGAGGGGGCGACCGCGTCTCCTTCGAGCGGTCATCTTGACGCCTTTCCCGCCGCGGGCTCCGAGACCTGCTCCGGCGCTCGTGCTGACGGCCGCGCCCCCCCGCTCCCTGCCTCCTTCTCCCGGCGGCGATGCGGCGACGGGCTCCGGGGTCGCTCGCGACTCTCGTCACGGGACGACCGGGGCTCCCCCCTCGACGGTCATGGTGGCGCGGGCTCGATGTCACCCTCGACGCCTTGCGATGGTCGGGCCCGGAGTCCTTCTCGACGTGTTGACCGCTCCTCGACGGCCGGCCCTTCTCGAGACCCCCCGCCTGGGTCGACGCGGTCGCGGCCTCCTTCTGCGCCGCAGCGATGGCGCTCCTGGTTCGAGGTTTCCTCGCGTCAGCGGGCACGTCCGGTACGGAGCTCGACGTGCCCTGAGCCTCCGACGAGGCTGGGCCTGACGGAGCCTTCCGCGGCTGCGCCCCGCGCGATCCCTTCGCCGGGGGGACCTCCAAAACATTCTCCTGCACAGAGGAGCGATCAGCCCTGACGTCGACGACCCCCGCGCGCCTCAAACGCGCATCCATCCCTTCGTCATCACTCTCCTCCTCATCATCGTCCTCCTCCTCCGAGCTCGAGGAACTGAGCTCGGCGAACTCGAGCTGAGGGGGGACTCTCTCCAGGCTGCCGGTTACGACGAGCCTTCGCGAGCTTCTGTTCCCGGGCGACCGGCGCAAGTTCCTCTCTTTTTCTTTCTTCTTCTTTGCATCCTTACTTTTCTTATCTTTCTGAGCAGAGAGGCGCCTCACCTGTCTTTCCGCGGCGTCCTCCCTCACCGGGGGCCTTGACGCGCGACATGTGAGCACCCCCTTCAAGAAAACAAACTTGATAAGAAAAACCGTAAGGAGAGTAAAACAAGATTTGGAAAAAGAGAAAGGAGAGGGGGGGCTCGAGACAACCTGACTCGAGGGTGGCTTACCAGGTCAAGACACCCTCGTCAGGCGCCATGGGGATCAGGTTGGTGTCCTCGGGGACAAACGACCCATGGACTGTGATCGACACCCGGGAGACGCCCTCGCTCCGAGGCAGCCTTTCCTCAGCCATCCTCGACTCATTCAGCACCTCGAGCGGGGCCTTTGGTCCCATCTCATGCATAAGGAGGGGGCGGTTCGCCAGAGGAAGGACCCTCCGCTGGTGGAACGCCCAAATAACTGCCTGGACGGTCATGCCCTTGTCCTCCACCAACGACCGCATCGTCTTCATCAGCGGCATCAGGTGGCCCTGCCGGTCCGCTGCGACGCCCCAGGTCCACTTCTCCGGGCGCTGGGTGATGACCCCACCGGTGTACTGCGGAAGGAGCCCGCCCTCGTTCCGCAGGTAGAACCAATGGTCGTCCCACCACCGCCTGGTTGGTGGAAAGCTTGTAGCGGAGGTATTCGCGGGGGACGTTGGCCGACGAGGTCCCAGTCCTCGCAGTGACGGTGAGAGAGCCCACACGCACGAGCCTCCTCCCGCTAGGTTTCAAGGCCTTGAGGAAGAGCTCGCCCCGGAAGAGGTGGACGAACATCTCCCAGTGCGGCTCGATCTTCAAATATCCCTCGCACACCGCGGCGAAGATGGCGGCGTGCGAGATTGAGTTGGGGGAGAAGTGTTGCAGCTCCACCTCGAAGTGGTGAGCGAGCCCCCGCATGAAGCGGCTCGGCGAAACGCCAGGCCCCATGCGGTGGTAGCGCGTGAAGCTCACCACATACCCCTCCGGCGGGTGCGGCTCCCGGTGATCCTCCGACGGAAGAACCCACCACGCGGGTCCTTCCTGCGGGTTGGGACGAAGGAGCCCCTGGGCCACCAGCGAATCCAGCTCGCATTGCATCGTCTTCGACGGGTTCCAGTCTTCGGCCGGCAGCGCGGGAGTCTGAGCGGCCATGGCGGCGACGGCGCGGATTCGAGTAACGGACGGGTGGCCGGGAAGATTCCCAATTGCAGGCTCGGGAGAAGGCGTGCGGAGGCTACGGCGGCGGTGAAGGCAAAGGCAAAGTAAAGGGTTCCTCTCCTCTCTTTCGATATTTATAAGAGGAAACCCCAACGGGCGGGGTTTCCCACGACGGCGGAAAAAGTAACCGCGCGCATTTAATGTGCTCACCTAACCGCATCTCGAGCTGGACGATAGGTACACGCGGCAACTCCGCACTCGCTCCACTCCTCCGGGCCCACCACGGTCGCCGCTCTGACTTCTTGTCAGTCGCCCTAGCGCCACGATCTCCACTACCTCGCCTAAAAAGGCGCGCCCAACGGGCAGAAGGTTTCTAAGCGACGGAGGCTTCTTCAGGAAGGTAAAAACAGGCCCCGGCCCTAAGTCTCGAAGCAGCGAAGGCTAGCCCTCGAAGAGGGTTCGACAGCCGGCTTCGAGCACCGAGTCAGGGACACCAAGGGGCGCCACTCGCAGCATCGCTCGAGGGCCAAGCCTCGAGGCCCCTCATGTGTATCCAAGGCGGGGAGCACGACATGCAGTGAGATCCCTCGGAGGGAGGCATCGAGCCACCGGGTTCTATCGAATGGACCCGGCACTCCTGCAGACTGAGCACCCATGCTTTATGAGATCGCCTCCGGGCTACAGTCAACCCCATCGAACGGGGCACGAGGTCTCACTTGGATTCCCCCGTTACCAGCTCACCGGGAACCTCGATACTCGCCCGCTGTGGTAGTACGAGGCATCCCCCCTCGCATCCGATCGATAGGACTTGCGGGATGACAGCCAGGGCAAACGGCGTGCCGGACGGCTCGAAGGGCGGTCGGTCGGTTCAGCCTGGCACGCCTCGACGAAAGAGGGTAAAAAAACTCGGGGGCTCGACACTCCCGAACCTAAAAAACACACAACTAACACTCACACTCGCAAAAAGCCCATGAGGGGAGTTCTAACCACTCCCCGTGGCCTCGGGGGCTACACCCGCGGGTGTCGCTCGCACGACACCCACGGAATCAAAGCAATCAAACCCTTGAGAACCGGCTAGCTAACCCTCGAGATCCCAGTCGGGAGCCCCTGCTCGAGTGCAAGCACTCAAACAAGGGCTCGGGGGCTACTGTCGGGGGACCGCAAAAGGGGTACCCCCAATCACGCAAACAAATAGGTTAAACCTAGAACACCAATTAATAACAAACCTAGCAAGTCTAACCTTCTAAAAACAAACCCCTGGAGGCCTACAACGCTGGCCCACCAAGCTGAAGCCCGAAAACCTATTAAGCAGAAAGTAGGCTGCGTCAGCCCTCCATACCAGGCTCGGGCGAACGCTCGTTCTCCGTCTCGCCGAGCCCTCCAAAAAGGCCTCAGGCGAACGCTCGTTCTCCGTCTCGCCCGAGCCCTCCAAAGCGGGCTCGTTGTCCGTCCTCGAGCCCGAGCCCTCTCAGGCGAACCACAGGCCTCGAGGCTCGACCGGGCGAACACTCGTTCTCCGTCTCGCCCGAGCCCTCCAAGCCAGGCCTCGGGCGAAACGCTCATTCTCCGTCTCGCCGAGCCTCCAAGCCAGGCCTCGGGCGAACGCTCATTTCCGTCCTGCCCGAGCCCTCCAAGCCAGGCCTCAGGCAGATGCTCAATCTCCGTCTCGCTCGAGCCCTCCGAGCCAGGCCTTGGGCTGGCGGTCGTTCTCCATCTCACCCGAGCCCTCCGCGTCAGGCCTCGGGCGAGCGCTCCACTACCCTCAAAGCCTCCCGCAAGAAGGAAGCTCCCTGCTTCTCAGCTTGACAACCGTACTAGCCCCATACAGCGCATTTAATGCGTCCACTTACTCCGGTCAATCCTCGGTACACAGCGTGTGCCACAGTGAATCGAAGCCAGAGTCAAACCTCGTTTTCACCACAAGCATGGGCAAAAAGCACAAGTACAGCACTGTTCGGCCATACCACGCCATGTAGCACACTCGAGCTTCACCCCGAGGCCTAGGTTCCCGCTGTACGCCCGGGTGTTCCGGGACTTGCCCATACCTGCGGGGGCTCGAGCCTCCCGTAGGCGCCACCTCGAGGCCGGCCCTGCGCCCCTCGAGCCCTGACTGCTTTCACGCTATTGGAGGACAGGTACCCCAAGACCCGGAGGGACCCCGCCGTGTCCTGTACGTGCCGGGATGGGTGCTGTACGGCTTCCACATCGCACGCCTCCGTCCGTCCGCCCGGGATGGAGGCCACGCATCAAGGACGCCTCAACAGCAACACCCACGTTGGCTACAGTGACTTCGACAAGACAGAGTTCCTACCCTTCGCCATATCGAGCGCTGTACGTGTCAATCCTGTGTAAACCCTGGCTCCTCTTGTTCTATAAAAGGGGACGCCAGGGCCCTTCGCGCGCAGGAGCACACAACGCACGAGCTACGGTTACACACGGGCTTGCGCGACACGAGTCCACACACACACGAGTCCGGACTCCGGTCCACGCTCATTGAGCTTGTATTGCCCTGTACAAGCACTTAGGTGCAAGTAATACAAGAACCTCCTCCCCCCGCTGGACGTAGGGCTTCTTTGCCCGAACCAGGATAAATCCTTATGTCATCTTACATCACCATCCAGGAAGAGAGCATGTGATCACATTACTCGTTGGTGTCAGACCCCAGGGATCGAAACCACGACAGGTACGCTACGCGCGCGCATCCGGGAAAGGAGGTGGAAGTGGCAGCGTTTAGCTTACGACCCATGGAAGTGGCAGTGCATGCGCGTTAGAGTTGTAAGGACCTGTGTGGCCTAGAGGGGGGGGGGTTGAATAGGCCTGTCAAAAATCACAGCTTAAAACCAAATTAGATATGCCCGGCACTACCGCCCTGTGCCCGGCACTGCCGGCCTCAGCGCGGTACTGCCGCGCAGATGAAGACCAGAAGCTGCAATTCGAAATCTAACCACAATCTGCAGATTCTATATGAATAGGAATGTAACAAAAGGCTATATGAACCAGCAGAAACAACTACTCCAAGCCAAATATGAAAGATAGAGTAGATCGAGCCAAACCCTAGAATATATCACAAGCTCATGAACATAGAGAATGAAACTAAGCAAGCACGCGAGACAAGTGATTTATCCCGTGGTTCAGCTCGCCACCAAGGCTTGCCTACCTCCACGTTGTTGAGGTTGACCACTAGGTCATGAGCTTTGCAACTCAACCTCGTTCTCAAGTCAAGGAACCAAATCCTTGAGGTGAGGGGTAATCTTACTAGCTGCACAAGTGATTACAAACCTCCCTAGGCCGCCACACAAGTTGGCAAGGCTCTAGGGCGACGCCTAGCCGGCTAGGGTTCCAAGAACCCAAGAGTAATAGAAGCAAATCCACCGGCTATGGCTCAAATCAAGTGCTCTAGGCAGTAGATCTCAGCTAGGGCTCCTCTTTGGTGAAGGTTTGAGCCTCTCAACCACTTGGAATCAATGGGAATAGAGATTTTGGTGGTTGGGAGCTTGAGAGCCTTCAATGGAGAAGAGAGAGCTTGTCTGGAGGTAGGTGGAGAGTTCTGGTCGTGGATACCGTTGGGAGGCAGAGGGGGTGAAGTAAATACCCCCTGCCATCCAACGGACAAATCAAGTCGCGGCAGTGCCGGCCTTAGCCCGGCAGTACCGCGGCCCGGCACTGCCGCGCCTAGAGCGGCACTGCCGCGCCCACCAAACAGACAGGAACAGATCTACAATGGGTGCAGCTGTCTTTGGTTGGAAATGTGGATGGTTTGAGTTGGTTTGAGCACATGTCATTCAGCCATATCAATGAATTTGCATTCCCCCTTAATAGTACGGCATTCCTAAACTCAAGTAATCAAAATAGAATATCTTTGAAGCACTTTGAGCTCGGAATCGATAAAATGTAGTGTGAGGGGTCCACCAACGCATATACACCATCCTTTCTTATCATAACCTGCTTATCAACTTCATAAATCTCGTTAGTCCTCTAATCATGTGGTCATTATCACCAAAACCCACAATTAGGGCTTGATTGCACTTACAATCTCCCCCTTTTTTGTGATTGGTGACAACACAATTAGAGCTTACAAGAGAAGGGCATAAAACTGAGATTTTGAAGCTTAGGTGTGAAACCTCCCCCTAAATGTGTGAATGAGAGCTGAAATCTCAAATTGGCATTAAAGGCCAACATTCACATATTTGAAAGTGAGAAATAGGTTCAGTTTCACATCTAACAGCTTTGTGGGGTGCAACCAAACTGTGTCAATAATAATACGTGATGCGAATGACAGTTTAAGCACACACCAGAGAAGTTTACTGTCTTCTGCCAGAGCGGCACTGCCGCTCTGGGCGCGGCACTGCCGGCCCTGGAGCGGCACTGCCGCTCAGGCAATAGACAGCAAACGCAGCGGACAGAACACGTAACCACAAAGCATATAACAAAACTGATCTAAACAGGATAGCACAAGCTAAATAAGCAGGTAAAGATACATGTCCACATCCAAGCCTAAGAAGTAGTACCATAGAGTATTATTACAACATAGAGTTTTGATCGTATCAAACTCTCTCACAACTCACAACTACAACTAAAGATGGGGACATGAAGCAGAAACAGTGGATGTACCCCCTTCTCTTCACCTAATTCTCCCCCTTTGGCAACAAGTCACCAAAAGAGAGAAAGAGAGAAGAGAAGAGTGTCCAAGCACTCAATCATCATCCGAAGATCTTGTCCCACGCAACTTCTTCTTCCTCTCTTCCTCTCATCATCATCGTCGTCATCGGACTCTACCACGGCCTTCCCCTGACGGTGTGTGGAACTGGTGTAGCGGGTCGAGGTCGAGGCACGTGTAGAACGACGAGTGGCACAGGCACGATCTCCTCCTGCTCCTCCTGATCATCATCATCATCAAATCATCTGAATCAAGGCTGGAGAGGTCGAAGCGAGGTGGAGAGCGGGGTGGAGGTAACGGCGAACGTCCGCCCGCTCTCGCTCGGCGCGCTGCTCAACAAGTGCCTGGTGCGCTGTCTGGGCTGCGTAGGTGCAAGTAGAGAAGATGGCCTTGATCCATCTTGCTAGCTTGCTCTTCTTCTTCCTCTGATAGGAAGGACGGGAGCTCTCGGGTCTATCTGCTGCTGCTGCCCCTGCTGAACCTTTCTTCTTTTCAGCCCGGTACGGCTCATGCAACCCATCCTTAGGAAAAGAATGTCCGGAGACCATCTCTATCATGAACATGACGTAGGGTGCATAAAGAACCGCCTTCCTAGCATCCTCAGCTGCAACCTGTAGCTCGGTCCATATGAAGCTGGATATGGAAAAGGGATTAGCCTGAGGGGCCATCCTAGCCAACATGTTCCTGCCATATCCGTATAAGTTAGAGTGCGAGCCACTCTTTGGGTTGAGCGTCTGCCTGAAAAGGTTGTTGAGCATGTAATAAAAAGGTTTAGCCCCTTCACCAACCCATCAGCCTTGCTAGGGTCTTCATACATGTGGGCAATCTCACTATCTGTCAGGGTCCTTTCATCATGTAGATTGTCAAACTCTCTATCCTCGCTGCCAAGACCGAGGATCTTACTAAAGGTCTCATAAGTGACCTTGTAGTGACGACCCTCAGTCATCCAGTGCATCTCTTCCACCACATTATCAACGTACAGGGTGGCATGGAACTGGTGAACAATCTCTGTGTTCCAGTTGTGGCTGAATCCCATCAAGTCATACATGTTCCTTTGCTTGCACGCAGCCACTACCCTGTTGATATCACGGTCAGTCTTTGCTTCTAGGTGCTCCCAATCCACATACTTCATGTTCAGAATCTTGGACTTCTTGGCATTGTACAGGACTGAGCGGTAAAAGTCAGAATGAAACTCATTCCAGAACCTGTAGTCAATGTATCCTTTGGAGCATTGTATGGATTATGCTGTCGCTGGGACTTGACCGAGCTGAACTGCTGATAGTAGGACACAGGCTGCCTTGCTCTTGTGTCCTGCGGTGGCCTCTCCTGGACATCCTCCTCATAGGGCTGCACATGAGCCCTGCTGACTTCTGCAAATGCTCAGGAGTGGCAGGGTAAAGGTCCTCCCTGATCTGACGACCCTGCATCTGGAGACGTGCCTCATCTCTGATCTGCTGTCTAGCTGACACATCTCCTTGGGAGCTAGCGCCACCACGACGGGCTGGCTGCTTGCTCCTCCCCCTGAGCGGATCCATCCTTCTCTTAGTCCTCCTTTCATCATCACCTCCGCCCGACATCTAAAACATGGAAACTGTGGATTAGAAGACTGCATAAGGATTGGTAGATTATAGCGGGATAATAGACGTTGATGGAAGCGGTGTTAA
>VDCT01001222.1:0-10000 GCA_009763385.1 Coix lacryma-jobi var. lacryma-jobi
TTCGAAAGATCGCTTTAAATCTCCCTTGAAGGTTAGGATGCCATTGGGCCCTGGCATATTCAAGAGGAGATATGGGTAATGAGGGATGGTCATGAACTTGGTGATTGCTGGTCATCCAAATATAGCATGGTATGATTACTCGAAGTCTGCTAGATCGAAACTGATGAACTCTATTATGTAATTAGCTAGGGTGCCAAAGGTCACGAGTAGGATGATTCGTCCGAGTGGTACCTCAGCTTTCCCGGGTACTATTCTATAAAAAGAGGCATTTGAAGGAGTGAGAAGACGTGTAAGGTCCAGGCTCATTTTTTCAATGTGTTAGCGAAAATGACATTGAGCCCAGCCTCTCCGTCAATGAGTACCTTACCCAACCTGTAACCGATGACTGTTGGATCTAGGACTAGAGGGTAATACCCTGCGTTGGAGACACTAGTCCATTAGTCTGCTCTGGTGAAATTGATTGGGTACTCAGACTAGTCTAGGTACTTTGGAACTGCTGGCTCGGTTGACATGATCTCACGCAGGGAGAGCTTTTGATGTCTCTTCTTGTCGCTGGTGGTTACTCCTCCAAATATGACATTGATGTTGCCTTTCAGGTGTTGGAAATGGCTAGCGCCCTGCAGGGGTTCCTCAGCGGCCTTCTTTCCTTTGTCCTTCTTGTTTTTTATTAAATTCTAGGTTCAAGCCCCTTTCTTTGAGTTGCATGCAGTGCCTAGCCGGATGTCCTCCTTTAGGATGGAACGAGCAAGGGCCGTCTAGGAGGTCTTCGAAGTTGGAGGGCTTGTTCCCCTTTTCTGTGGTTCCATGGCTGCCATGGTATTGTCTCTCGTTCTATTCCAGATGTTCTACTGGGTAGCCTGGTTTCCTCGTTGAGTGTTTCCCCTATCACCCTGCATGTTGTGATCGAGAAAGCGCTCCTGAGTGCGTCTTCAGTCACAATCATGGAGTTTACTGCCTTGTGGAATTCGTCAGCGGTGATTGGGTCTTGCTTGATGAAGTATTTGTAATTGTATCTTTCGCAAATTCCATTGCTGAAGAGGTCGATCACTTACCTGTTTGTTATGTCAGAAACCGTTGGGCGGATCTCGGAGAAATGCCTGTAGTATTCCTGCATAGTCTTGTTCTTCTGTTGTTTACAGCTTCTGAACTTAGTTCAGGGATTTGATCTCTCTAGGACGCTAGCAAAGTTTTCCACAAAGACGTGATGAAGTTGTTCCCAGAAAGCAATGGACACGCGTCTTAGCCTGTCGAACCATGCCAATGGCATTGTTTCTAGAGCCTTGGGTAGGAAAAGAGCTTTGACATCATTGTTGCCCCCAACGAGTTCAACTGTCTGAGCGTATAGTCTGAGCCATCTCATTGGTTCTGTTTTCCCATCGTACTTGGAGTAGTTCCCTGGTTTGAATTTGTGCGGGAAGGAAACTGCTCGAAGCCTATTCGAGAAATAGGGGAAATAGTCGACTGTATCGGATCCTGTAACATTGATCTCCCAGTATGATGACTCGTCTGCGCCTTCGACTAGAGTAGGGACGTGATTACCCAGGCGGCTCTTGGCGGGTACCCGCTCAATTCAATCGAAAGCGGACCGCCGTTGGCTCAGATGGGATGATCCTTCAGCCGTGGCATCGACTAGTGACTCGAGATTCCTACCTGAGCTGCAGAGCAGTAGATTGGAGCATGACCGGTTGTTGTTCTTCGTAGTGTCAGATTCTCTTTAGCTCCAATCTCTATTGTGAGTGCCATGATATTTTGAAAAGGTGTTTGATACACTTTGTGGCCTGCTACCTTCTTGAATTTAGGATCAAGGTTGCGTGAGCAGTCGGTTCTGCGCCTGTTGTGGTCATGCTGCGACTTTGCTTGTTGATCATGTAGGTTTTGAGCTTGTTGCTCAGCTTCTCTTGCGAGGCGCCTGCGATTCTGATACTCCTGAAGACGCAGGTTGTAGCATTCCGTGACTTCTTTGCAATGGGTTGCCCTCCTTCTACGAGCGTCTTTGGCTTTATTTCTTTTCAACCTTTCAGTTTTTGCAACTTCGATTTGACCTGGTCCTTCTGGATCGTCATCAGATATCATGCTCAAAGTTTCATCCTCAGGAAGGACGTCTAGGGGACTCGGAGGTCATAGCAGAAGCTGATGTCCTACCATGAATACCTCTCGGGTATGACTTTCAGTTTTTGCAGCTTCGATTTCACCTGGTGCTTCTAGATCATCATCAGAGATCATGCTCAAAGTTTCATCCTCATGAAGGACGTCTAGGGGACTCGGAGGTCATAGCAGAAGCTGATGTCCTGCCATGAATACCTCTCGGGTATGACTTTGGATCCCTGATCCAGGTGTTACGAACTTCAGTGTAGGGGCCCTAGAGATGACTTCAGCTGGTAACCGTACTGGTATGGGAGTTGCTGGTCAATTGTGCCAATTACTCTAGCCGGAGCTGTTGGGATTGACCAATGGACGATGTTGCCTTCCTTAGTCGCGTTAAAAACGAGCCCCTTTTAGGCTTCTGATAGCGACATCTTCTGGAGCTTTGCTTTGATCAACTCTTCTAGAGTTATGTAGCCCGACGAGGTTGTGAGTGTTGGGATCCGACTCCTTCTCGGATCAAGGAGTCGTATCCGAGCATGAGACGGAAACTTCGATCACACCCTCCACCTCTTGTGGACTCCAGATTGAGAGATTCTCTAGGTCTTTGACGAGGTCAAGGGTTTTTGGCATGGCTTGTGCTTCTGATTCAGGATGGAGACGTCGATGTAGATTGCCTTGATCGTCCGCGATGCAAGTCCATAATCCAAAAACGAAAATTGATCTCACCGGGAACATGATGACGTGGTTCGTTGAGCTCTCGAGCACTAATTCGTTGAAAGCCCCTACCTGGCGTGCCAACTGTCAATGTTTATTAACCAGCAACTCATCTAGGGATTACCCGAGATGATTTGTTTGGTGGGTTTCAATATTCATCACGTTGTCAATTTAGGACATATTTAGAACATGAATTTTGCAGGAATCATGCAGGAATTTTATAGAAATCAGTTCAATTGATAAATTGGTGACTAAGCTCTTAGCTAATTGACTTACCCCTCTTTTATCTTCCTTGATTCCTGCAAACCAAAGTGCTTTTGTGCGAGAAAGTAAGATCCCTGCAAACTAAGCTCTTAGTTAATTCTAACTATGAATGTCCCGAATTCTTTGGCTATTTATGTGCCACTGTTTACACTGAATTTTGGAAATACACGAAGAAGCTCAGAAGGCCAAGATTTTGATGAAGAGAGCTTGTTGACACTTAAAAGTGTCATAAGAGAATAATAAGGTTAGAAGATGTATTCGGGTCATAATATTTCGAAGACGGATTTATCTTCTAATGCTTTAATTAAAAGTGTAGATATTCTAAGTGAGACAGATCTGGTCGCTTGGCATCGTTTGACCAGTTATACTACTACCAACCAGGTAAAGCTGGTCAGAAGCTTAGAATGATAATAAATGTCAATCCAGGTGCCGGTTTGAGGATCTTTTCTCTGGGTTGTGAAGATCTATTGATCGGTGCGATCGGTTTTTGGGCTGTTATGTGCGGAGCCCATTGATCCAGTTCAGCCGGTTCGAGAATGGACTGAATCAGGTTCAATCTGGATTGGACTCTTGGATTCCATGTTTTGTTGGAGTCCGGGTAGAAAACTTGGAGATCGTATCTGGAGATGTTTCCTATTGGGATAAGACCAACCCCCTCTATATATATGAGAGGATCATGGCCGATTGAGGCATCCAACCCTAATTGACAACATCAATCTACTATCTCTTTTACCTTCCTCCTCTCTACTTTGCTGTTCGACGCATCTCCCGGCAAGGCTCGGCAGCGTTCTAGGCGGCCTTGCTGGTCCTAGAACAACCTCTACGTGCTTCTCCCCGACGGGTCTTCCCGGGAGGAGTTCTAGAGTTACCAACGCAAAGGACCAAAACCCTAAAGTGATCTAAACCGATCTCTAGATCGGTTTTCATCGGTTTAATCGAGTCCTTTGCTGTCCCAGGTTGATCTGCAACCTCTTCGGGCATCCTAGCCCTGCTGGTGTGTGATTCGGATCACTTCCAACGTCAACACACTTTTTGGTGACTCCGCTGGGGAAGATAGATTTCATCTACTACCAAGATGGGCGGCAAAGATGGTGCTACAGTTAAAGATAACATCATCCGTCCTGCGGGCATCGACGAGATCCCCTATGAGTTAAAGCAACAAGCATAGGCCAAGCTCGACACCGTCTTAAAGGCTTTCCTAGAAAGCTGCTCGAAGGATCGACGCGACAAGGTCACTCAACACAAAGAGCCAGACTTCAGCGAAATAATCTCTACTGCGTCAACCACGACCACTGAAGACGCTACTGATAAGGTAAATACTAAGGTACATGATGATCCTTACCCTACTCATGCTAATTATTCAGCAATGCTTGTTGACACTTCAAATACTCTTACCAATACTATTCAGCATTCGTTTAAATTACTTAGCGACCGCATGGATAAGTTAGAAGGTAAAACCATCGAAGCCGAGCGTCCCACCGAACAACCACAGTTCGACATGCCTTTTAATTTCTTCAAAGGCCAAACATCGCATACCAATTTTGGGAAATTACAATCAGGGTCTGTTGAGACCAGTCGTGGTGAAGTTGGTACATCGACACATACCAATAATGCCCACCATAATTCTAGTCGGACCACTCGGACCGACCAGGGAACAGCAACAAATAGAACTTCAGGAGGACAGGGGACGGTATTGCCCAATCCACCGAAGCCTCCAAGTCCCAATCCCATGCATGGCGGCGCTACTGACCTCGCTGCAACCAATTTTGGACGAGCTATAAATCGGTTTAAAGAGGAAATAACCAGATCTCTCGAGACTAGCTTGGGGGTCCAATTCAAACCTAGTAGGACCACTTACTCCAAACCGTATCCTTCATGTTTCGATTTTATGAAAGCACCTGATGGTTGGAGGGTACCGGATTTTTATAAGTTTAGTGGTGATGGTAGCAAATCAACCATGGAGCATGTCAGCATGTTCCTTGCACAGATGGGTGAGGCTAGTACTTTAGATTATATGAATGTACGACATTTTCCTTTATCTCTTACTGGTACAGCTTTTGCTTGGTTTACATCTCTACCGGAATGCACTATTGGTTCTTGGGCCGAATTAGAAGAAAATTTTCATAATCACTTTTATGATGGGGTCCAAGAAACTAGGTTGTCACATCTCACGTCGGTTCGACAAGGACGTAGCGAGCCTATGATTGATTTCTTTAAGCGCTTTAAAGAAATTAAGAACTGATGTTTCCATTTGATGATCTCCGATAGAGACCTAACAGACCTGTGTCTCGCTGGTTTATGTTGGGAGATTAAAGATAAACTTGAACATTATGATTTCTTTAATGTAAATCAACTTTTGTAAAAGGCCATTTCACAATTGAATCGCGCCTTAAAGAACCTTACGATCCTCATAAAACTCACCGACCGAGTGTACATATTGTTGAAATGAATTCTGATAGTTCGGATGACGAGTCTAAGGATTGTTATGCTGCTGAGTTTTTGTGGCCAGCACGGAATAAATTAGTCACCTTTCCTTCCCTCAAACCAATTCAAAAGAATCAGGTGAGGAAGTGAAGTTTACTTTTGATTTCTCCAAGTGAGACCGAATATTCGATGAATTGCTCAAATTTGGTTATCTTAAAATTAATTATACTTTGCCATCGCCTAATGAATTAAAGAGAAGAGCTTATTGCAAATATCATAATTCTTTTTCTCATGCCACTAATGACTGTAATGTTTTTCGTCGACAGGTCCAATCGACCCTTAATGAAGGACGATTGAGTCTTACTGAGATGCAAATCAATACTAATCCTTTTCCAGTTCATATGGTGGAAGCAGGAGACCCTGCTATTTTGATTCGTCCAGAGCAGGCCGATACGACCAGAGCCAAGAATGTCATCATCGGCGAATCACGGGTTGCACCGAATGCTGAGAAAGATTCGGGGTGCAAAGTGGTGCTTGAGAAGGGTGATAATGGCAAGAACAAACTCACAATCACTGCCGGGTCAACGTGATACTTGAACAAGCAAAGGTGGTTTGAGACCAGGGCAGCACAACAAAGACCGACCAGGTCGGATCCTCAAATCGGCCAGCCTGGTTCTTCTGCAGAACGACCAATTTAGTCGGGTCGAAAGACCGACCAGGTCAGGCTGACTTCTTCTAGTCCAACTGAGTCAGATGAGCCAGCTGTCGCAGTAGGTTTAACTGGTTCTAGCAGCTCTACCCCTTCCAGAGTGCATGTCTTACACACATTCGTCCCACGAAAGCCTAAAGTTGATACTTGGAATACTAACGTGGAAAAGAGCAAAGGGAAGGTCGTCAGAGAGACATGCACCTTTGATAAACTCATGGCTAAATAAATACAACAAAGGACTGACTCTCAGAATCGGCCATTTTAAAAGAGAGAGTCCACTCCTCCGAAGCGCGAGGATGAGAGGTCTAAGCAGCTGGTGGTGGCCCAAGCAGCATCTCCAGTACCAAGGACCGTTCCCTATAGATCCCAATGGGCTCCTCCCATCTCACCACCTCCACAATGGGGCCCTCAAGGAGTTTGGGTGCCCTACCCTCTGCCAGCACCTACGTATTATCAGCCAGGATGGGGAATGAAGGACCGAGAACTCTACCAAAAAGCGACCAGAGGGGGTGAATGGGAGCCTAAAAATTTCTCTCGAAACTTTGGCCGGCCTTTGTCCCGAAAATCAACCCCCAAAAGCTTCGATCGACACGTGATGCCCACGACCCTTGGAAGAGGGTGGATGATCCCTAGGATCACAGCGAGGCACCACCAAACGAGTGCAAGCCAAACGCCTAAAGCTCCGGCTCAAGTATGACCCCAAAAACCGACTCCCGAACGTAGATGGAAGGCTACGTCGGGAAAACTCCAAATACCTATGCTAACAAGTAGCAAAGATAACTAGAGAGGTTCCTTGGTTAACTCTAGGGCCAAACGAGAAGTCCAAAAACCAAGCCGAAAAGCCGGGAGAGCAAACACACTAAAAATCAGCACACAGCCGATTCCCGGACTGTCTGGGGTTCGGACCGCGGATTGTCTGCCCAACGGCGGACTGTCCGGGAACCAGCAGCGGACTGTCCGCCGGCCAAAAGAGCCAAACAACACCTCTGCTGAAATAGCTCTGGACAGTCCCGGACTATCCGCGGATTGCAACGGCGAACTGTCCGTTGGTCAACCTGGACTCAAACAGCCGAGACTCGCGGCCACTGATCTGGCCAAGTCCTGATGCGCGGACTGTCCGTGGGCACAGCGACGGACTGTCCGCGAGTGCCTAGAGAGGGCGATTTCGGTCGCCCTTCACCCAAATCTTCCCAAATCCGATCCAAATCAAAACCCCACAATCTCAAACTTGGAGAAGATGATCACAAGATACTTAGGAGACTATACCCAAGAAATCATCCGCTCAAATCGACTCAAACTCTGGGAAATCGAAAGGGAAGGTGTATGAACCGGAAAAGCGCCACGAAACTTGAATCGACCCGATCTACTTGTTCGTGAGGGTAGAGATGAATTCCTTCGGTGGAAATGTTCTCCTCACTTCAAAGAACAAGTTGATGCAAGTGGATTCGAAAAATACGCAGCGAGGAGGGAGATCGAGTGACGGGAAAATCATGGAGAAACGAAGAACGCGAAGAACAAGTTCAAAACGCGAATCAAGACCACGAATTGCTAGCCGAAATTCGTCCCCACGAGGAGACAACGGGAATCCAGTCCCGTCCGCAAATCCAAATACACAGAGGTATTGTTCAACGTCTCTGCGGATCTCAGTAGCTACAGCAGGGAATGAGAGAGCAGGAACCCTAGAATTGAAGGACTGAGAACTCTACCAGAAAGCGACCAGAGGGGGGTGAATGGGAGCCTAAAAATTTCTCTTGAAACTTTGTCCTTTGTCCCACAAATCAACCCCCAAAACTTCGACCGAAAACATGATGCCCACGACCCTTGGAAGAGGGTGGATGATCCCTAGGATCACAGGATAACGTAAGGCCCACCAAACGAGAGCACACCAAATGCCAAAAGCTCTGGCTCAAGTTCGACCCCAAAATCCTACCCTCAAGCGTAGATAGAAGGCTACGTCGAGAAATCTCCAATACCTATGCTAACAAGTAGTAAAGATACCTTGAGAGGTTTCTTGGTTAACTCTAGGACCAAACAAGAAGTCCGAAAATCAAACGGAAAAGTCGGGAGACCAAATGCACTGAAAAAGACAAGTCTGCGAAGTCACAGACAGTCCGCGGGTACGGTCCTGGACTGTCCGCGGTACTGCCGGACTGTCCGCGAGGGAAGGGCAGACTGTCCGCCGGCAAAGTCCCCAAAACAGCACTGCTGCTGAACTCGTTCTGCTCAGGCCCGGACTATCCGCGACCTAGCACTGCGGACTGTCCGCCGTTCAAACAAAAACAACACAGCCGAAGAACACAGCCACTGACCTGGCTCGCCCCGACGCGCGGACTGTCCGCGGGGTGGGTGGCGAACTGTTCGCGACCACCCAGTGAGGGCGATTTCGGTCGCCCTTCACCCAACTCCCCAAATCTGATCCAAATCAAAATGCCTTGTTCCCAAAACTGGAGAAGATGATCATGAGGTAGTTGGAAGACTATCCCCAAGAAATCATCCGCTCAAATCAACTCAATCAACGGAAAATCAAAGGGGAAGGTGTATGAACCAAAAAAGCGTTACAAAACTTGAATCGACCCGATCTACTTGTTCATGAGGAGTTAGATGAATTCCTTCGGTGGAAATGTTCTCCTCACATCAAAGAACAAGTTGGTTCAAGTGGATTCGAGAAAGACGCAGCGTAGAGGGAGATCGAGTGACGGGAAAATCGTGGAAAAATGAAGAACGCGAAGAACAAGTTCAAAACGCGAATCAAGACCACGAATTGCCAGCCGAAATTCGTCCCCCCGAGGAGACAACGGGAATCCGGTCCCGTTTCCGCAAAATCCAAATACACAGAGGTATTGTTCACCGTCTCTGTGGATCTCAGTTACTACACAGCAGGGAATGGGAAGCAGGAAAACCTAGAATGAAAATAGCAATGGCTGAGATAGTCTGGAGGAGGGGTTGCCTCTCCTTATATAGCTTAATACAATTATTCCCCTTCTACCCCTACTAATGAGAGCGAGCAGGCTAACCCTAAGGGTATTCCTGACCAACTCGAAGTTGATGGTGATCCGACGGCCACGCCCCCACAACTGGTAGCTTCACCTCGATGCGACCTCACCGATTGCCGCCATGTGCCACCACCACTCCGCTCCGTCCTATTCACGGACCTCCCCCGGTTTTGAGGCCGAAACCGGAAAACCTGGGCCATCCCCCGGTTTTGAGGCCGAAACCGGGAAACCTGTCGTCCGTCGCCTGAGTTTTGTGGCCCAAACTTAGAAACCCGCCAGCGCCCAGGTTTTGAGGCCCAAACCTGGAAACCGTCCTTAGCCCGAGTTTTGTGGCCCAAACTCGGAAACCGGCCGCACCCAGGTTTTGAGGCCCAAACCTGGAAACCGTCCACTCGGTGGTTTTTCTGTGGCTCAACCGCCAAACCGAGCCGTAGAGGGGATGCACCGCCCGTGCACCCCGTCCACACACAAGTCTTCACTTGTCACTGTCCTAGGTTGTCAGCCACCACGTCCGATCCTCCGGCCACCAGTCCGTCAGTCCAAGCCTCACATTCGCCCTTCACCGCTCCGAGTCCATCGACACGACACGTCTCTACTTGACCTTCACCTTGCCTTTGATCACCGTATCCGTGCTCAACACCTGCACAACACAAGCCAAAGAACATACGCATCATCCCAGTTGACAATCACTCATCATCTCAAGATCCGGCATACACCCATGTATCCACAATTTCCCCCTTGATGAGTGCATTGTCAACTACCAACACAAATCATATGAAGATAGAAGAAGGAAGGAAGAAGAAAGAAGTGA
>VDCT01001223.1:0-100000 GCA_009763385.1 Coix lacryma-jobi var. lacryma-jobi
CGTTCCAAGTTCGAAGTACCGTTTGGCCAAAGAAAAAGCCGCTTCCTGACACGATTGCCTCTTTATATAGATAGATATAGGATCTATGGGTTATTACTTAGAAGTCTATTTTGTACAAGATCCCCTCCTATCTGATAGAAAGGGTCCCATGATCCCGAGCCGGTCTTATCTTGGCTCGCAAACCCCAAGTTTGTCTATGAAGAGCTAATCTAATTGTATTAGTTCTATAATGGATTTCTTATGTGGAATACTAATGGATAGGGCCTCGTTGCTAAGTGCTACAAGATCTAGTGCACTGGAACTCGTGGTTATGGATCCGAATCCTTTAGTATGGAACATTGTCTTTTCCAAGTAAAAACCCCTAGTATATGAAAGAATGAAAAGGTGCTTTCGTTCTTGTGGAATAAGAAGCCCTCGTACCTTAATGAAAGGAAAATAGGCATTTTTCGTTAGGTATTTGACCAAATAGGATCGTCCAGTTCCTATAGAACCTATCACTAAAATACCCGATAGGGCTAAGCGGAACGAAAAGGGTTTTCCATGAGATGGTAAATGAAAACGATTAGCCCCACACGAGGTTTGGGAATAAGTGATTGTCTGATAATGAGCAAGGAATATACGTCTTTCTGCTAAAGAGGATCTATTAAACTCATAATTCATTAGATCCTTGTTAGCAATGTCAACTAGGTATCATAAGTAAATGGATCTCGGTTGTTCAATCCTTTGATAACCAAGGTCATTCTTTGCTAAAGAGAAATGATCACTATGGGTCAGACTCAATAGAATTGGATCCATTCCAAATAGCGAGAATTAGGATTCTTGATCCCTCTCAATCTCTCTTTCAATTCGAGGATCCGGAGAGGTGTTTTCATAGTCATCTCCGAATATTTGCCATCTCCGAATATTTTCGATTTCATTTTTCTATGATATGTCTTTCTATATGAAAATTGGTTATTTACGATGTACGATGATCCCTGTTAAGCATCCATGGCTGAATGGTTAAAGCGCCCAACTCATAATTGGTAAATTTGCGGGTTCAATTCCTGCTGGATGCACGCGAACGGGAACGGTCTATTGGAACTGGCTCTCTATCCATGGATCTCATCCATCATCCATACATAACGAATTGGTATGGTATATTCATACCATAACATAAGAACAATAAGAACTCGAATTCTTATCGATACTGGAACTCAGAGCATAGGAGGGAAAGTCGATTTATGGATGGAATCAAATACGCAGTATTTACAGAAAAGAGTCTTCGTTTATTGGAAAGAATCAATATACTTTGAATGTCGAATCGGGATTCACTAAGACAGAAATAAAGCATTGGGTCGAACTCTTCTTTGGTGTTAAGGTAGTAGCTGTGAATAGCCATCGACTACCCGGAAAGGGTAGAAAGAATGGGACCTATTCTGGGACATACAATGCATTACAGACGTATGATCATTACCCTTCAACCGGTTATTCTATTACCAATAGACAGCCCTTACGTTTATTTTGCGCGGATTGGGGAAACACCTACCTTAAGCTACGCAATTTAACTCTTTAGGGTAGGGATTCTGGAGACGAAGCATAATCTAGAGACGAAGCAGACACCACAAAACCATCTTCAGGTTCGAACCCAACTACGGAAAGTAGAAATCTCCATTCCTACACTAATTCGGCTCTTTTCTTGTCTCCGGACCCGTGAAAAACCACACTCGTACCAACACCCACGGAGAACGTTGCACCTCTTAAGATATTACCCAAAACCAGGCATATTCTCATATGCTTCACAACAACTAACGTTTATAACCAACAACAACTACTACCAACGAGAAACGTTACCTTACAACGTTTATAAACTAGGAATCAAAACACAATTCCATAATAATACAACTACCTACGGCAGCTTCGTTTTGCACACAGAGGAAGGAAGCGGGATGATCGTTATTTAAGATTATATGTGAATTGCTAATATTAAATAGGATTCCATTCTCTTTTATGAAAAGTTCTCTTTGTCTTCGAGCTTTTATTCCTCAATCCACTTATTCGTTCCCTTCTTTCATATACCTCCCCACCAATAAATAGAGACAAATGGGAATAACCGAACCACGTCTACAATGCCAGTACCATGCAGCTGCTTCAAAGCCAACGTGATGCTTCTTGGTCAGATGACCAAGATATTGGCGAATACCACATACGATCAAGAAAAGAGTACCTATAATCACATGAAAACCATGAAAGCCAGTTGCTAAGAAAAAGGTATAGAACCATAAATACTATCCGAAATAGTGGAGGGTGCTTGGTAATATTCCATTCCTTGAAAGCCAGTGGATACTAGAGCCAGTAAAACGGTTGCTACTAAAGCGTAAACTGCTGCTCGTTTTTCCTTCCCCGCGAGTATAGCATGATGAGCCCAAGTTACGGCAGCTCCGGATGAAGGGAGAATAGGGGTATTAAGAAGAGGGATTTCCCAAGGATCTAAAACCCCATCCCTTTTGGGGGCCAAATACCTCCGATCTCTACCGTAGGTGCCAAAGAAGAATGAGAAGAAGCCCAAAAAAAAGCAAAAAGGAACATAACCTCCGAGACTATGAAGAGAATAGAACCATATCGAGGTCCTAATTGTACAGCTTTTGTATGATGCCCTTCCAACGTGGATTCACGTAGAACATCCCGCCACCATACGAACATGGTATAAAGGAGAAATATTAGGCCCAAACTGAGAAGTGTTGCACCCCCTTGAAATGAGTGCATGTACATCACACCTCCTACGGTGGTTGCCAAAGCTCCGAGTGAACCCGAAATAGGCCATGGACTTGGATCTACCAAATGATAAGAATGCCTCTGAGATTCAATCATAAACCACTTCGCCCCAATTGTATATAAACCCCTCACCCCCCCATCCCCTAAAGTGGTAAAGAAGGAGGCTCTTCTTTGTCTCATTAGGACAAACAAATAGGAAGGGATAGTTCTTTCATTGCATTGATAGAAGTGATCAAAAGATCTCTCTATTTTTTAGAGAAAAGAGTTGGCGTGGCCAACGAAACGAAGAAGTTTTTGATTGGTCTTTTTCATGCGGAAAGGGAAAGATAGTATCTGTAACTCAAAATTGATCTATCTTCTTCCTCTAGAAACAGTTTGAATTCTTTGCTATTTTATTTGGCTTTTAGAAAGGGAATAGCCATGTCCCATTTCTTCATCTCTGATTTCTTGGGTCGTTCTTTTAAAACAGTTGATAAAATGAGTCCAAAGTGTTGTGAGAATTTGGAACAACGCGACATGACATTGTTTCACGCCTTTCGCAACTCGCAATTTCGAGTATAGTATTGTATAGTATAGTTTTCTCGTTGATTTGATTCCTCATCCCCAAGTTGAATAATAATCCTCCTCATCTCCATAGTGCCAATGATCTCCTTTACCAACTGTTAATACCAATCCAGTACTAAACACAACAATTACCACCCCTAGAGAGTAAATCAAAATCATATAAAAGAAAGAAGAGAAAGAACTGGGAGTTGGCGCCTACATAACAGGTAGCTTGCTTACCAAGCCGTCCTGGCAAGCTCCTACAGTTCTCTTATTATTCTTGACTTGACTCATTTTGATGGAGATTTGTAGCATCATTCAAGTAAATACAAATTGAGATCGTAGAAACATGAGCTTGTGATATAGCTACACCTAATTCCAGACCGGTTAATGCTAGAACTATAAATAAGGGACCAAGATCTCCTATGAAATAGAAAATATTATTCAGAAATAGCATAGTCCAAGCAAACCCACTTAAAATCTTTACTGAACTATGACCGGCCATCATATTAGCAAATAAACGTATTCCTGAGCTTAATGCACGAAAACAATGAGAGATTAGCTCAAGGAGTACTAAAAAAGGTGCTAATGGCAGTGGGACTCCCGCTGGTAATAAGAAGCTAAAAAAATGAAGCCCATGTCTTTGAAATCCAACGATCGTAATGCCTATAAAAATGGAAAATGAAAGAGCCAAAGTAATGAGAAAATGACTTGTCACTGTGAAGCTAAAGGGTATCATACCCTGGGGATTACGAAATAACGAAAAAGTAAAAGTGACCGAGATACAAGGGAAAACTTTTGTTTCACATTTCCGGAAAGACCACCTATTTGTTCGTTTACCAGGTTCGGCACGAAATCATAAATAAGCTCCACCAAGGATTGCCACGCATTTGGCACTGACTTTCCCCCTCCTTTTTCGTAACAACAAAAACCAGAAGTAGGACCAAACCGAGAGTGAGTAGCATAGACAAGGATAGATTTGTGAATGAGAAATAAAAGTTGCCTATATTCAGATCCAGAATTGGGTGAATTCCAAATTGATCCAATGGGCTTTGAATTAAGAGCGCGCCGGTCCTTTCCCACTGATCGTACAGATTACGTATATCTTGACCTAAATTAGTATTCTCAATCCCTTGAGCATTAATATCCGCGAGGATGCCGCTAAAGCTTTCGCCATGCTGGTGGATTCGGGGCCCGAGTACTTCTGCTCGGAATCCCGGTAAGCGTCGTCAGACGGCAGCCTCCTCCCGTTTCGTTCAAATAACGACTAATTTTCAACAAAATTTGGACCCCACAATCAGTTTCATGATGATTGAATCCCGGCGGCACCCTTAAACACTACGAGTGGGTTTTATTTTCATATGAGCCAATATTCTATTTCTTCTCTTCATATCAGTGGAACTCAATCTAGTAAGAATCATCATAGCTATATACAGTAAGATTTTGAAGATCTGCTCCCGAAAAGAGAAAGGGAGACTTTTGGTTCGGTTTGGTAAGGGATTTTTGTGTTGGTGTTTCCAACGAAAAACGAATTCGAACACGAACTTCAATGACAAAACCAAATGCTACTTTCCATTTTTTGGAACGGATAGACTTACGCGTCCCATCGACTTGCCGTTGGTAATGATTCTACTACATAAATAAAACTACTTCGACTAACCACTTAGAAATATTTGCAATAAGTGGTATCACTGCCATTGCCTTGGCGTATCAATCTTTCTTCGGTTTAGAGCGAGCGTTACTGTCGTTTTAGCGCTCGTACCTTCCCGCAGTAGTTATAACAGGAGTTACTATAAGAGCGTTTAGCACTAATTTAAAACCTCCTGGTGAGTTTTCGACCACATAACTCAGCCGGCGGATAAGGATCGACTGGTACTGGAAGCCATGACCGCTTTGTTGAATGAGGTGAGCCTATCTTTCGGATCTACATCACACGGCTTCAGAAGGGGTCGAGGGGGGAGAACTTTATTCCTCGCAGTACCCGAGTGGCCCGATATGAAATGCTTAGTTCAGTGCGATGTCGTGAAATGCTTTTTGATAGCATCATACCTTGCTTATCTTCCTTTTAAATCACTACCAGGCATGAAAGAAAACTTCGGTTCCTAGCAAGCAGTAGCATTAGGCAAGTAACAAGACTCGGGATGAGCTCCTTAGCCTTTTACACTTCTCATCGAGGATGCCCGTAAGGAAGAGAAGGCCGCATCGCTGGGCGCCAGCTTTTCTTTTGGAAAAATTCCTTGATTACGCACCGCATCCACCGGTAATGGACCTCACCTTGCTCAAAGATTGAAGTTTGAACTAGGAAGTGCTCTTTTGGAAAACACTTTGGAACGAGGTCTCATAGATCAACGAACGAGATCTCATAGATCAACGTAGGCTTCGCACCCATCCCTTCTCAAGGGACGCTCCTCCCCCGAAAGCCACGGTGAGGAGGGAATACCACCAGCAATGATGATCGTCTTCCAATTTCAATTGCTATTACCACATCAAAGATAAGTAAACAAAGGGTGTTTGTGAGGCCGTCAACGAACGTGTGAGGCAATCAACGAAATAGAATGAATGATCAAACTCTGTTCACTAAGTTAGGAATGGAATCTTTCCAATAAGAAGATAATGCATGCTGCTTGCTCAATCTTAGACACAGTGCCAACCATCCGTCAACCACCGGCTGTTCCCTCTTATGTCCGCCGACTTTCTAGAGCCAAGGCAAGCACGGTGTATAAAGGGTTTGTTTATAGATAGTGATTGATTAATTCATCAACCCGGAACGATAGTGGAGGAGAGCCCGGAAAAACCTGGTAAAAACTAGTAGTTTAGTTTGGTTTGGACTTGTAGGTTAATCAATCCGGAACGCTAGTGGAGGCGAGCCCGGAAGATACGCGAACCAGTTGTGTTATGATCGGGAGGCTGTTCTTCTTTGTTATAGGAGTCGAGGTAGCCACCACCGGCTAAAGGAAATCTGCCCTCATTCGTTTTCTTCCTCGTAGTCGTTTTCGTCTCCGGCTAAGGTATCATTAGATATAGAAGAAGCAGAGATAGGGGTGGAGTATAGCTTAAAAGGAACCCATCCCGGGATGCAGCAAGGTCTCTTTCGTAGAGAACAAATCAAGCGAAGAAGAGAGAAGCTTGCCTCAACCTTAGCGATACTCGTGCTAAACCAACCCTCCCTCGAGATGGAATGATTTAAAGCAAACTGGATATATCACTTATGACTACCTGGAAGACAAGAAAGAGGGGCTCGGTGAAGTGAGTGATGCCCTTAATGGGTATCACGAACGGAGAATAGAGGACTTACTCGAGCAACAAATCAGGCGCGAAGCGTCCTTCGGCCTGAGAATTCCAACCTAAGAGGACACACACGGCATGGAGGTCCCAAACGCAATGGGAAAACCCGGGCCATCCCAAATCATGCAACAGGCAGATAGCAACCTCTAAATTCGCATTTAAGGTAGGGGAAGAGGGGACCTAACCTACAAGACAAGTGGGACACAGCTCATTCAAGCACTTACAGCCGGGTTATCTCTCAAGGGAGGGATGCAACTCAGTATAGAAACAGGTTTGGTTTCGCCGGGTTTGTTTCACTCCTGTACCAAGACGGCTTAGTGAACTCTGTACTTGAACTTTCGAGTGCAATTCAGTATGCTGGCCGATTTCTTCATTCATAAGTAAATTCTTTTGCCATTAAGCACTTATCTTATCCAGTGATAGCAAACAAGCAGCAGCGGTATGACCATACTTGAGTCCACTTTGGTTGGCACTGTCTATGATCTCTTGTAACTCCATTTTGCTTACTCGAACCGCACTTTGGAAACGCTTTGAATAGAACTGTTGAAACGGGCGGTATTAAATGCCTGAGACTTAGGTAGGGTTCAGCAGGAGTAGGCGATAAAAGCAAGCAAATAGAAAAGAAAGCCAATGAAGTGTCGTTAATAGCAGATAGCAAATACATTCACAAGCTCTATACATTAACAGCGGTGTGTGTCCTAGCGGTCGAGCAAGTGTTCGCTCGCTCAGGGAGTAGTATTTCACAAGTATGAATTGCTAGCAGTGGCAAGTAACCAAGTGGAAGATAAGCCGGGTAGGGTAGGTAGGTAATAGTTCATAAGCCGTGTAGGTGGGTAAGTAAGTGCCCTTCCCCTATAAGCGGAATTAAGGCGCGAAGCGAGGTACTAGGCTGGTGTGTTGAAACACCCGATGAGAGCAAAAGAAATAAACCACCCGGGTCGGTCGCCATGGTCGAAAAAGAACCTGAAACTCGAAAAGAATAATAAGTTTAACTAGCACCGGAGTTTTCTAATAAGCACACCCGCCGTGAGCACAGTCCACCTCAAGGTAGCAGAACAAGACTCCACTATGCGGGCGGTAATTCCTAACTTCTTCTTTGTAAAGTAAATCACTCCAAAAGAACATAGTGGGCAAGATATCATGATGTTTCCTCTGCTACACCTGGATCTATTCAGAGGCCCTTACTATCTGAGCTTCCGAGTCTTTTTCAGGAATAATGGATTATGTTCATTTGGGATTTTTCTATTGTGGATGATCAACATGTACGAGTGGTAGATGCATGGATTTCAGCCTTCTTGTAAAACAGAACTAAGCCTGTGTGTGGATATCTTCTCGTTGAAGGGGAATGCCTGCCGTAAATATACATACGGATCCCATTCCATTTCGTTCGTTTCAGAAGAAGGCGCTCAACGTGTCGAAGCAGAATGATGTTAGATTGAGGATTGTTTGGTCCGGGGCAACTTCCGAGTAGCCAAGTTGGAATTAGTGGATGGTTCGGTTTGGTGGTTGGAGTGGCACGCTGCTATACGGTAGTCGAAGAGAAACCAGGGCTGGCTGTATGGAATCCTTTTTGAGCGAATTCTCGTTTGTTCTTTTTCATTTGACAAATATCATTCATATATAGTGAGTGTAGTTTGTTACGGCCAGTAGACTGGAGTTCTTGCTTTGCCGGGGATGAATCCGAGCCATTCTTCATTCGCTAACTAACATGTGCTATCTTTTGGCAAGCTTTCCTTGCTTTCCCTTCGCTGTTGTCCGAGCAAACCTACTGAATATTGCTTGTCCTTCCTATTGCTTGTCCGAGTGAAAGGAAAACCTACTGAATATTGCTGCCTTATTTATACCATTCTTCGTTCGGGTTATTGCTTTGCGTTCGATCTGCCTATTATACCAGTGCTTTTTCATGGCTATCCGTGACTTATCTTTGACCTAGTGGAGTTGATTGCTTCCATCTTTCCCTATCTTGACTAGTTACGGGTCAGGGAAAGGCGAACCCTACCATAGCTTTCCTTGCTTTCCCTCGTGATACCCATTAAGGGCATCACTCACTGTCTGTTTCTTCCATCTGATAGTCTTACTTTCCTTTCTTCTTTCCTCAAAACACGAAGAATGTAAAGCCTACATCACCGCAGATGAGGATCGGGAACCCGGCTTCTAGGTGGTCAAGCTAGCGTATCAGTCAATGTTGTAGATGTTCAGTAATAGCCAAGCCTAGCGATGCGTCTTCCCAGCCTGCGATCTGAGACACCTTTGTCTGAACCAAAATCTAGCTCTTGAGACTTGACTGGCATATTTGGACTCAATGTCATCATAAAAGAGTTTCCATTGGCATGATGATAACTCGATATTCTTAGAAATACAATGCCAGGTTTCACAGCCTTTCCGCCGCCTTCCACTTTCCTGGTAGCAAGAAGAGATTCTCCCAGTGATCCAAGGGGCAATACCACCTTACCTTGAATTCCAGACTTCGAAGAAAGAATCACAGTACTCACTCAACCTATAAACAAGTCTTTCGCTTGTTTGGTCAAACTTTGCAACCCATATTATTTCTGCTTCATCATTCCAAATTTAGATTTCACAGACCTACTCACTCAGCCTATAAAAAGAAGCAAATGAGACTAAGAAATAATGTAGAGACTGACAATAGAGGATTTCCATTTTCTGACTATCTGCTACAGAAGTATGATCTCTGTCACTGAGAAGTTCTCCCTAGCCTCTTCTTTCCATCAACAGGTGATTGGGAGCCTAGTTGATAAGGCGCGCAGCGAAGACGGATGGAAAACACAAATTGACTAAGCCTTGGCTATGCTATTAGTCTCAGTTGCATCAAGTAGCAGTACCATTCTATGGTCTCTTAGCTGGAGTTCCCTCCTTTCTGGAGTTCACGACTTCTTTTAGATGTCCGAATGTTGAGCCGATATAGCTTCTTTACAGCCGGTGGGAAGTATGGAAAAATCATAGGCCTTTCTTAATACATAGAAACTACATCTGAGGAAGATGCGGATCTAAAGATACGTAAGAGGAGCTCAACCCGGCGGTAGGGGGGAGCGGCAATCAACCTGTCTTAATATGTTGTTTGCATTATAGATTAGAACAAAAGAGGATTTAATACCTTGGGGCCAGTTGCTTATACAGCACATATTGAGTTGTTGAAGTTAGGGCTAGAGCTACTAGAGCGGAGTTTGAATAGAGGACTTTGATTGAAAGAAGAGGGGAGAGAAGAAAAGAGTAAAACGAAGTAAAAAGAGTACGAGGTCTGACCAGTAGTATATTATCTTGAATGCGGAACATCGTTTTCTGTTGAAAAATATAGTAGAATGCGAGCCTTTATAGGGAAGTCACTTAGTTACGGCCTTTATCGATTTGGAATCGTAGAAGCAGAAGGAATGAAAGCAATCAAAGGATTGGAATACCCGAAATACCTTGCTTACACTTGATTTACCTTTTAACCAAGAAATAGGAGTAGCTTTCAATGCCTTACAGCTTTCTCCCATTGGATGGATTGCCTAAGATGCCTAAGCTTGCATACCTGGAAATAAAATGTTCGTGACTCTTTGTAAACTGATAGACTAGCTTTCTCATTCTCACAGGAAAAGAGAGTTGCTTTAGAACTTATTTCCAAGGCCGATAGAACTGAATAGGCGGACTTCACTCCCGCTAACAGCCAAGAAGAGTGAACATTCCACTTCCAATAAGGCACGCACTGGTGATCTAATTCATAAACTAGCTTCACTAAGACTAAGTCGATATTCTATACCCATTCATTGTCTTCTTCTCAACCCTCTGAACTACCGGAAAATAAGCACTGCTAGTCCCGTAGAAGCTGTTAATGGCATAGACCTTGCAACAAGAGTAAGCACTGCCTGATTGATCGGACTTGGCCAGGCCTGGAGTTGCGGTTGCCAGCAAGCAAGCCATTATCCCGAGACAATAGCAGTACCCAAGATGCTGTAGTAGTGGAAGAAAGCTTCGAAAACGAACTTACACATTGAAATGGCTATGGGTGCCGAGTTCCTATCTTCAAGCGTTGAATGAATGAACTGCTTACTTACTCGCAAAGGAAGTTTTTTCCAATAGGCATTATGTGCAAGTATAAAGAATATTCTGAGAGTATCCATTTCTGACGAAGTAGGTCTATTCGCACTACTACCAGAAGCTTGACCTAGTAGCACTTGAAACAAAGCATGCCTTTCTCTTTCCGCTTTGTGACTCTCACTTCATTTCTGAGGCAGCTTGGAATTTAACCTATCCCTACTAAACAAGCGATACTGAGCTAGCGAAGGTGAGTTATGAAAGAAATAACGTAGATAGAAAAAGAACGTGTGCCAGGCAAAGGAAAGTGAAAGCATTGAAATGTGTAAGCGTTAACATTGGTGGGGTAGTAGTTTAAAGCTTATCCTCCGTTCCAGTCACGGAAAAGCCCATTCTTATGAACTAGAGTTTTGATTTCCGACTCACTCGATGATTGACTGAACAAAAGCAATAGGCAAGGTACTTTACTAGTCTGCATTTCTATGTGTGTGAAAGATCTCGCTCTTCTGCGAAGTCTAACTCATCCAAAGTGGAAGGAGCCTCTGTCGGTGTCCGTCCCTCTCAAAGAAGGCGTGTTCCTTAGGTTGTAAGCACATCCCTCGCGTCTTTTCTTTCGTTTTTACTTGCTCACAAGGGCAGTGGTGAATTTGAGTGAGGTACCAAGTAACTTGAATAGCTCTCTCCAGAATTTACTTGTGCAAATCTTATCTCTATCAGTGACTATGCTCTCGGGCAGCCCGTGTAGCTTATGGATATTGTATAGGAACCCTTGGCAACTTGGGGTGCTGTGTAGGGTGGCTTTAACGGAATGAAGTGGGCATATTTAGTCAGTCTATCTACTATTACCACACTCTTTCCTTCTGATCTCGGTAATCCTTCTATAAAGTCCATTGTAATGTGGCTCCAAATGCTTACTGGCAGGGGTAAAGGTTGAAGCAAACCTGGATATTTAACATTTAAACCTTTGTTGATTTGACAGACTTCGCAATGCTTGACCCATTTGTACACATCTTGTTTCATCCCAGAACAAACTTCTTTTAGTCGTTGGTACGTAGCCAAAATGCCGGAATGTCCCCCAGCTCCCATGCACTTCCCGGACTCCCCTAAGTTCATTTCCAATTCCCACATACAGTCTAGTTCCTTTCATGAGTAGTCCATCTTTTTTCTTGCCATTCAGCCGGCTGTCCTTCACTTTCTCAAGCTCCTTTTATTTCACTTTCAAGGCCATTTCGTAGCTATTTCTCCTGAACCCACTCGGGCACCACTATGCTTATGGCCGCGCATGTATCCACTTCTTTAGGCCTAACCTTCTCGATAAAGAATCTGCCACTTTGGTCAAACGATCTACAATTACCCAAATCGAGTCATGTCCCTTCTGAGTGCGGGGAGCCCGACTACGAAGTCCATACTGATATCATCCCACTTCCATACGGAATATCCAAGGGTTGGAGTAATCCAGCGGGTCTCTGATGTTCAGCTTTCACTCTTTGGCAGATATCACAATGTGCCACATATGAAGCTATGTCAGCCTTCATAGACTTCCACCAGAATCTGCTTCTAGGTCACAATACATCTTGGTACATCCAGGGTGGATTGAGTACTTCGAGTTATGTGCCTCTGATAAGATAGCATCTCGAATCTGCTGATCCTGGGCATATCCTTTGTTTCAGCCACAGGGTTCCTTGTTCATCAACTCTGTAGTCTTGGTGGTGACCCGTCTTCATAGGGGCCTTGATCATCTTGATTTCCGGGCACTTCTTCTGGGCTTTTCGAATCTTATCTTTGAGAGTATAGGGACTTGGAGTGTATGAAGGTGGCCAGTGCGCTTCCAATCTCAGCTTTTCCAGTTCTTCATGTAACTCAGCAATCGCTCTCTAGTGACGAGACTGCTGCAATAGCCCTTTCTGCTCAAGGCATCTGCCACAACATTTGCACATTTGGACGCTACTACCGTACTTTCCAGAGGATTAGCTTCCAAGGGTCCCGCAGTAGATCCTTTAGATTCAACCTCAACTATGTTACAGCCTCGGATCGTTGGCAACGAACATTATGAAACTGCGCAAAGAGTTAAGGAAACTTTCAACGTTACAAAGAACTTCAGACATTATCGCAATTCTTGGATTGGATGAATTATCGGAGGAGGATCGTTTACTGTAGCAAGAGCACGAAAAATCGAGCGGTTCTTATCACAACGGTTCTTTGTGGCAGAAGTTTTTACCGGTTCTCCAGGAAAGTATGTTGGTCTTGCAGAAACAATTAGGGGATTTCAACTAATCCTTTCCGGAGAGATTAGACGGCCTACCGAACAGGCTTTTTATTTAGTGGGGAACATCGATGAAGCTAGCACGAAAGCTATAAACTTAGAAGAGGAGAGCAAATTGAAGAAATGAAATGAAATCTTTATGTACTGACTCCTAAACGAATTATTGGGATTGTGAAGTGAAAGAAATCATTTTATCTACTAATAGTGGCCAAATTGGTGTATTACCAACCACGCCCCATTAACACAGGTAGATATGGGTCCTTTGAGAATATGCCTCCTCAACGACCAATGGTTAACGGCGGTTCTGTGGAGTGGTTTTGCAGGAATAGTTAATAATGAGATCATCATTTTAGGAAATGATGCAGAACTGGGTAGTGACATTGATCCAGAAGAAGCTCAACAGGCACTTGAAATAGCCGAAGCTAACTTGGGTAAAGCTGAGGGTACGAAAGATTGGTTGAGGCGAAGCTAGCTCTCAGACGAGCTAGGATACGAGTCGAGGCTGTCAATTGGATTCCCCCATCCAATTGAATCCAAAGGTAGGTTCGTGATACAAAGAAAAAGGAAAGAAGGGATCTCGTTCCTAGAGACCCAGAGATGAATGAAACTGATATTCACTGTTATATGTAACAAGCAAGTTGATATATTATGTAGCTTTTTCAGACCTGACTGACATGTAGGTAGCTTGTTTGTATCTATTTTAAACAGGCGGGGTTCAAATGTGGCATTTATAAAATGAGTCAACGTCATGCTTATCCTAAACAACCAAGTCCCCTTGCCCCTACTTAAAATCAGGCTCTTCCTGACTCCTTTGCGGATGGACGAAGGCTTTGCGGAATTGTTCGTTCTTGTCTTGCCTTGAGCCTCACGACTGATAGATGTATAAGCCTGGTCATTGCCGACTTCTCTTACTCTCCATCTAAGATGCCTCATCTTGGTACGAACTTTTTGTTCTTCTTAAGTCTGAATGCTGATGGGTGGGTCTGCCTAATTTCTCTTTTTCTATCTTTGATGGACCAACTTTATAGAATCTTATGCCGACCCCTTTCTTTACCGGTCATCAAGGCTTTGACCCTGGCGCTCGATCTCGGGCCTGTGCTTCAGTGAATGGTATGGATTTCTCTAATAATGGTGGTGATGTACCATTCCATTCTTTATGCGCTGACTCGAGGTCTCTTCTTTTTCTTTTTGGAATCCTCTACGAGGGGGTTCGATATTCTTTCTGCTAGTCTTTCTTTTTTTAGCCCTGATGAGTTTTCTATTCATCTATGGATGGATTCTACCGTTCATCCGGGGGCTACCAATTGCTTAACCAACCCGATTTTTACTTCCTTACAGAAGAATGATAGACGGAAGCAGAATCAAGGGTTGGTATGGTTGTAGGTCGGCGAGATGTCCAGTTTGTCTGTATGAGCCTAATAAACAAGCCTATGGGTACACAGTCAACCCGAGCTAAAGCTATTTATGAAGAGTGGCGGTCACAAGCATTGAGCACCGATATCTAAAAACAAAGCGTGGATAAACCGAACCTGGAGAATCAAGCGTCGGACAGCCAAGCCACTATTTCGCTTTGATCGAACAGAAATAGGATAGAGCTTTAGTACTCGATCGGTATGGGGAGAGGGAGTTTACTTGAGGGTACTGACTTGCCTATACTAAATAAAGGAAGAGTCCGCAAAGCTGAGCTTTCGGTTCGCTCCCCAGGCCTTCAACCCTGTTTGCCTCCTTTCTCTTGCTTGATGGAATAGTTCAATGCCCGAGCTCCAGCTTTGCTTGCGTTCTTCACCGGCGCTCGCCGGATGTATCACTCATCCCGAAAATAAGGCAAGGAGTCTGCTGTTTGTTTGTTATAATCATTACGGGAATGAATCGCATATGTTGGTTTAGAATTGCTCGGGAATTCATTGATAGTGACTTTTTTCAGTTCTAGGGGGGCTAGTCTACTCCTCTTTTTTATCGATCGAGCCGCTTTCCCTCATTCTACTCGTCCAGCCCTCTTCACGAACTTGTACAATCAATGCCACAAAGATAGCAAACTCGATTATCGAATATATAAGGAAAGGGGCGACGATTTGGCACCAGATATCCGGAGGTGTGGAAAGAGCTGCTGTGATAAGCGGAAAAAACCATCAAAAAACGACGATTGCTCGTGAAGGTTTCCACAGAAAGACCCCTTGGTTCTGGCAAACAGATCACAATTACAGGTACCTGGGAGCATACCGATGGAATGAACAAAATACGAACAGTTAACATAATATAGTCATAGATCTTAGGTTGTAACTTGATCATGAGCGAATTGTTGATGTTGCACCCACGAAGTATGGAAAGTGCCAAACATTGGGAACTACCCGGGGAGGAGTTAGGAACAGGAACAAGGAGAAGCGAGAACCACTTAAATGGAGGAATCTATTGTATTTCTGCCTTTGTTCCCCATAGCAACTGGGGATCGAAAAGCACCAAATTTGATGACTTATTAAGGGAAAGACGAAGTAAGAGCATGCTATTGAAGACGTTTGCAACATATGTCGGGGGGCCTCCGTTGATTGTGTACGAACAAAATACGAGTCCAAAGGTAGGGTAAGAAAGGGTTTAGCTAATGGAGAAATTGACTCTTCCGGGAACCAGTAACGCGTAAACCATGTCAAACCAAGACCGATCAATATCCGAACGGAACGGATTCGAACTTCTCCTAGAAAAGTTTCCGGTGCGAAATTCCATTCAATGAGTAATTCAAAGGATAAATGCATTTTCGGCATGCGGTCGGTAGGGTGTACTTCCCCCTTCCTCGCTCTGCCCCTCATAGCGTCCTAAAAGGAATCCAAAAAATCGGAGAGAATCCCCACGGGATCAATGGATTCCCCGGGAGTTGTGTGACCCTCCGCCCCCGTGCTCCCAGACTCCTTACTCTCTGTCAATGGGATGATTGATTTACGGAGGAAGAGGACGAGGGAGAGTCAGTTGAATTTCTGAAAAGTCCTTTCACCGATGAACCAGAAGAGGAGGGTTCATTTGAGGAGGAAGAGGACGAGGGACTATTCAGAAATATTGAAGTCTCAGAAGAAGAGGGGGTAAGAGAGTGCGGAGAGGATTTACTTATTGAGGACGAACTGGTGCTACTCTCACTACCTCCTGAAATATCATCTCTTTCGTTGATATCCAACTTAGTAATATGTTCCCCTAAATCAGGGGTTTCTATATCCTTTACAGCTCCTTTAACTGTGGAAGAGGGGCTGTGGGACTGTGGACTCGCAGTATCCACAGAGTAATAAGATGAAGAGGTGGTGCTACTTGAACTTCCTCCTGAAGAAGGACTTGTTTGCGCCTGAAGTACTGCTCCGAGCATGCGTGCATCCAACTGAAGGAGGAGTTCGCCAGGAGAACCAGTTTAAAATTCTGCTTCGAAATTATAATACTCACCTCCGTTGCTAATGATGTATTCCATACATTGGAGAGCCGCTCCTCGGAAACAGGTTTACCAGTTTGCTCGAGCCATAATTTAGCTAATTCCGTTTCGGAAAACTCATTTCCAGCGAAGCGAATGTGCTGTTTTGTCATTTGATATTCTATTTTCTAGTTTGTTAAACTTCGTTTTGGATTTTGCCTCTCTTTTGTCTCTAGTTTTGTTTTGTTCTCCGTTCATGATACCCATCCGGGCATCATTCACTCGAAACTCATCGTAACTAGAAAGAAAGTAGAGTGTCTCAACCAGGTGGGTAGAAGACAGAAGCATCTCTACCCTGTGATCTAGTAGAAGCGTATCTGACTACTCTGTAGATTCATATCTGACGGAGCAGTCGAAGAACCCTGTAGATCCGAGACAACTCAGAACAACAACCAAACGAAAAAAGAATCTAATCACACATGCTTCTTTATCCAATTATAAGTAATGGTCCGATTGATAAAACTATGCAACGCACTTGCTATACTATCTTAAGACGGTTTGCATCAGGGATGAAAAGTTTAAGTAATAAGGATCTCGTAGGAGAGAAAGAATATTAAGTCTAATGGATATTCATCTTCTTAAGTTAAAACGGTGTGCGGAACCTAGTGAATGTAGGGTCCACCATCGTAATCAATTCATGGGTGCTAAATTTGTATTCCATTCTAATTCTAACATGCCAGATACTTATCAGTACGACTTTCTTGTGTTTCAATAATGGTTCTTCTACTTAAGTATATTTACCCTATGTTAAGATCAAAGAATAAAGAAATGGGGTCTGTAAAGTTTACCCCCATTTACCATATAGATAAGTTCACTCACCTCGAGAAAAGCACCATATGCAGTGCTATTATGCTTACTAATGAGGATGGATCTGTCAGACCTGAAGATAAAATTATGGAGATATTATATGACAGAGTGAAAGCATTAGCTGAGAGGTACGGAGTACAATTGATTAGAGCTTTAGGGATCCGGGTATATTACACAGGTAATATAGATGAGGGTAAGCTTGATAATATCAAAAAGAAAAGACGCATATTTAATCGAACATTAAATACAATATATGCCAAATATATTAGTCGTTATAATCTCAACGAGAGTGTGGAGGAGAAACTAAGTAAAAAAAGTGGTGACCCTCAAACTAGGAAGGGATATGCAACTCTGGATTACATAAGAACCACCAAAAAGTCAGATAAAAAGAGAGCTTTCATTGTTGCTGATATCGAAACGCTATTCTGGAAGAACCCAGAAGAAAAAGAGAATGAAGATGATAGAAATGGACCAGTGCGGTGGAAATCTTCCGGAAGGAGAAATCGAACTTTCTAATACATTGGAGATGCTTGATTTGGAGAATGCTAATCATCGTGCTTACGCTGCAGGTTTTATGATGGTTAGGCCTGATATAAAACCAGATAAATCAGATATGGTTTTGTTCTATGCGAATGAATATGATAAGAAGGTGGATAATCCCGATAATTTTGAGGAAAGAGTACGTTTATGCTCAAGAGTTTTATGCAGAACATAATGAAAGCAGCGAAAAAAGAAAGACGTGTAACAGTTGCATACTTTCACAATTTATCAGGGTTCGATGGTATTATTATACTAAGATATTTAGCCTTTAATCCAGATTCTTCAATATGGTTTAAAGTTCTCTTTCGAGACAATGTTCTCTATTCTATCGATATAAAAACAGTTCCAAAAGGAGGAGACATTACAAAGGCTCGTACTGTTGTCAAGTTCGTAGATTCTTGTAAGCTATTACCTAATAAATTAGAAATGCTAGGCCGCTTTTTTGCCCCAGAATTAGGCGGGAAGCTAGATATGGATCACCTAAAAGTAAACGTTAGTAATCTAACTGAGAACAAGAAGCAATATTTGGACTATCTGGAACAAGATATTCTGTTGACAGCGGCGATTCTCATAAAAGCCCAAGAAATCTATTTTCGTATCTTTAGTATTGATATCACATCAGTGCTAACTATCTCAGCGATGGCCTTAAAAATATTTAGGAGCCAATTTTATGATGACTCGAAGGAAGGGACACGGATCTATATCCCTAACGATAACGAAGACGCTTTATTAGGGGAGGATACTATGGTGGTCATACAGATGTATATATAACAACAGGTCAAAATCTTCAAATGTATGATGTCAATTCTCTATATCCTTTCATAATGAAGAGTTGTTAATGCCAGGTGGCAGAGGTAAATGGTTAAAAGATCTTCGAAATACGAAGCTAGAAAATTTGTTTGGGTTTGTGAAAGCTATGGTAATATGTCCAAAGGGTATGCATAGGCCTTTTCTACCTTATAAAACTAAGGATGGCTTACTCCTATTCCCAACAGGATTGTTTTTAGGTGTTTACTGGTCAGAAGAGTTTAAATATGCCGAATCGCTGGGTTACAAGGTGTATCCAATAAGCGCATTACAATATAAAGAGATGGAATCACCTTTCATTGAATTGTCGACAAATTGTATGCTCAAAGACTAGAAGCTAAGGCAGATGGCGATGAAGCCATGTCATTTGTATTGAAAACCACCATGAACAGTCTTTATGGCCGTTTCTGGTATATCGCCGGAAAGCACTAAGACTGAAATTGTTGTAACTCAAGAAGAATATTTCGCTGGCAGACAGAAAGAAGGCTTTATAAATGGTATACAAATCGGTAAACAGACTTTTATCATGATCTATAGAGATCGCAGAAGAGCGGATGATATTCTCGATAATGTCCGAAGAGACCTCTCAAATAATGCCGTTCAGATCTCTGCTGCTATTACAGCCTACGCCCGTATATATATGTATCCGTTTATCTCAAGGGAGGATTGCTATTACACGGACACAGACTCTATTGTTATTAAAGGCTGTCTTCCTGAAGATATGGTTTCTCCTACCAAAATAGGAAAGTTCAAACTGGAACACAGCAATATTGAATACGCTGTCTTTGAAAAACCAAAGGAGTATATGTTGAAGGTTGGTTCACCTGAAGGTAAAGAAAAGGAGATATTCAAATACAAAGGGATGGCCCATGAGGGGGCAGACGCCGAGTGGTTCAGGAAGCGGGCTGAGGACCCTGATCATAAAACGCAATGGGTCCACATAAATTATTTCCGTAAGGATTGGCAAACAATGGAAATAGGTTTTCGTAAAAGTATAGTTAATATGGGAGAGGAAAATAAAATGAATCGAAAGAGAGATCAGATTGCTCTTGATGACGAGGGCCGATGTTGAAGAGGCTTTCTATTGATCCACCTACTTTCAACTGAACAGTAGTTAGTTAAGGAGTGCCGGGTTTGCTTGATAAGGGATTCTTGTTTTGACTCTAGTGCACCATCTATCTCTGGATCCGGGCTCGCCTCCACTATCGTTCCGGGTTGATGAAAGCTAGAACCTACTTCCTACCATGCTGGCTTTCCTTCTAGGCATTTGTCCAACCCTCTGGTCAATATATCTGATCTTGGGCAATCCTGTAATGAAATCCATTGTAACTGTTTTTCCAATGCACAATTAGTAATTGGTAAAGGCTCTAATAACACAGGAATCTTTATATCCATTGTTCAGCTTCCAAGCGAAAGAACTACTCGATTTGATCAATTGCTATAGCTATTGCGAAATACGGCTTACCTCATATCCTTAACTTTATTTCCTAAAACCCAATCTGTACCGACTTCCATTAATTACGAGTTTTCTGGGTTACGAGTGTAGAATCCCATTGATAGGCCTAAGTCCCTTACCTAGAGTCATCGTGGTTGTCCCTATCGATGAAATGCATTGCCGTGATTTCCCACCTACTCAACTTATGAATAGCATGGATCACCTTCTACTATATAAATAGCATTGAGAACCTTCTACTATACATAAATAGCATTGAGAACCTTCTACTATACCTGGCTAAGGTGCCACAATGGAAGCATACCAAGGATAATCCCTACGATACACCCTACTCATGATAGTCCTCGCTCTGCCCCAAATAGTAGTGGATTGGGTTTCAGAAGTAGTTGACCAATCTTTCTAGCCCTATTACGAAACCACGCCCAAAGTCAGATGCGAACCAATACCAATCAATCACAAAAGCAGTGCTTGTTCTTGGAATAGCATACTCCGACTCGCATATCTGTTCCGTACCGACTTCCATTAATTACTTGTTTTCTGGTCCTTGGCACGCCGATCACACCTCTGATAAGACAGCCTTCCCTAATAGCGAAGATACGCCATAGAGAACCCAACAGCACCATCGCCAAGGATTTCTTTGAATGAAATGAAATGAAAAGATAAAGCAAAGAAGGGAATACTACATGAGTGAAAGAAGGGAATACTACACGAGTTCAAAATAACTAGCAGCACCATGAAACAATTCCTTTTTACTTTTAATTCTTAGTAATGAATTGACTTCACTCTAGAAAGTAAGTCTAGCCTTGCCTATCTTTCCTTGCTTTTCCTCTTCGTCTGTTTCTACCTTTCTTATCTGCCTACTACTAGCCTTGCTTCTTACTTTCTGTTTTTCCTATTTCTATTGAGGTCTGGGTCCTTGGCCTATGCTTTGTAACCTGGATTTCGGAGACTCATTAGCTGAATAAGTAAGCAGACCTAGATATTCCCTTAACCTAACCAGCCGGAATCCTTATTCCAATAAGCCTTAGCCCTAGCTTTCATTGAAGGAAGTTCGTGTCGAGCTTAGAACTCCGTATGTATCAACTAGCCATTATCAGATCCGAGGTCCAATTTACTAGATTGGCAAAAGGGGCGGGTGCAGGACAAGAAGCCAATCATTCATTTTCATGCATTGTTCGATTCACACTGCTCCTTGGTCCGTGGCTAGTGCTTTTCTTTTCGCTAATCACCCAACTCTCAGGCCAGTCAGAAGGGCATTGATGGAACACAGACCGGTAAGCTCTTCGATTAACGCCGTCCGAACTCTTGCTTGATAGGACTTCCTATTCTTCACCTGGGCCTGGGCCTGGTACCATTCCTTCCTTCCTGAAAGATTTTAGCCTGCGGATATCTCTCAAGTTGGTATCCCTGAACTCCATCATTGAATTTCACTGGTAAATAGGGGGGCTATGGCCTATGTATTTCTTATTAGAGTAGAGTCATCTTCCATTCATTTCGATTTTGGTCTTTCTGCACCATATTTAGATCTTCCCTTTCTACGATCCGGAATTCCCAGCAAATCCTTGACTCCTCGAATACGATGGGATTTCACACCTGGCGAATCTTTCACTCTACCTCCTCTGACTAAGACTATAGAATGTTCCTGCGAATTATGACCTTCGCCTGGAATGTGAGCAAATATATCATGTCGATTGCTCAACCGTACTTTTGCTATCTTACGTAGAGCTGAATTAGGTTTTTTCGGTGTTCTCGTCGAAACACGCAGGCATACTCCTTGCTTCTGGGGACATTGATCCGAAGCTCGAGTACGGTCCGTGCGCCGTTTTTCTTCTCTACCATGACGAATCAATTGATTTTTTGTAGGCATCCCTCTTTCCTATGTCCTTCCCCCCTTAGCCCTTTCACTAGTAGTTACTCCCGATCCGAAGCACCCCTTTTCCATTCATAGAGAGATCCAATCGTCAAAATCAATAAAAAGGCCATCATGGACCAAGATCCAAACAGATCAATCTTGTTAGGAGGTACTGCCCAAGGAAAAGAAAAGGTGACTTCCGGATCAGGGATAATAAATAAAATAGGAACCGGATAAAATCGTATATCGAAACGACTTCTGGCATCACCGGAGGGATCGAAACCACATTCGTAGGCCGACAATTTTTCTGGATAGGTCGAACTATTGGAAGCAAATGGAAAAGGAACACCGAGTGGAATCAAAGAAACTAGCGGACTGATCACTAAATAGATACAAATAGGTGCAAATTCCGACATCACCAAAGCCCACTTCGTTCTCTCGCTCTCCTCGCGGCGCTCCTTGCTCGCGGAGCGGCATACCGAAAAAAAAGACGCTCAGATGTGGATTCGAACCACTGAAGGATTTCAAGGGCAATGCCCCTTGCTCTTCCCACTGAAACAAGCAAAAAGGATTTTAAGTCCTTTGCTCTAACCAGCTGAGCTACCAGAACCACTTGCCTAAAGTCTCTTTTCTTCATCTAGGAGCATCCTACCCGCAGTGGAGGAGCTTGCTCAAGAACCGAGAGCCGGCCAGGGACTGGACGGCCCTCGTTCGGGAAGGTCTTCTTCGCTATAGACGCCACCAAGAACAAGAAAGGGGCGCTCCGCTCCTAGTCACTAAGTAGTGCTATTCTGTCCGACGGCGGACTCCATCAATCTGAGGTTCTTTCTCTCACGTAATTTCGCCCGCCCGTTCAACTTCCGTGCCGGAGGAAATGGGATTCGAACCCATGATACAATCTTCTTGTATGTCGATTTAGCAAACCAATGCCTTAAGCCACTCAGCCATACCTCCATCCAAGTTGTTGATCGGAATTGGATCAATTTGGTTGCCCGAAGATCCACTGCGTAAGCCGTAGCGCGCGTACTCTTCTTTACTGAGCGAGAAGAGAAAGACTCTATCCAGATCTATGGATCTCCCCAGCGTCCAAGCGAGACGAGACCCCATCCAAACCAAATCCGCCACTCGTTGGGCGAGGCCTTGCTTTCTATGAACACCTCACCACTGAATGAGAAACTTAGCCTCCGACCCGACCAAGAGAGAAGACAGGGTCAAGCCGACGCCGCCCTTCCTCACCTGCCTGAATGGAATGAATATCTCCTTCGTCTAGTCGAGAAGGGAAAAAGCCCGGCGGGGAACTGGACCGACTAAACCATTACATGACGGAGAAGTCCATTCTCGTCATGATCGATCCACGTCCTACCATAGTGCCCGGAGAACCAGGCTTGCTTAGCTTACCAAGCTAGCTTACTAAGCTAAGCGCGAAGGAATTTATCTAAGATGGCAGAGCTAGCCAGAAGGTAGCCTAGCTTGCTTCTAGAAGATTCTATAGTGATCCACAGGAATCGGTCTCGGGTGACGCCTCCCTAGTCGTCGAAAGATTTCATCCCTCGGTCGTTAAGGAGCAAGAGGATGCGCAACGGCTTTCGCGCTAGTTGCTCAATCCGTTGCTTGTTTGGTTTGGTTGATTAGGACAAAATTGTATCCCTTAGGAACCGTACATGCACCTTTGTTTGGATGCCGATTGAATATTGTTACAATACGAAATACTTGAAGGCCCACACGCAATTGACTCACCTACATTTTATGCTCCCACCTTTTTGTAGACTCAGCTTCTGCCTCTGGGGAAGCACTCACATTATGATCGAATTACAATGTGCAGGTTTTGTGACCACCACTGATGCTTGCTGTGGGCTGGGCAAGTATGGAGGCCTATTCTATTCATGTGTGTTCTTCCACGGATGGCGTGCTGCGACGCATCGAGCCATGTCTGGTGGGATGAATTCCACCCGACAGATGCTGTGAACCGAATCCTGGCAGATAATGTGTGGTCCGGTGAGCACACCAAGATGTGCTATCCAGTGGACTTGCAGGAGATGGTAAAACTGAAGCAGTAGAGCCAACCTGAATCTCCATTGCAGTTACTTGGTCAACTTCTGTGTTTTTTTTGACAAAGAACCCAGGCACAGCGAAATGTATATGTGGAGAATTACAAAGTTATCATACCGATAGACTTGTGGGATTCAGATAGGTCAGGTTACCAGCAAGTACGACATTGTCATGTTTGTTCATACGTAAATGCAACGCAAAGGATCTGTATGGCCAAAGTGGAACAGATGCATAGATACAGAGCATGTTAGGTGACAAAAAGGATTGTTGAATTGTGTACCCGACGTTCCTAAATAGATTCTGACAAAACTTTGTTCTGTTGTGGTTCCTGCTATTCTGACAAAATTGTTTTGGCAAAATCTTAAATGTTTTCCAAGTTTCACAACTGGACTTCGGTGGCTACATGTTGTTATAAGCTGGTACCACCGATCATCCTTGTTGATGCAAACACTACTTTTACCATATCCTACAGCATTAGTTAATAAGAAATCACTTTACATACCAGTTTACAGCCTCAATGACCAAAGGAAAAACAAAGTGAGGAAGGTTCTCCATCATTGTGTACAATCATCCTCTCAAGTGACCACCTGCTTACAACAACCTTATAGTTTGTTTAGATACCGATTTGCACACTGTCCTTCAATGCCGGGCTCTTCGTTACCAAATACAATACACCTAAGTTCAACCCCAATCCCAGATCTGTATCTGCACCTTGAGGAGGTTGCTGCATGTCTGAGACTTGAGACCTCAGATACTTGTGCTGATGTCTAGCAACCTGAGCTAGCACTGTCCCCATAGTTTGGCCATGCCCATTTATGAGCAATATTAAGAAAGAGCATGGAGTGCATCCAAGGGTGCTACAAGGCTACAACTCTTCATCGCCAACACCAGAGTTCAAAACAAAGCTGGGGAATGCCATGGTTATGTCCCTGAATAGGAAATTAATGTATGAGCACAACACATCACAGTGTGGGATAAACTATTGTGCAAGTAATTGGAATGTAACCCTTAAAGTATTCAGGCAAGCATTTTTATAAACTTAAAAATGTAAATATACTTACTTAAACTTAAAGTATGGAAGAGTCATGTTCTTCAGCAAAGCTGGGTTTTTACTCGCGAACGCTTTCCATTCATCAGGATCAATCTTCCCGTCACCATTTAAGTCTGCTTGCTGGAATGTCTGTCAAAACTGAAGTTAGCATAAATCCATGTGTCGGCTACCTCATAGTGTGAACGCTTCTTGCGCCACAAGAAGTGATTTCGACATGAAACCTGCGTTTGTGAAGGAAATGAACAGAAAGTAACATTTCATCTGGATGCGCAGTACCTGATCCACAATTTGTTCAACAGCGTCATCAGAAAGAAACAGATCTGATTCATTCAGAATAGCTGGTCGGATACTGGAATCTACTATTCAAAATAAAATTAGAGGCGAAAGACAAATCTTAATTACTCGATTATCTCTGTTTCCTCAGCTCTTCCCTACTCGGCTTCCTTGATTGCCTTTAGCTCAGACAGCAGACTCTTTCGCCTATAGCTGACGATTTAGGGGGAAGTTTGATAAGAAAGTTGTTCCGCGTACTATGAGTTTACTAGACTAGCTACTGTAAATTGCTATTCTAGCACATGTGCTTCTAATAACAGTCAATTAGAAAGCACTTTCTATAATGATAATTTGATATGAGAATATCATAGTAGCTCTAATAAGATCTTATCATGCTAGGGCTTCTGCTACTGGTTCAGATGCGGGAAGATGTCTGGCGGGTACAGGTACTACAGGAAAAATGACTACCTACCGACCCCTCGACCTATTGAAGTAGCGCTCACTCGCAGCCCAACAGTTCCTTCGCTTACACCCTAATCTTAATAGCCCAGCCTCCAAGAGAAGAAATAGCACCAACCGCAACAATGGTAGCTAGAATCGATACAATGGTAGCTAGTTTCAGGGAAGCTGCTTCAATGGAAGTTGGGTTGCTTAGTTTTGCTTTTGAGTTCGATTTGAACTAGTTTCCAAGGATCTACACTGGGCTAACTTGAATCTGTTTACTTGACTTCTATTTGAAACTACTCCTCATCCTAGGTGAAATGATTTGGTGTTGTTCAAAGAAATGCTTCGAATTCGTTTGGTTTAGGGTCGATCCCAATAGCCTGAGTTCTTTACCGTGAACCAGCTATTCCTTCTTATTGATGCACTGTGAAAGCAGAATCCCTTTTCTGACTTTGTCTAATCCCTAGGAAAAAGGCCAGTCTCAGGTCAACAAATCCTATCCTAGTCAGACTGACTTTGCAGCAGATTCCATGGCATCGGACGCATAGGCATTCATTCTCTCACAATCATCTGACTCCGAACCTTGATTTGCTACGGGATATGACCTAAAATGAAAAGCATTTACCTGTGGGTTGCCAGCTTCCTTCAAAAGAGCTTCTTCTTCGTCCTCTATCTTGTTTTGCTAAACGACATAAGAAAAGCTCTTATCAACCAGATAGTATAAACATAAGTTAAAGTATGAAACCTGGAAGCTAAAACACTAGCATTTCATAGAACCACACTATACTTTACCACCACAGGGAAGAACTATACCACCACAGGTAAGACTTGACTTTTATTGTATAATAGAAGGGATTCAAAATAGAATGGTATTAGTATAATAGTGCGTTGCTTTACGGTAGTACACGAGTTAAATTGGTTACGGTGGTACACCTGTGAAATATATAAATGTTATGGTTGTACACGAGTTCCTTATAGGTGTTTAAGACCGATTACGTCGGTTACACGAGCGGTAGCTAAAATGTTTTTCAATTTCACTTAGCTTGGTTACAAGCCTGGTAGGTACTACAGCGGAAATACAGTTGGTTTCACGTTAATTAGGTTATCTTGGTGGCAAACAAGTGCTTGGTAGGTTAGGTACTACGACTGAAATGGTTTATGATGGCACATACAGTACATTTAAGCTGTAGTACGTGGGCCTACTGTGGTATTGGATGTATTGGTTGTTGCCGAGTCTATGCTCGACCGCGCTCCCTCTCAGAATAGAGATCACGTTTCCCTTTACCCACCCAGAATCTGAAGTGAGTGTGGAATCTATTCTGCCTATTGGCAGATGGCTCTCTATTATCTTTATCTTATTAATGGGTCCCCATTATATTAATAAATATGAGTGTCAGGCTTGCTGTACTGAATCTCTTTATAGTCTACCTGTCAAGCCCAAGATAAGGGCAGGGCTGGGTTTATTATTCAACTATGGAGATGAGGATTTAGCCATAACTTGACATTAGAATTATTGAACAGAACTCGATCACCCGAGGAAAGCGAATAGAGCTAGTTGCCAAGGTAGCTGGGTTACGAGATATCCTTTCGTACAACGGCACAGCTCCTCAGCAAATCTAATCCCAATACGAATTCCAGAATAATGCTATAACGGAGCCATCCTTTCCAATCGAATCTGTATCCTCTGTTTCGATGAAAGCTATCCCCACACCAGCCTCAAGAAAAATCAGAAGCTATTCTATTAGAGTATGATAAGGAAAGTCAAGCGGACCCGTACCCAGTAGTAGATTTCCTTGAATGAGGATTCTCGGGCAACAACGCATATGACGAGCGATAGGTCAAAGGCACGCCCAAAGGCACATTCTTTTGAGAATTCAATAGGGTGCTTCGGAAAAGGTTTCATCGTCTTTAGCGGCATAGGGTCAAGTTGTAGAGTCACCCTTGCTTTCGTCAGAAGTCATTCCTTCTTTCGACACTGGGTAAAGACAAGAAGGCGGCTTCGGTAAAGAAAGAACCGACGGGAGAGAAGATGGCCTAGCTCGCGGGGAGAACTACTGAAACAAGAAAAGGTGGCCGGGCTTAGAATGAGGGGAAGGAAGGAGTCGAGGTGGAAAGTTGCTCCTGCTTTTTTGAATATGTAAAGGGAGGATCTTGGTTGCTCTGCTCTCTCCATTCCTATGAGAAAGGAAAGGTTGGCCAAGCTAGAACATCTATAGTGACAGACGAGGGCGAATCGTAACTAGAAGAAGGAGACTACCTCTGCTTCAAATCAATAAATTGTGGGGAGCTTTCTGGCTTGCAGTGCCTGGCCTGTTCATACTAACTAACAGTCATGATATTCAAGGTACGTATCTTGATAAGATCAGGCAACGGAAAAAGCTTGGCTCGCGAAGGGTAATGGACAGAGCCGGCTTGGTTCGGTGTATATTCTGTTGGCCTGGCTGTCGAGTACTTAAAAGTATCAATACTTCAGATAGAGTTCATATTATCTTAAAAAGCAATAGAAAGAAGAAACAGAATCAAGCCATGCTGCTCTCCTTGATAACTCCTTTTTTCCTGCCCAATCTAGCAACCCACGGAGCGGTAGACAACCGAGGCAACAAAGGCCTTAGGTTTTAATGTTTGATTCGACTTCTAATGAGCTTTCTAGCAGAACTATCTATCAAGGCGGGAGAACGTAGTATCTGCCATTTCTGTTGCGATCTGCCCTGTCAAGATATAGAACGAGGTAAGTCTCGCCTTTTCCTCAACTATGAACCATGTGATGTTCCATTCTTCAGCTATCAAACCCATTCCCAACTAGCTTGCTTCCGGAAGCCTACCTACATCAGTTTGCTAGAAAGAACTAACAAAAGAGTTTCTTTGGTAAATAGGAGCCGTTTTTTCTTGCTCTCGGCACATCTGCGCTAGGGATTCTTCTCTACCTTCTTGCGTTGAGTCAACTCTTTCCTAGGTGTAAAAGTTACCTACCGAAGGAGGCAGAGTGATGAGAAGTGTGGACTGGGCCAGCCTTGTTGGAACTCTATTTTTCCTTTCTCTGGAGCTTCCACATAAGATAAGACTCAAGAGCTATAAGCTAACCTTGGGGTTCCTTATAAGCATAAGCACTTGTCTTCTTTCTAACATCACCAGGTGTCAAGCCACCCGTTTCTCTTCCTCTATCCTTCTGTACGAGTTATCCGGTGCTTAGGCTTGGATTCCTCCCACCTGAGCATTCTACTTCCCCCTATTGGCTTACAACTCTCGCCCTCTAGTTACATACTATCTTCCTACTGTGGATCACCATCTTGACAGCAACCTTTCCTACCTTCATGCGGGAGCCTTGATTTAGTACTCGGGCAATGCCTATTGCTCTGTTGCCTAGAAGTCTCATACATATGTATAGGATCTCATCCATATTATCTTATAGGAAGAGTAGTAACTACCTGCATTCGTATATTCAAAAAGAATAAAGAAATTCCCCGTGCCGGTTGCCGTTTCTGGTTCAAGGAAAGGGGAAGTGTTCAGTTGATAAAAGGGGGGTTTCACTCATCGGCGTAATTCCCTTGCATTGGTGTGTGAGAATTGGTGCCTAAGGCTAGCTTGATGCATTATGGAAGATCGGGTTGGGGCGTACCCCCGGTGGAGCATGTAGGTAGTGAACGAGGATTTCCTTCCGTTAAGCTATGACTACTGAGCAAGCTGATCAAGAGTTCTTTACGGCGCAGATGTGTGTTAGGTTTCCTAAAGGTTCTCATTGATAGTGGGGCATCTCTAGGAGGGAGGCTTATTTCTATTCTCAACAAATGGATATCCATTCTATCTAGCCGAGGGAAACAGCCTTCCTGAAGGTAGCAAGTTTCTTTCCTTCCGGCCAAGGAGAAAGAGCAAAGTTTCCACCTCATCCGACTCAGAGCTCTCAGTGACTTCCCCCATAGCAACGGGAGATTATCACCCCATAACCCTAAAGGAAAAGGAAAGAGTAGTCGTTTTCAAAAGTAAGTAAGATGCCGGGATAAGAACTGTGTGATTTCAGCCTTATAAAATATCTGTCAAATGGGTCAAATGTAGAATTAGATGTGTAAGCAAAGCTCCGATTCAGAAAGGAAAGGTATGTGGGTAGACATTGAGTTAGAGATTGAATGAAGGGGCACACTAGAGAAAACCAAGGACAAGTAGCTAGTTGACTAACGCTTTCGAGCACGTACGCTGGCGCTCTTTGATAGAGCATTATCTACAACCCTGAAGCGAACTATTCAAAATAAATCTAGCAGTCTCTTCCAGCAATGAATTGTAGCAGGGCTTGGTCTCGAAAGGTATAGATACCACCAGAAGCTTGGAAAGAAGAAGGAATGTCGACCTACCGCTCCGTGGGCTTTGAACCTTGCTTTTCTGTCAAATTCACAGACGCTATAGCTGTGTAAAAACAGTACTCGATTTCTCACTAGAAAAAACAACTGTCTTTATTGTTGTGTGCATATTAGTCACTGATTATAGCTTTGAATAGGACAAACTACTTTAGTAACTCTTGACTATTGCTTGAAACAAGCGTTGAAGCAATGGAAAGAAGCGAACGGTTAAGCGATAGGGTTAGAATGCAGCAAGTGTCCAAAAATAAGATATGCCCGGTGAAATTATAAACAAGGCTGAGGAAGGATTTCGTACTGCCACAATGCTATTGATAGAAGGAAGCATGAATACCGAAGGCCTACCTAGTTGAAATAGGAACAGCTATAGCAACAGCACTCTTCCTCCTTCAAAGGCAAGCACAAAGTCCAACAGAAAATAAACTCTGCTTCTATTTCAACGTTTCTGCTCAATGCGTCGTAAAACTGCTGAACTGAAACCAAGAGTTTCTGCTGAATGATTTATACCTATAGTTGCTTGTCTCTCTGGCTCAAGTGCTTACTTATCAATAGACTGAATCAAACGTTCTGTTTGCAGGATTCAAAACAGTTGCTTCCTCCACCTTATAAACTTGCCTACGAATGCATGTTGGAAACGAGGATATGAGCGCTGAATTCTTCTTTTCCGAGGCTGATTCTTCTTACCTGACTCCCCTGTTTGTTACAACTGATGCCCCGCCTATAAGCAGGTAGCTTGTGAGCTATCGATCAATTGTGAATAATAGAATTGGATCTTATTCACATAAGTCTTTCATTTCGTACATGTTTTCAAGAAAGAAATTAGGACAACCAATTAAGCATTGGATGAGTCAAAGGCTTCTTCGGGCATTTCCAGATCAACTAGGACAAGACTCAATAAAGTCACCAATGTTGCTGCTTGCTTGACTTTGCTTTTTTGAATCTACTTCTTTGCTTGTCTCGCCAATGAAGATACTGCATCATCTCTATACTAGCTAGATAACCAACACTTTGCTTCCCATTTCTTTTGCCTTTGGTAGAATTAGATCGATCTCCCAATGCTTATATATGTGGTGCCCCATAGTGATGAATGGAGCAAAAGCTAGGCAGAATTAGGAAGCATCAGCCCGGAATGACCCCAAGACTTATTTGCTGGAATCATAGCCAGCCAATAGAATTACTCTATGAATATAGCAGCGGTGACGCCATGGATCAAGGAAGAAGGTTTTGTCTTATCCCAGCAGCAATGAGAGCCTATTTCTTCTCCTGATGTGAATACACAAACCCCTATAGCGTCCGACACCCACTCACATACCCTAGAAATTCTTGTTGTGGGGCAAGTTAAATTTGATATGCCCCAGAGGTCTTCGAACCTTGGTATTTCGAATCAGATTGATAGCTTTTTGAATGGCTGCGGTTCCGGGAGTCAAGTCTTTAGTTTACAGGTTCTACATTAGGTTTACGAAACGGATACCTATCTACACAGCAAGCTTCTTCAAACAGGTCATTGGACATCACCCTCACTTCTTCTAGCAGGAAAGCGCGTTAAGAGGTAAATCGTACCTCAAGTCAAAGGGCCTCGTTATAGTTGGAGGCAACACAACACACGCTGAACTCAACTTGCCTATTTTGTGTAACTGGTTGAAACTACTAATTTCCAGTTCATCTTACGATGGTATACGGTGACGGGCCAACCTTCTATACTAGTGTGCAGGAGGACGAAGCAGAAATTAGGAAGCCCTACACTTCAACCGGAGTTCACACTCGAACTTGGATATAGCAAATAGATCAAATAGGCTCAGAGAGATACGGGGCATAATCAAAGAAAAAGAACCGTTGGAGTGGCAATACAGCTAGATAGATAGAAGGTCTGATTCTAAACTCAGTCTGATCTGTCACACACCACCAGCCATAAACAACCATTCCAGATTCCCAAGATGAAGTGGAAAGAAAGAGGATGCATTCAGGATCTCATACTTCGAGAGCTCAACAGCTGTTAGGAACGTCGAGGGCTTTGATTCTTTTATTTCCTACCCAACATAGGCAACACTAGACTGATCAGACTCAAAAGACTACGCCTTGTCTTTTTGTCCTAAACTCAGTCTCCATATTAAACTGTTTATGCCCTCCATAGCCAAAACCACTCACACCAGTTTTGCCTAGTAGAGTGTACGATCAAAGTGAACTTTTTATGCCAGCCGTAGTAAAAAGTCCTACTTTCCTTCGCACATCCGTTTTCTTCTTGCTTGGGCAAAACCAATAAATCTGTATTTACCTAGCGGGAACTACTTTCAAGATTCAAGTTTGTAGTCCAGCCAAGGGCAAAAGCAATAAAGCCTGTTTTGCCTTAACAAGTTCGTTTTCAAACGAAACATTTTAAGCCAGCCTATAGCAAAAGCGCTACTTTCTCCCCGTATTGCTCCTATCGTCCAGCTTTGTCCTTTCGGTACATGAAGACAGGAACCCAAAAACTCTGAGGAGCTTCACACTTGCTTCCCATCCGCACCAATGGAGTCTTATTTTCCCAATGGCGATCGAAAGGAAAGATCTCTCGAGTGAGCTTGTCTCTCTTGTAGTCGACAGGCAGGTCAACCCATCATGAGGTATACTTCTGCATTTCCAGTTGAACTTAAAGCATCGGATGTAGTGTACGATGGGAAGAATTCAAGCCTTTTGGCGAAGAAATGTGGAGACAGCAATCGAATCTAGAAGAGGCAGTACATGAAAAACAACATTGATGTGTTTTGGTGTCTCGTGCAGTCTTCTTGGACAATTGAGTACAATTACACACATAAATGACTGGTACAAGCAGCTGACACTTTGACTATCTACTATGGGGTAGTAGAGGTGGGTGTATAACTAAGAGTTGAAGTTGTCAGGATTCATTGCTAATTCACAGCCTGAAAAACCAATAGTAGAAGTAAAAAAACGAGGCATATGGTAGAATACTAAAAGAAAGTAGGAAACACCGTGTTTTTGTCCTACCTTCCCCTCGGTAGACTTTCCAATTGTATGATCACCATATGGCAAAAGTCAAAAATATCTTTTGTGATAGAATGAGCACAAGCAAGATGGATGGAGTTGTCAGCTAACAAACAAGATGGAATATTAAGATAAGCCCTCCTCCCCCTTAGTACGAATAAGAGAAAGGGCGATTTCGGCACTGGAACCACTCCCACTCCAGTGCGTGCTACTTCTCTCCTCTTTTCATTCTAGATAGAGAGAGCAGCCTCCTCGGCCAGCGACTGCCTACCAATAGAAGCGCTCTTCCATCCATACCGCCCCTTAATCCAAATATAGATCTACAAGCCCCTTCCTTAGGTAGGAGTGGGCTCTCGCTGCAAGAGGGGGAGTATTTCTCGAATGAAAATTCCCTGCGCGAAAGTCCCATCATCGTTGGGTGGCATCTGGGATCTGATATGTGGGGGTCAGAGTGAGAAGATGGTTTTGGCCACGGAGTTGAGTTCGGAAGAATCCTAGTTTCTTTTTTTTTGATGGAACACCCGCTTGCTAACTGACTTTTGTCAAGCCCGTCTCCACGAGATCTATTTTCATCCGAGGGAGGGGCAACGTCCCAAAGCTGGACTTCCCGCTGGAAGCTCCCTATTCTGAGTGGTTGATAAGCCTGCTCATACGAGAAGAGCCCTAGTTTTTTCGGAACCACACAATTGAGAGTGGCCCGATGCACCGGAGCCGTGTGACCAGCCATGAACAATCGATGCGTCTGCCAAACTACTTCAAAAAGGAAAACACGAGCGAAACCAGTAAGTAGTTGCTTTGCTTTGGACTGTGATTTCGTAAGCGAATTGCTTTAACACTCCTCTTTCAATCAAAGTTTTGGCAGACCAAAAACTCGTTATTCCACGTTAGTAAAGGAAAGAAAAAAAAATAGCAATCGAGTAGTTCAAACGAGTATAGATTTATACAGGTAGACATCAGGTTAGTAGAACAGATAGAGAAACGAACTAAAGGAGAATACTTAATAATACGGCGAAACATTTATACAAAACACCTATCCCGAGCACACGCAAGGGAACCGTAGACAGGCAAGTGAAATCCAATCCACGAAATAAATTGATCCATGGACGGCACGCACCGTTGTGGTAAAGGTCGTAATGCCAGAGGAATCATTACCGCAAGGCATAGAGGGGGAGGCGCGCCTATACCGTAAAATCGATTTTCGACGGAATCAAAAAGACATATCTGGTAGAATCGTAACCATAGAATACGACCCTAATCGAAATGCATACATTTGTCTCATACACTATGGGGATGGTGAGAAGAGATATATTTTACATCCCAGAGGGGCTATAATTGGAGATACTATTGTTTCTGGTACAAAAGTTCCTATATCAATGGGAAATGCCCTACCTTTGAGTGCGGTTTGAACTATTGATTTACGTAATTGGAAGTAACCAATTAGGTTTACGACGAAACCTAGAAATCGATCACTGATCCAATTTGACTACCTCTACGGGATAGACCTCAACAGAAAACTGTTGAGTAACGGCAGCAAGTGATTGAGTTCAGTAGTTCCTCATAGAAAATTATTGACTCTAGAGATATGGTAATATGGAGAAGACAAAATTGTTTGAAGCACGCACAGAACCGGAAGCGCCCCTTGTTTCAAAGAGAGGAGGACGGGTTATTCACATTTCATTTTATGGTCAGAGGCGAATTGAAAGCTAAGCAGTGGTAATTAAGACCCCCGGGTTAAAATAGGGATGTCTCCTACGTTACCCATAATATGTGGAAGTATCGACGTAATTTCATAGAGTCATTCGATCTGAATGCTACATGAAGAACATAAGCCAGATGACGGAACGCGGAGACCTAGGATGTAGAAGATCATAACATGAGCGATTCGGCGGATTTTGATTCCTTTTCTATATATCCACTCATGTGGTACTTCATCATACGATTCATATAAGATCCATCTGTCTAGAGATCGTCATATACATCTAGAAAGCCGTATGCTTTGGAAGAAGCTTGTACAGTTTGGGAAGGGGTTTTTGATAAAAAAGAAGAATCTACTTCAACCGATATGCCCTTAGGCACGGCCATACATAACATAGAAATCACACGTGGAAGGGGTGGGCAATTAGCTAGAGCAGCAGGTGCTGTAGCGAAACTGATTGCAAAAGAGGGTAAATTGGCCACTTTAAGATTACCATCTGGGGAGGTCCGTTTGGTATCCCAAAACTGCTTAGCAACAGTCGGACAAGTGGGTAATGTTGGGGTGAACCAAAAAAGTTTGGGTAGAGCCGGATCTAAGTGTTGGCTAGGTAAACGCCCCGTAGTAAGAGGGGTAGTTATGAACCCTGTGGACCACCCCCATGGGGGTGGTGAAGGGAAAGCCCCCATTGGTAGAAAAAAACCCAAAACCCCTTGGGGTTATCCTGCGCTTGGAAGAAGAACTAGGAAAAGGAAAAAATATAGTGATAGTTTTATTCTTCGTCGCCGTAAGTAAATACGTAACTAGGAATATGGAAAATTGCATTTTTGGAATTTGCAATAATGCGATGGGCGAACGACGGGAATTGAACCCGCGCATGGTGGATTCACAATCCACTGCCTTGATCCACTTGGCTACATCCGCCCCTTATCCAGCTAAAGGATTTTCTCTTTTTTCCATTCATTATTATTCTATTTATTCTGACCTCCATACCTCGATCGAGATAGTGGACATAGGATGCCACTCTTTAAAATGAAAAAAGGAGTAATCAGCTGTGACACGAAAAAAAACGAATCCTTTTGTAGCTCGTCATTTATTGGCAAAAATCGAAAAGGTCAATATGAAGGAGGAGAAAGAAATAATAGTAACGTGGTCCCGGGCATCTAGCATTCTACCCGCAGGCCATACAATCGCGATTCATAATGGAAAGGAACATTTACCTATTTATATAACAGATCGTATACTAGTATTCTCTTAGGACTTGGAAGTGTAGTTGTCTTTCCTTAGCTGCACAGGCAGTCAAAGTAAAGAGCTAGAGGTCGGATCCATCCTCTCCTCTATTAGGCTAGGCTGAGCAGCACTTTGCGCATTCAATACGGCACTATTTGAAACTGGGCTATTTGAACCTGGTCAACAACTTAACTTCTCTTCTTGCAGCTTTGGGTTGATAAGATAGTTGGTTGTGGCTTAACAGAATTGGTACTATGTCCATCCTGATCTGTGACTTTGACTCTTGCTTTGATCCCCACGTTCCATTAGAACGAGTGTAGGAACCCTCTCTTGTCATAACCTATTTTATTTACGAGATCCATTATTCAATAGATAAGCCACTTCTCTTGGTCGTGGGGGAACTATGATCGATTCTATACCTAATATAGATATTGAATGAAGGTAACACAGAATGAAATAATGGTTTATAGCAGCCGTTAAGTACCCGTTCTTTCCTGGGCACCGCTAATCGGAATACAACAACCGTACCATTTTGTGGAATAGGAATCCTCACATCATAAACAGCCCAGGGTTTAGTTGTTTCCCCGGAATAGGCCTTGCTCAGAGGATACGAATCGAAAGCCAGTCTTCGAATGTGCTTAGCCAGGATAGAACCTTTTTCTCGAAGTAGAGATGGTCGAAGTTGCCGTTGAAAACCTTACCGTTGTAGGATCTACTGCCGTCTACTACTATTATACTATACGAGAATTTCCACCTTGTTGAAGATCTGGTGGTGCTACCCGAAGACTTAAATGAATAGCCATCGCTGTTAAGAACAACCGATGCCTTATGTATGTGTATTGGATCCGCTCTTCTGTTAGCATGAACACATGAATGAGATTCTATTCCTCTTCCTTATTCTTCAAAAATAGAAACCCCCCACCCTCACCCCCCCAACCTAGGTGCGGAAGTCAAATAAATCCTTGTTTGTACATCGCTGAACTTACATACCCGGGCCCGGCTCAACACATTCTTTTAAAACAATCGAATAACGGCTTTTCCATGACTTGGCCATTCAATCTTGTGAACTAATCGAGACCGAAATTGGATAAAGAGATACAAAGGAGAGGAATACCCAATCGATGAAAGAACATGAAACCCTTCTGTTTCTATAGAGGTACGGGAAACGGTTGGGGGCAATAAAGTAGGTGAAGTGGTTGGATTTTGCGAGCTGTTCCAACCACTGCTGGATGTGACTCCAAGAGCCGAACGAGAATGAATACCACACAGAAGAGTCAAGACCGGGCTCCCTAATAGAATGTTTAACCGATCCATTCCGGATCGATCGAATTGGTACGGAAGTTGTAACATGGGAAAAGCACAGAAAACACGACTTATTTGAATAACCCGGTGACCTACCAATTGTAGAAGTAGGATTTTTGGCAAGCAATAAGCACTTAAATAATACAATTCGAGTGTACCAGATTCTTTATCATTTCGAGGAAAAGGTTCGGGAGGAAAGGGAAACAACAGAGAGATCCGAATCGAACCTAAATGGAATGACATGAAAATCTTTTTCAAAACCTATCATTAAGGGCGTGACGACGATATACGAGAGGAATAAAAAAAAACTCGTGATTGGTGTGGAGGGGAAGATCTGCTTATGAAATTGTTCAAGAAAGAGTCGTCTCATTTCCTTATTTCTTCGTTCTTTCGAATTCATTCACTTCGACGGCTGGCGCTACGCTAGCTTTGCGTGATTAGCTCCGACAGAACAGGTACTGCATTTCCTTAGTTGGATCCGCTCTTTCTCTCTCGTGCAGCTTCCGGCTATTTATTCAGTCGTCAATCAGCATTGATCCGGGTAGTTAGTCAGTCTCTCTCTTTTTTCCCGTCCTTCTCTATCTATGAAATTCCTAATTAAGGGAGTTCGCTTTCCAATATATAAATGTTCATGCAAAGCAACAAACGAAATGCAAGAACTGTCACGCAGAAGTCACACAGTATGCTGATCGTTCTGAAATGATCAAAAGTATGGGATTTCATAAGAGATTCATACATAGAGATCTAAACTCATGGAAGGGCCCGGCCAGCAAACGAGATCTCTTACATCCAAAGGACCATGCCAATCGAAGATGAACCATTCACCGAGCCGAGTATGTGCAAGACAAGACACGGCTAGATAAGTAAAATAGAAGATATTGCTTTTACACGAGCAACTCTTTTCTTCATGTAGGTACAGCCCACTTTCCTTTGATGAAATGCGAACACAAACTTCAGGCATCCAAGAAAGAAGTAAAGATCGAAATCGAAGCATTGTCATTGGGTTGAAGATCAATTCATATCGACAAGACTTTCCATTCATCTTTTTGTTGATATTTGGATTCCGTTTTAAATAAAGTCATCTTGTAGTTTAAAATCACCTTTAGAATAGAATCATCAGCCTCTGTCCCTACACTGACTCACTTATCCGGGATCGATCCTCACTATGGTCCTTTATTTCGAAACGAGGATAGGTCTCTCGCGGAACGAGGTGTAGATGAGAAGAAAGATGAGCGTATGGTCCATACTCACTCGGGTTCAAACTTATTTTGCAGGGAGAAAGAAACGGGTACATGCCTGTAGATCTTCTTCTCACAGCGAGCACTGATTACGGAGCCTGATTCTATATATTATTTGTAGATTATTTTATACTATCTTTTCTTCAAATCATAGTGGGAATCCTATTACCGATACCTAAACGTTTTCTTTGTCGAAACAGAAAAGGAGGGAAATTGGGATAACCGACGACACGAGTTTCCCTTCCGTTCCGTTTCGCTCCACTGTTAGATAGGCAATTCAATAGTTGTTACCGACGAAAGGAGTTCCCCTTCTCTTGGCCAATTGACCTTCAATAAGTCATGACCTTCACTCTCCTCAAGTGAGGAGGGCATATTGTTTGACCAACGAAAGCCTCACTAGTTCCTTCTTCCCGTTCACTATTCCCGTAGCCTGATACGAGTTATTTAGTTCGTGTCTCCTTGTTCTTGGGAAGAACCGAAGGTTCATTCGCGGCACTCGTAGACATAGTTGTATTTCCTCTTCTTTCCCTAAAAAGCTAATAAATAAAAAAAAGAGAAAAGCAGAAGCGAAAGCTCGAGTCGAAGAGTGGAGGTCGCTCGTCGAGTCAATCAGTCCCATTCATTCTTGCCCGAAACAAGTGGGCTATTCATTCCGGTGCCACCTTTGTTCAATCGAGTCCATGTTCTCTATTTCCAAAACCCATTCGTTCACCGACCCGTGGACCAGAAGGTTGCTTGCTTGGAATTGGGCTTTCTAGCTTTCTTTAGTACAATCTTTTTGCGAGAGCAACCCCGGGTTCGTTCCTAAGACTACACTCACAGCTTTCTCTGTTCATGTTCCGGCATAGGGGATCTAGTGGTAGGATAGGGGACAGAGCTTTAGGGCTGCAGCTCATATGCGCGTGGCTCATCATAAGACCTTAGCCTGATGTCCTACCCAAAGACTTCAAAGGTAGTCACAGGACAACCTTTCCTAGTTCTAACTTCCAAACCTATAACTTGGTTTGCTTGCCTGCTTCCTATCTGACCTATCAATCAAAGAAATGTTCTAGTCTAGTTCCGCGATACGAGCTTGACTGTCGCTCTGAGACAGTAGATTTCTTGGTTGGGGTACCTTTATCAAAGGCTCCCTTCCCTACTGATCATACAACAAATGAACGTGGTTAGAAAGATGGCACATCGATCTTCTCCCTGCTCGTGCTGCGGAACGAAGAAAATCCGCCTTCCTTGGAAAAATCATTCCTGACTCCGAAGTATCAAAGGAGACTTGGGTGGCGCCTTCTGAAGAGCCCTTCATTCTGCGACTCAGATAGGCTAGGATTCGTGTCTCAGCCGGAAGGGGTCGTAGGACTGACTCAGACAAAGCGTTAGAAGTACGATCTCCGAATCTATAAGCTTTGGCCTGCCTTCTTCCCTTATCTAATCTCTTAGGTAATAAGAAAGTGATGTTAATTGTCACGCTAAGGAGCTGACCAGTGACATTTCTGTCTCAATTGAAGTCAACCTTACTATACTCGCTTGTAGGAGATCATCGCTCAGAAGGGCGTTCTTTCGCTAGAAAAACAAGAGTTTGAAAGATCACCCACGAAATGGTCAAGACTCCCCTGTTTATGGCCCTTCTATTCTATAGCTATTTATCGACATGTTGTTTCGAATTTGAAAAGGCCTACACACATACCCTGCCACTCGATGTAGGTTTTGCCAGCGATGTGTAGTGGGTTTGTTCAGTAGAGATGGGTAAAGCGCACAAGTATTGGAAGGAAAGTTTAACCCAGGATAAAAAGTCTGTATTGAACTATGATTTGAATTCCTTTCTTATTAGTTTCCAAGTGAAAAATGTTCATTGCCTTGATCAGAGCCTTTAAGCCTTTTAGAAGCGAGCATTTCCGCTGCTTCTATTTTTCCTAAAGCTAATGAACCGAAAGGAAACCCCAAACATACGAACTATTTTGACACGACTTTTATTTCCACTATAAAGAGCGGCATCCCCGTCTCGGTGTCGTTCATCTCTTGCCGGAATATCCTGCTTATATATTTTGCGTGTGTGGTGTGACCAGGGGTGCACCACTAATAGAGAACATGGCCCCAATGGCAGGGAATGCTTCTCGAAAGAAGACCCGTTCTCCATGTTCTTTTCTTGGGCGTCGCTTGACGGATTTGCTTGCATTTCCCTCAGTGAATGATCCAACTTCACAAAGACACCATACGTTGGTGCGTTCCAGCTTTACTTTTCTCTTCGATTCAACCTTGGTATTCTCCTTTCTTAAACTTACTAAGACTATTGCTTTTTCAATGATTCAAAAATCATCCCTAGTATAACAAGCTGTACCTGACCTACTATAGTATTAGACTCAATAAGAAGCTTTCAAAACACCACTACTATATCTAATATGCCCCGCCAGACCAAGAGTGAGGAGGTTGACTGAACCTCTGAGCGAGCTATTAGTACCTTCTTCCTGAAGAGTAGTAGCCTTCATTCATAGCCTGACCAACTCGTTCGTACGCTAGTCAGCTATTCATTTCTAGTCAGGTTGCTATTCCCTTCTATAGAAGGCTTTTGACCACTATCATACATGACTTTTATTTTTCCTTATTTATATAACTAATATAATACTGCTGCCCTTTCACTTGCTTCTGCCTTTTCACTAGAATTAAGATAGTGTCCTCCCTGAATTGAGAAAGAAGAGAGAATACCTATGTGCTGCTATGCCTATGGTCCTGCTATCCGTACGACCTTGGTCTTTGATTCAAAAATACATACTAAGCAAGTAAGCCTGCCTAAAAGCATTTCTTTTTTACACCTCTTCTCTCGATTTGAAGAGATTACACATCACTGCGAACGAACTTATTCACTCCATAGCACATGTTTTCTACTAACAACTTGAGGCTTTGACGTCTCTGCCACGGCAAACAAGAGACTATTTTAGTTGCTCTTTCACTTCTTTGCTTGGTAGCTCAGTATTCGGGAATATGCTATAGATTATCAATACATCTTTCCTTTGCATTGAAAGCCGGCTAGCCTCAAATCCCTACTTGAACTACTTCAATGGGACTAGGTATACTGCGATTGCGGGGTCCCTTATAACTACTCAATCAATGCCAATCTCATATCCGGACTAGGACTCGATGCCGAACATGCATGATTTTCCCGGTTGCGGTGTACATCGTTGTAGTGAAAAGAGGGAAGAAGTGTTGTGTTGTAGGCCAGGCAGATGCACCAACTTCAAGATATGCCACAGCTGCGGAAGAGCTGCGCGTCTTGCTTTGTTTTGACTTGACTTTCTCCCTCCCTGGCTGGCAGGATTCATTCCTTCTTCACCGGCAATCGCTGCGTACACACCTGCCCTATCCCTTGCCCCACTCGGTCTAGCTTCATAAGGTACCGAAAAGGAGATTCTCTGCTTCTTCCTTTATATACTCAGTCAGCACCCGATCGATCTATATCACAAAAGCCTTAACAGAGCATAGCCCCTTGTAAGGAGGACTATCATGAGGAGTAGAGTTCAAGGCATCAATAGTGGTCCTTTCCCTCACCCAACTCCTCGTATACTCATAGAGCTATTTTTCTGGGACGAGAAGAATCAATTCGCCCCGCCTATCAATTATAGGATAAGGTCTTGAGCTACGCTCCGAGCCGGCTATGTGAAACTCTAGAGAGGAAATATATTTCCCTAACTGACCCAGGTGAGAATGAAGAATGGTCGAGTCATATTATGGGATCTAGACCATAACAAAAGTAGGAAGGCTTCTTCGGAAATGAGTGAGTTGATGCATGAGTTTATGTAAGCTGCTTAGGCAACCCATAAGCCTCTTCCTCTCTTATAGTTATCCTTTCCTGTCACTTCCCATAGTACCAATGCTAGTCCCACCCAAGTAATGAAAAGAAAGAAACGAAACTAACTCTAATAGGTAACTCTCCGGCTATATGAGTTTTGTCAACGAATGTCTCTTCATGCATGGTTATAGCGCTTGCTTGTGACTAAGTCACAGAATAGGTGAAAGGAGAATAGCTATGAGGGAAAGATAAGGAGCTTCGGGGTTGGGATTAGTACAGATACGCAATAAGGGAGAGCTTGGGATAGGCTAGATCATTGCTTGGATGTAATGAGTAAAGGAGAATAGGTCACAGTGATCCAATACGCCGGTATTCGTATTCGTGAGGAGAAGTTGTAACAGAAGAAAAGGCACTAGGGTAAGCATCTTGTACTTGAAGCGCTTCTTAGGATTAGGGAAGAAAGTAGGTGTAATTCGAATAGGTATTTTATTTTTCTTTTGACTAGGCGGATTGGCACTAGTAAAGTAGGGAAAGTGCTTAACTTGGGACTATCATGTCTTAGCAGCTGATATGAGTTTTTATTGACGCGAGACTTGTGTGTCCGGATGGATAAGATTTATTCGTTGATTCCGTTAATAAAGAAAGGAAGTTAGGTAACTATATATGAGATAAATAAGTGTAAAGTGGGGTGTAATGAGTTTTTTAGGTAAGACTAGCAATGGGGCTAATACCATCATATGTACTCTGGGTCTTGTCTTGCTCACCACCTGCTTGGCAATTAAGTACAGTATAGCTTGCATTGGTACTAAGGAAAATACCTGGGATAGCTTGTACCATAGGGCTAAAGAGTAGGTATTTATGGATGGTTACTAGGGTAGGGGTTACTTATTGGTATTTACAGTTGATAGGGCTAGGGTAAGCTACTGGAAGTACAGGAAAAGACTAGGTGTATGGCTTGGGACAATTCGACGGAATTGTGCTGTTGCGCCATTTGACCTTATTTCATAATGATGTTCATATTGAACAGATATGCAGAAACTCTAGAATCTACGAGATTTCAATCTATTCCATATCAGGAGCGAAACAGCGAAAGAGACTCATGATCAGAATCCTCGATTCCTTCATGGTTTTGCCTGGAAGTTTAAATGAACTCGCCGTCCTCGGCTGGCTTTTCTATGTAAATTCTTGATTGAAAGACAAGAAGGATTTCAATTCTAAGTTGCTCTTCCCAACACTACTTGCTCTGGATGGGAAAAGAAGGACATTTAGCATTTGCTTTTTACTAGATTTCTTCTACTACAAGTAGAAGCGGAAACAAGGAATTCATAATCACCAGAATAAGTCAGTAGCTTCTTTCTTACAGCTTTTGACAAGGAAAGCAGTTCAGTAGGAGGAATTTATACTGATTATTGAGTGGTTTGTTTCCTTTCGTTTTTTCTTTTTGAAAAGCGGATTTCTGTATGGATCGTAATCCTCTCCTAAGTATCCTCCATTGCAATGAAGGCAGTCCCTATCCTTTTATTAAAGAGGATGCCACGTCCGGTTTCACTAATTCCTATCATTCTTCTCTTCTCGGCTATAGATATGACAATGTTCCGGCCTATCCATTTCCATTTCTAGCTGTAGCTGCATATTCAACTTCCTATTCTCATCCGGCTATCACTTAAGTTCAGCAATGGTCAATGTTGTGGCGCTTTTACACTTCAATTCAGAAATTGCCTCGGCACATAAACTCGTAGGTAGTGTTGCGGTTTCTTCGGTTCGGCTAACCGATGATGGATTGCTGCTTTCCTGAAGGCAATGAATTTATTGTATAAGAACTTGTTTCTGATTTCGCTGCTCGGCTACAAGTGCCGATGAAATCGTGCGCATAAACTAAATAATAGTCTAGTTTTGGGTGTCTTAGGTTCGATAGTGAAGTTATCTAGGGATTGAAAAGGTTGGTTCCACTTGACAGCCCAGTTGTTCATTTCTGTATTTGGATAGGTTTCCTGAAGTATTTGTATTCATCTGAAGAAGTATTTTGATTTATCTTGAGAAACGAAGGGACGAAAGGTTTCGGTTTCTTTCAGTATTGAGCGAATGAAATGCACAAAGACACAATGACTAAACTTCCCTGTCCTTTGAGAATGAAAACTCTACTGCTAAGATAAGAGAATGGAGTATCTTTTCAGATAATTAGATTTCACTATCGGTAGAGAGAAATGAAAGCAATGCCAGGAACAATAAAAAACTTTCCTAGCCTAGTCTTTTAAGATAATTACAGAGATACTCTCTCTATGGGGCCCATTCACCAACAAAAGCAGTAAAAGAAGGCTGAGAAGCATCAGAGGAAGTCAATGGCATAGGCAACTTGTAAAGGCCACCTTCAAGCTTGCCCTTGAGGAGAATCTTCCGGCGAGACACTCGATCCTTAATTAAGCAACAGTCAGATATAAATTCAAAAATTACCTCGCTCCCCGCCTTGTTAACTGAGAAATAAATACTAAGCAGATTATTTTGAATTGCTGGAACATGAAGCACATTGTTCAATTGCTACGGTCTATTTGATGATGAAAAAGAGGTATTGCCTAAATGATGAATAGAAAAACCTGTACCATCACCAACTTGAATGAGCTCTTCCCCTTCGTAGACCGAGTGGTTGTTAAAATCAGCTGTGATATGAGTGGTGACTTTTTTCTTGAGCGATGACTTGGGAGGACAGAAGGTTGAGGCTGATTGGTTCCTTGATACTGGGGCTTCTACTCACATTGTGGCAGATGTCCTCTCTTAAAATGTTCCTTATACAGGTACGGATCTTTTCAAGGTTGGGAATGATGCTCAGTTAGTTATTACGCACATTGGTACATCTATTCTTACCACCACAGCCATGCCTCTTACTCTCTCTAATGTCCTCTGTGTACCATAAATTCCAAAAAATTGACTATCTTTCTCTTCTTACTTTACTTATCCCTTACATTACTTTACCTAGTAACTTTGAAATAGGCATATCTTGTCTACCTTCCATATACCCTAGCATTTCTACTAGTTGTTTTCTTGCATATATCCAACCTGAAATACCATTGCTTCTTGTAGGTTTTTACTTCTACTTTCTTGACTATAATTACCTATACTTGCCATCCCGTCTTTCTATTCCTTTTGAAAGACAACTTGTGACTGACCCAGCCTTCGAAGCTATGAAAAGACCTATTATGTATAGAGCTTGACATGCCAACTACTATAGCTATAGTAAGTACTTCTAGCTATTCCTACTTGTTTTTTTTCCTACTTGACTAGTGCTGACTTACTTCTTTGCCTATGATAATTCTTATTATTCTCCAAACTGTGGTATCTGAAATGACCCACTTTCCTGAGCAAAAGAAAGCTTACTACAGCACGGTCTTACGTCCAGGAATGGAACATTCCATCTCTTCTTGTCCACTGGTATAGAAAGAATATGCATTTTCTTGATAAACTAGGACATTGAGTTTCTAGTTTTTTGAAAGTACGAAGTCGCTTATGAAGTAGCTACAACTCTTGCAAGCCAGCTAGACAGATAGAAGTTTTATTTCGAGGATTGAAAGCTAGCTACGAGAATGAAAGCAGTGATTGAGTATTCGTTTCTCTCCTTTTAGTAGCCAAGTCAGATTGTAAGATAGCAAGTGAAAAGTTATAAATCTGCTTGGTGAGCAGACGAGTAGTTTGACAAAGCATAAGTAGTTTATAGGGTTTGACAAAGCAACAAAGCCACGAGGCGTATCGAGAGTTTAAGTAGTGACAGGAAGATTGTAACTCGAGTGAGTAGTTTCAAGTAGCAATTGCTTTATCGTAGTATTCGGATGCGTAAGTAGTTTCAGTAGCCGATGTTTTATATTCCCTTTTAGCAGCTCAACTAGAAGATTTAATTCTACTTATTAGGTTTGGTGCTTGCCTAGCCGTTTCCACAGTATTAATTGTTGCTGTTCATTCTCTCTTATACTTCTCAGCTTTCGTAGCTCTAGTTGTAGGTTTGCTTATCTGATTGAAAGAATAGAACTGATATGTCGTTGCACTCCGTTTAACAAGTAAGGAAGTAACAAAGAAGATTGACAGATAGATATAAGATATCAAAGTAGCAAGCGCGGTTACGCGATATCGGGTTTAAAGGGAGCAAGTAGTTTCTCCCATATTAGCAGGTAAGAAGGCAGAATGGAAAGCTGAAAGCTGAGCTGTAGTTTCCTACTTGCTTGTGGTATCTCTTGTATTACGTGACTGTGTCTTGTGTTTGAGGCTGGCCAGCTAGAAGACTCAAAGTATGATATGAAAATAAGAGACAAGGAGTAAGAATGGAAAGCTGTAAGCTGGTTTCGAGACTTTAACCCCAGGCTATAAGTCAGAAAGCCGTGATATTGGGTCTCGTATCAGTAGTTTCAGCAAGCAGTTATCGTACCCACCTTTTTCATTCTGCTTATTTCCTATCAGATTTCAAGTAACAACTAAAAATAGCAAGTCGTGATTCAGTCAGAGTATTAGGCTTGGTTAGCAGTTTGATTAGTTGATCTCAGATTAAAAGCAAGCTCGGTACGGTAGTATCAGGAGTTTGAGTAAGTGATTTATAGAATGCAAAGAAGAGTTCAAGCTTTTCGTATCGAATTGCAGATTGGCTTCTCGTATCGGTACTTTAATTATGGTTTGTCATTCCTCTTATCCGATATCAGTTATAAAGCGGGAGTTAGGAATACCAGATTAAGCTCGTAGTTTCAAGTCAGCTTGGAGTTTCCGTATTGGCTTTTGACTTCTGTCTGCAGACTCAAAGTACGATCTAAGGTTGCAAGGAAGCTACCAGTTTGCGAGTACGGTATAAGATTCAAAGACATAAATTCGATTTGAAGTTGGGTATTAGGATTCTTGCTTTGACGATACCAGATTCGAAGCCGTGATATAAGGTTGTGAGCCAACTATCAGATTGACAGTCAGCTAGACCAGCTCTAAGGATTCAAGTCAGCTATTAGTTTGATCTGCCGATCTCAGAATTTGAGTTTTCAGATAGAATTGTGGTAGCCATTTATAGAGTTTCATTCTCCCTTTGCTTTGAAGTTCTCGTATATTCCTGGAAATCTGGATTCTAGCCGTGATACAGCTTTATCGTTTCAATGCTATTAGCTATAGTATGGAGCAGTCGTTTACCTTGTTTTACCAAGCCTGTTAGAAGGTTCTAAGCCGCAAGTGAAGTGCTCATACCCAAGCTAGCTCATTGAAGTGGTGATTTCGTATCTTGTGTTTTACCCGTGATATTTAGTGTCGCTTATGAGGCTCAAGCAAGAATACAAGTCAGCGAGCACTAGTTATAGCATGTAGTTTATAGTCTTTTAGTAGCTCAGGTAAGGCTTAAAGCTCACAAGTCTTATTCTAAGTAAGCTGCTAGCATAATTCGAGTCATGGCATTGCTTTTTCGTATCTATTAGTCATGGCATTGCTTAGTCGTCTCCGTAGTAGTAAGTCGCTTATAACAATACAAGCTAGCTATCAGTTTGAAAGTAGGTAATAAGAGTTTAAATGCGATATGTTGTTTATGAAGCTTTAGCAGTGCAACTACCATATAAAAGTGGAAATAAAGTGGTTTTTTCGTGAATGCAAGTAAGTCTACTCAATTGCTTAGTCGTTTACGGAGTTTGAATCCCAGCCACAAGGTTCGTTGTCCCGAATGGAAGATTGCCTTTTCGTATCAAGAGTAGTAGTGATTGTAGCTTTCGTTTACAGAGTATTAGCTAGAAGCATGAAAGTAAGAAAGAGGTCTTGTCTTAAAGTAGTGGTTACAATTCTCGTATCCCTTCCTGGTATTAGGCTGTAGTAGTAGTTTCCCTAGCTCAAGTAAGTGAGATAATAGGATTTGTGTAGTTAGCAGGGCAGACTGCAAGTCGGTTATAAGAAGTGAAAGCCGGTTTAAGAGTATTCTTCATTTATGGTTTACCTAAGATTCTTTAGGGTTGACCGAAGGGAGTAACCTAAATAAATAAGATGAGGAAGATACCGATCAAATAGTATCCGACCTATCTCGTTTTTCATTTCTCTAGATTCGCAAAGGAAGCTCTACTATTCTAGTTATTCCTACTATTCTACTATGATAGTTCCTCGGTTCGTTTCTATGGCATAAGAATTGGCGTACAGCGAGTTTGAACTCTCTTCTAATGGATCTCCTTAGCAATAAACCCCATGCTTTTCTTCGTTCCAGTGAGTAACTACTAACGTGTAGAACCAAAGAAGCCGTTGGTCGAGCTACTTCTCGTTCCTTTCAGCCAGCACTTTGTATACCGAGGAGTCACTTCAGTATCTCACTTTGACTCGTCCAGACATCACATATGTAAACAGGTTTTCAAATTTATGCATGTATCTAAAGATGTTGACTTTCAGGCTCAAACGAATTCTGAGATATCTAAAAGGGGCTATTGCTTATGGTGTTCGTTTTCCGCCTTGCTCATCTCCGAGTTTGGTGTGTTATGTTGATGCTTACCGGGCATCAAGCTGCTGGAAAAAATAGAAATATATCAAATACTAAGTGAGCCGTCAGCCTGCAGCTAAGCTAGTCTGCGAGCCGATCTCCTCAATGTAGTTTAGTTCCTGTATAAGCAAGTACTTCGAGCTTTGTTGAAACATTTCTATACATCGTCGATGGATATGCTAAAATGACTGTTGGTGTTACTATTAGCTCATTGTGTGGATACTATTCGTATACGCTTGGTGAAGCAATTCCTCTAACAGATGGTAGCGGTAAGTCTCAATTACCTAACGAAACGCTTTCATCGTTTCAATACTTGCTACCATAAATATTGTTTGCTAAAGAAGAGGTAATGCAAGAGGTCGAGTGGAAGGTAAAGTGCTATAAGGTAAGGGTAAGCCCAGCTACCTATGAGTTGATAATGTGTAAGAGGCTTACTAGGTTATTATAATGCCCATAGGAATAAGTCAGACTGGTTGGCTTTGAAAGGAGCAAGACCTTATTTCCTTATTGTTCACGGCGAATTGTGAAAAGAACATATATGACTATATTATTACACCATGTCGGCTTTTTGCCCATGACACCATGTCGGAGATTTTTCCATGACACCCAGTCATCTACCTTTCTCTCCTACTTGACTTCTCGGATTGACTTGCTGATTCGCCTTAGGCTTATGGCATTTATCCTTCCCTACTGTCTTCCTTGTACAAATCCATCCAATCAAGTCTTTCTTCCGTCCTACGTATCGTTTTCTCTTGGCTAGCTTATCTTCTTCTTTTCTTAGTTCTGTTCTGATTGCTGCGATGAGACTGGCTGGGGATTCTCTTTTTCCTTTGACTACACTAAGAAGGATTTGGCTTAGCTTGTTCGCCAGCCTAGCGACTCTGCTCTTATGAGAAAAGTCCAGTATCGACTCGTGAAATAAAATCATTAAAGCATTCGCCAGATGAAAGGTGACGGACGGAATATTCTATTTATTATAGTAATGGCGATCCATCCAATTAAAGAGAGAAAGTTGGGTTTCGGGTTCGCCTTGAAAGCAATAAATAGGACTAAATAAGGCCGGTTCACCTTTGGATTTCTTCCTATTGAGACTACTTTGGATTTCTTCCTATACTAGTGTTATGGAAGAATATGAGTTCAATGAATTACCTCTACACTCAGACTTTTTATTATAACTCAGGCCCGGGCGGATTAATTGAAGAAAAGAATGGAATCTCATAGGCTAGCTATCCATAGATTGACCTACTTGAATCAGAGGAAGGGAAAGATTCCCCATTGACTTTGAAAGATTCTCTATTTATGTGAGCGACCCTTTTCAATTACTCTTTTATATACTGGTGGGATTACCTCTTTGATACTGGCCCCATTTGATTTAATAGAATATAATAGATTTCGTCAAAAGGATGATATACCATGTACTTTGGGTCTTCTTACCACGGCGACACTTGACTCGTACGGGAAATATCCTTTGTGAGAAAGGAACACTCTCCTCGAGCAAGGCAGACAAGGTTCATATGTTTGCTTATTCAGCACCTGATCCAGTAATTCCTTATCCGTCGTAAGGGATGAAGCAATTTTCAATGCAGTTTCTATTGGATGATTCATTTCATTAGTGGAGTACTTGTCTCGTTCTCACTATAGGCTGGCCGGGGAAATAAAGATCAGAGTCTTGTGGTGATTTTCTTTCTTTATGGAAGTTGCTTCTTTTTGGAGTAGTTTAGACTGGCCAAGTTTCACACAGAACATCTATGGGTAGGGGCTGAGCCTTGAATGATATTCCTTAGCACTAAAGTGAAGCTCGATGGAAGCAATTTTCTTGCGGTGGACTACTTTACAGGGAAAGGCAAAGAGCTCAATATCCGCATGTTCAAAGTGGCACGAACTCGCTTTGGGCTTATATTCTCCTTCGATGCTTGAAGAAAGCTTATATGGGACTTGTGAAACAGAGAGAGCAGAGAGATCCAAAGCAAGTAGGCTCTTTGATGGGGTTGTTCTCGAGTAAGCTGCTCTAGACTCGCTCGAATTCGCTGCTTTTTTCCTTCTCGGCCAACTATTTTAAGAAAAAAATGACTCCAAGCTATTATCCATTGTAGAAGACTCGCCGCGGGAAAGGGAGAAAATGCAAATCGTTAAAGCTTTGATTTCTACTTATAGTATATCTTTTTATATTGAAAGAATAAAGAAGACGATGGCAAGGCACAAGTTATTGCAGTTCCCCGAAAGGGGTTTTGGGCATATCCTCGAGGAAAGCTCTTTCCGGGTTTATCCGTTGGCAGCAAATATTTAAAATTCTTCCCTTGTTTATATATGATTTATCTTTCGATTTGCTGCTTTCTTACGAATTGATAGAGGTGCGTAGCAATCAAGTTATCCCAATAGTAAAGTGCATATTAGGTCAATCATCCTTACTATTCTTCGTATCGAGCTAGAACTCGGTAGTGAGCTTTCAAATCAAAGGTAAACAGATAAGCCACTCGAGAGTACTTCATTTCCTCATATACAGTGTCTTTGTTTTCGAAGTTGATTCCGCGCTTTGAGGATCATTTTGGCATGAGATTGCCCTCTGCCCAATAGAGCTTCGCCTTGAGTTGACCAAAGAACCTGCTATAGTCGATATACCTAGGTTGGTCCGCGACAGCCGGTAACCGGAGACGCCATTCTCAACAATGTTCTAATTAATGACTAAAAGTAATAAAAGAATTCAATTCAAGTAATGAATGACAAGAAAGGCAAAGGCGGGCTATCTCCTTTATTTATAGAGAACCAACCGCGGTTAGTAAATGTGTCAACTGTCTTTTTTTAACCTACCTCATTCATTAACCACCCTGCTATTTATGAAAGTCTGCTTCGTGAATTCTGGCTTTTAAGTAAGCAAGGCGAGTCAGTTCTGTTTGAAGTATAAGCCAGGTAAAACCAAAACAAGTAGGCAAGAGGGCGAATAAAAGGTGATTTACTGGACGAATCGAAGCTCTGCTACTTTAAGTGCTTAATTTAGCGACATAAGTAAGGGTAAGCACCTAGTCATTCACCAGTAGATTAATAAGTATAACTAGATGTATGTGGTAGTTTACCTTAAGTAAGCAAGCATGTTTTAATGATCTTCTCCTGTTATAGAAACTATAGACTAAAAACTACGCAATGCTTGTTAGAGCTTACCTTTCATCATACCTCCCTTTCATCAATATGCCTTTTTTTTTAATATTGTTCTTGGGCGGGTGTTAACATACTCTTTCTTTATAAGCTAGGACATGACAAAGTGTAGCATTACTTACTAGGAGGTTTTGGTAAGGAATAGCAAGTTCGTAAACATACATAGGAGTAGCGGATGCTTACTTGACTATAGGAAAGGATTGATAGGAAGGCTCGCTCTACTTGACTATAGGAAAGGATTGGCTCTAGATACTTTCTTTGTGTTACTCCCGTACTATACTGACTTTGAACATAGTTGGTAACGAACTAAGAATTATATATTTAGATATAGAATATAGTATAAAAGCGAACGAGGTATGGGAATGCTAGAGTGAACCAATGCATGCAACGCTTTTCCACCCTGGCAATGAAACACTGGCACTGAATAGGCAACTGTATTCGAGTTTATGATGTCTTTCTTTTTCCCATTTCAACCAGCTAAAGTATCGAATTACTTCCAAGCGGATGGATTTGCCGTAGAGTCACGTTAAGAAAAGTCTAGCTTGTCACAGGTAAAGGAATAGGACTAGGTCGCTGGATTTCGGCGGCATGGGAAAGTAGTAAGCATGCACACGACAGGAATCAGAAGAGTAGTCGAAATCCATAAGTAGAATGGTATAAGCGAAAAAGCAAGAGGCATATAGCTTAAGGTTGTAAGGTAAGCTGCTTTGAAGCAAGAAAGAGGCGCGGGGTCAAAAAGAAAAGTTCTATATCTATCTAGAAAGGTCTCTGGAGTCCTTACTTTAGGAGGAAATACCCAAATCAAGATCATGCCGAATGCAATGAAGGGAAAAAATGCTAATGAAGAAGGCGCCGTTAGAACGATGAAATAACCCTGCCTGGCCCACAGTCAGAGTCAGAAGGAAAGTATGAAGTGTAGGATGTCCAAATCCGCGAGTGATTGAACAAGCCTAGAAAAGAAAATTCAATATGTAATGAACTGAAAGCACGAAGTATAATGGAAATGAAGGAAGGGTCGACTCACACTTGCGAGAAATGTCGCCACGGAGACGAGAGAAAAAAGCTTTGGGACGAACATTTCTAGGAAGATGATAACTTTCGTATACACCAAGTGAACCACCACCCCCATTTGTTTCATGTTACCGCGGAACACCACGCCCCGCTTTTACGAGTGGCAACGTAGATCTTAAAGCTCAGGCACTCACTTTTTCACATTTCCAGTTCTCCTCCTAAAGAGCACACCATAAAATAATGCAAGAAGACCTAGGAGTAAATAGTAGAGTGGGCCCCGTATTCTTCATGGGGAGAGTCCTAAGTAATCAACGCTTAGCAATAGGATCTTTCTTTGTTAGTGAGGTGTTCCTTCCTCCCCAAGGGGAAAGTTGTAGACCAGTCTTCGTACAAGGAGGAGAGGCTTTTTGCGGCTATTCTTGATCTGATCCAGGGCATCCAAGAGCATTAAAAGGCTCTTATTCCCTATGGATCTGCAAATCAAACTGTCGGTAGCGATGAAGGCAGCACTCTCCACCGTCCATACCCATCTTAGCAGGAGGGCAATATTGTGGGTTTGTATGTCAAGTATGCCAGCGTCCCCAAATCTCCTAGGTAAACACACTTTGTCCCAAGGGCAGTGTCGACCTGAGAAGGGGCCTTGTCCAGGCCAAAAGAAGATTCTTTTTAGGCTCTCAATTTGTCGCTATACCCGTGGGATAATGGTAAGGCTTGCATGAAGTATAGAGGCAGTGCGTTGAGGACGGAGTTGACCAAGATAAATCTTCCAGCTAGTCATAGCAAAGGGCTTTCCTATATCCTTCAAGGCGCATTTGTACTGCGAAGTTGCAAGAATGAATCTTTGGCGGGTCTTTTTTTGTACAAGAGGGGGATGCCAAGTTAGGTTATTGGGAGCGTCAAAGGTTTGCACTGGCGCCTTTTAGTTATCCCTTACTTATGAATTGCATGCTTCATTCCATTCTGTAGTCAGTCAATGCCGGTGAATAAACATAATGTGAGATAGCCATTTATTAATTGTCCAGGGAATCTTTTCAGTTAAGCTCAATGAAATGAGAATAGACTGAGGCTGAAAGGATAAGGGCACCCAGCTCTGTGTTGATTAGCTTATTTCAGACTCAAGCTGATAATTCATTTACAAAGAAAGGTGGTGGCCCATACGAGATTTCATAAGGCAAGCCCGGTAACAGACAGCTACGGAAGAGATAGTGGAAGCATCTACTGAAAGCGATGCACTCACATCAAGCAAAGGCAAAAGATAATATGTGCAGAGCTCAGCTAAGGAAAGGGCTGGAAAGCCTAAGGAAGAAGCCATTTGTAGCACTAAGAGGAAGATGTCTCACAACCCGCCTACGGATAATACATGCCTATATAGGAATGAAGCATGCATAAACTCGTAAGTCAATAGTGAATTTGGTTGCATCGAAGGCGGATAAATTAAATAATGAGGGCCGCCCGCAGATGATAGCAATTCGTCTTCACTAAGAGCTAACGACTAGAAATCTAGCAAATAGGACGCTTTGTCAATTGAATTAGTAAGTTATTCTGGTCTAGAGGGTGTTCTTCCTCCCACTCTAGAGGCTAAACCAGTTAGAAAAGCGTCCCCCGGGAGTTTCGCTGTAGTAGATGACGTTCCTGGTACTAGTAGTCCATAGAACTAAGATTTGCATGCATGGTGGGTAACAGCATTGTATCTATCTTTTGCAGTCTGTAAATACGTATCCCAAAGTTGTAGATTCAGCTTCTTAAGGGCTGGGTGTCAAAGTCCTCAGTAGGTGGTTTGGTCCTTCAAATGCCTATCTGTTGTAGTAGTCCCCAAAGGCGGAGCTTTATTAGTTGTAGGTGGACGGACCTCAAGTCCTTTCCTTTCTCTAACGCTAATACCGCGGCCTGTCATGATTGCTGTCAAAGATGATGGCCATACTGTAGTCATAAGATTGCGTGTCGTGTCGTTATTCTGTATCGTGTACAGATTCTCATATGTGTTGTCATTCCAGTACAGCTAATCCGTGAACAGCTAACCATCGTACTGTCAAAATGGGATAGGTTCGATCTATGGTCATGGAAGGCCTCCTAAAAAGATCTACTAAATTCATCGAGTTGTTCCAAGAATCAAAGCGCCCAGTTATTAAGAAAATCCCTTGTCGGCTTTCCGTGAAATATTCGTTTGGCCGAGGACTTCAAATACGTCGTAAGCTAAACCCGTACTGACGAATAACCAACCCGCAATGAATAAGGAAGGTATAGTATATGCTATGAATAACCCAGTATCGAATACTGGTAATAATATAAGCAGAAGAGCGTTCTCCCGTGCTTCCAGACATGCCTGACTCCACCAATTTTGATTCAAAAAGGGGACCTTCTCTAGAAGGGCGGGAAAACTAGACTATATAAGAGTTGATACATAAACGCACATATAGTAAGTATTTTTATCTTCCTGCGAGACAGTTCTTTTCGCTGGAGAAAGAGAACACTTCTTTTCACAGGATTTCTGTAAGAATCAATAGGGGCCGGGTATTGGTTACCAGCTATCGGAACACAGTAACGCCTTTGTCTCGCTTTCCATCGAAAGTTCTTTATTATCCCTTAGCTACTAACCCCTTTCACTCTGCTTTTGGTAACGAACTTACGAACAGTCTTTGCTGAGATGATAGGCCCAGAGAAAGTAGGGAAGTATTGCTCGGCACGCTTTACCAACAAGTAGTGAGTCCGCCCCTATTCAGAAGCCGGGTAAGAAAGGTGATGTATCAGGAGTTACGGTTGGAAAGCAAGAACTGAAGTTCAATCAGTTCTTCTGGATGATAGGAATCTACGCATAAGAAATGGTTGCTGCTTGCTCAATCTTAGACTCCCTGGCAACGTGCCATCAAAACCAAACCCGTTCCGTCTTATGTCCGTCGACCAACACTTTCTAAGCAACACTTCTAGAGCGATGACAAGCGCAGTGGATAAAAAGGTATGTTTATAGTGATGATTTTCATCATCAACCCGGAACGATAGTGGAGGAGAGCCCGGATGCAGAGAAGGATGATGTACTAGAGATTAGGTTAGCTAACTAAAAGAGGGAGCAGCTTTTTTCAAAGGACATCCTTGTGTACCAATGTGCTTACTCTTCCTTTCCAGTCAACTTGGTTAGATAAAATGGTTCCTTATTTCTAGATGCTTGTGCAAGTTAGGTAGTTTTGGTTAGGGCACAAACCCTTGCTCTCCCCTATCAAGGTATAATTGTTGGGCTGGTAGTCCAGCTAGGAAGCAATCAGCATTTCCTTTACATACTGAATATTGAACAGTGAGCGGAGAGGCTAAGTCAGCTAGTTATTGTCTTTTCCTTTACCCTTCCCCGTCCTTATCCCCATCGGTTGAGGAATCAGCAAAGCAAGTTCAAGCGATAGTTGAGTTTGATCAATAAGTTAGCACTTCCCCGAAATCCATAGATACCTTGCGGAATATATCGATTTAGGGAATCAGAAGAAGAACAAAAGAGAATCCCAAGTATAGGGTAATATTAATGAAATTGAAGAAGAGATCAAGTGAATCTACGTCAAAAGAAACAGCTAAAGCTATCTGGTTGGATGCAAGTACTTAGAAAAACAGTTATCCTCTGCTGAAGTGAAATATATGGGTTCGATAACTTACTTATTTGGCTGTGCCTGGTCCCATTTCCAATGGAAAAAAGACAGTCGTTTTCCTCTTACGAATTTGTTAAAGACCCGTCCCCCTCTTCTGTCAACCGTTGAAAGAGCATAGCCCAGGAATGAACCATATCGATCCAAGGTTGCAAGGAAAGAAGAAAGATTTGCTAACTGTGAAATCCTCTGCCCTGCTGTAAGAAAGTGCTTTCGTAGCTGCAGTAGCCGGTGTAAGCAATTACATCATCATAAGAATGAAGAACGCTGGGCTAGGCGGTTGACATTCCATAAGATGTGGGGTTTCACTATTGGTATCCATTATGGCAAGATCCCTCGGCTCTGGTGACTTGGTTGACTGCTTAATTGAGCTTGGTAGATCTGCACCGCTAGTAGTTATGGATTATGACTATGGAATTGGTTCGTTTTCCTCCTTTCAAAAGTGAGAGGGAGCCCATGATTGAAAAAGAAGAGGATAGCCGCCGCCTTCCGCTTCTCTAATGCGAGCCAAATTCAGTAGACAACTGTGATCCTAGTGGCTAGTTAGCGAGGTTGGCTCATTTTTTTAAGTTCTTAGTAACATAATGGAATCTCTTTTTTGGTACTTTTTATGCGTATGCCTCCCTCCATTTATCTTAATAGCATTTCACCCTGAACAAGGAAATGCTGCTTTGATATACTACATACATATTGAGATGTACTTAATTGACAAAGATGAAATCCACTTTTTCCAATCGAAGTATCCCAGCTTCTTGCCACCTTTCCCACTAACCATGATCAAATAGCAGAGCCGGGTCACTGCCTAGCCTATAATTAGAAGTAGGCTCCGTTCGTCGATTTATTCAAAATACTTATTTGGAATGGAATAGATAATGCTCCCAAAGGACTAGATCTGGTAAAGAGCCGTATCAAACTGCCCAAACAGACAGACCAGACCTTGCTTGCGTAAGCCGAGAGAAAGAATCAGCCGATCAGCAAACATTACTTATAGGAAGCTCGGACTGACTTAGTTCACCCCGCCATAACCTACTATTTAGACTTCTTCCTAAGCCAAGCCCTATCTCTTTTTTCTGTCTAACCCTTTCATCTCTCTTTTGACAACCGGAATCCACTTTTGATGATCGTAGATAGAAACTTAAAGCAGATTGCGGAGTTACTCCACTTTCAACATCGCTAGAGGCTAGCATTCTCTAACATCTGATTCTTGCCATGTCCCTTATACAATACTAGACTAGTGCAAAAAATGACTTAACCATGCCATGTGCAACCTTCCCTCACAGCTATCTCTATCAGGGCTTTATATGCAGCTAGAGTCAGAGCGGCAACGACTACGAGAGCAGTAAGAGCGGCGGGAACTTAGACAGCACCAGTCAAGTAATCAAGGAAGGCCTATTCCAATGCAGAAATTCACTCCTCATAATCTAGGTGACCTGCTTGCCGACCCACCGGCGTATTTCTTTTACGACGTCCCATCCCAAGCTGAAACTACAACTCATGCATAAGCAAATCCAGAAACTCCTACTTATATATATTCTGACCTACCCACTTGAGCCAGACCCAATCCAACATGCTTACCTGCTTCCTCATAAGAAGAAGACCCAGGTAATTCCCTGCGACTTTTCTAAAATTCATGCTTATCGCCCTAGTCTACTCCTACCTAAGGTTATTTTTTAACTGAATTAACTCCATCCGAAAACACAGGCGTATAGTTTGTTCTCTTTCCTACATACGGAAACTCCTTTGCCTAGCCTACTTAGCTTTACTAAGAACTACTAACTTTGACTTAGTAAAAAGCTTTATGTTTAGTTGACCTATTATCGCAATCAATTGATTCTTGACTACTCTCCTTAGCAAGAACTAGTGACAAGCCCTACTTTCAATGCAATGCCCTACTTCGTTGCAATAACCTTTTGTTTGTTATTTGACCTAAAAACAACTCTACGGCGGGCGATATATGAGATGTGTTTTTGCTCTCTGTTGGGTCTTATTGCCTTGGATAAGCTACCTGAGGAGAATTCTTGTACAGAGGCGATGTTTACCTGTAACCCCACTCTGCCTATTATTTAGTCCGTCAAATAGCTCGTCTCGGTAACAGCTACTTTCTTTGTTTAGTTACTTATTTTCCCTTTCCTTTCAGAAATACCCAAAGCCTATTGAACATAACACCCATAGCAATGACTGATTGATTCCAGACTTGATTTAAGAGGTCGTACCCTACTCTTTTATTAATACCGAGTGATATAAGTGGTACCACCTGTTGACGAAGATTGAAGTGCAGTGGATTCCACTAGGTTCTTAACCTCTTCCCAATTCTTAAACTGAAACCTGCGATGTCTAATCCAACTCGGCACCTAACCAGCTTGTCAGCATCGTAAGTTTGCCTCAACATTCCCCCTAGAAATAGAATAAGAATGTAAATCTACTTTCATTTATTTATTAGGGATGATACTTTCTTTTTTTTTCTAGAACTAGAATAAGTAAGTATGCTCTGGAGTAAAAGGATTCGAACCTTTGCATGCCGGTACCAAAAACCGATGCCTTACCACTTGGCTATACTCCAAACGGTCGGTTCCTGGGGAGAGGGGGGGGGAGAAGCAGGGCTCGACGAGAAAACGAGCCGTGCAAGGACGCGGGGATATTAAGTAAGCTGCAAGGTTTTCCCTTTAGGACCGACTACAACAAGCTCGCGACTCTAATAGAAACTAAGGGTCAGCTCTCTGCTCTATTTGCTTGCAATGCGTTGCCTATCAAAGTCGGCGACGCTTCCACCCCCTCTTGCCCTTGTTACGCAACACGCCAACAAAGAACCTTGGTTCCGTTGCGCCCTGTATTCCGAGGCGACCATTTCGCGCGGTTCGATCCATTTCCCGATCCGCAAAATCCGATAACGTACCTATATGAGTGGGATGGGTGGTAAATCATTTGCAGTCTTTTTCGGCAGGACCTAGACACGGAGGTTCGGGAAGTAGCGCATGACAGCATTCACTGGTGAAAGGACTGGCAGCAGCGAGAGCATCATAGTTGACATGGTCGGAGCTACAGTCCCCATATCCGTCTCTACTCTTTCTGTAATTGACTCCCTCCCGCTCCCGTCCATCAAAAAGTGTTATTTCCTCCAGCTCCCGACTCCGCTTCTCCCTCCGATGCCGGTAGATTAGATTATTCATTGACAAAAACCCATTGATTCCAAGCAAGAGGATGCGCAACGGCTTTCGCGCTAGTTGCTCAATCCAATCCCTTGCTTGTTCGGAAGCTAATTCGCGTGTAGGCAGCGCTGTCTGTCTACCGTTGACTGTATCTATTCATTGATACATTGGCTCGCTCCCCCCCTCTTTTTCCAAGAATGAATGAGCTGCTCGGACCTTCCATTTCCGTCAAATGACCCGGCTTCCCCTGGCTCTTCCACCGTCCGGGCTCCTTTCCTCCTCCCTATGCTCCCCCGGCGCAGGCCCACCACGCTTCGCGCCTGCGGCGTTTTCGCCAGACGGTCTTTGCCAGTAGTGCCATCCTCCCCGCAGGCTGTCTGTATGGGTGGGTTGTCCCTTGCTGCTACGTTCTGTTAGGCGCTATGAATTACAGGAAATTAAGTGGTTGACTTGGACAGCAGGCGGGTTACACGTTCCACTGTGCCGAGATGTGAGGTGCAGGTGGTGATGATCACCCCGGGGTATGCGCTAGCGCCCTTGACGGGCACTCCAGGACCCGCCTACGCTCGTGAAAACCCAGGTCGGTCCTCCGACCAGATTGTGGATAACGAGGCCACCTTCACAACCTTCTCCCTTCTATCTTTATCCAAAGTCAGGTAGAGCGGTTCGCTTGAGTTGCTCAACCGTCCCTTTGCCCGGTGCTCATGACGCGCTACTCCACCGTGCTAGCGGCATAGGAGCCTACTCAGCGTCAGCGGCTTCGTGCCGCACTGGAGTGATCCAATATGTGGTTCCGCACGTTCCACCACTTCTCCGTTCATTTCCAATACTGATCGTGAAACACCATGAGCAGCAGGATGTTGAGGTCCGGAATTCGAAGTGAAATTCTTGATTTGCCCGTTCCTAGTCGTCATGGGAAAGAAATCAGAAAGAAATAAGAAAGAGATATTCCCCTAGAGCTTGTCCAGTACCACCTGTACTAAAAATGCATCTCCGCGCGTCTACCTGGCGCTTTTATTAGCCGCCTTGCATGCAAGCGAAGCGCTATTGGCGGCAAGCTTACTGAGCGATGATTGATGCAGTCAGTCAGTGCCCTCGATTATTCCTGATAGAAGGATCATGGCGCCCCGGAAGCATTCCCATCAGCAGCAGCATCTCCTTCAACCACGCGAGGACAAAACTTATCTACATTCGAGCGTTCACCGCACAGAGGCGATCTCGAACACTACCTATGATAATAAATCCAAAGGAAAGGTCGATAAAATGATTCAATCTGACTTTATCGGTATTCTGGATTGAGTCAAAAAGGGATATGAAGTTCAAGGCCTTGCCCGTCATGGCCCTATTATGTATAGGCCGTACTAAGCCAATAGCGAATAACAAACTCTTTCCTGCTCCCTCGACCTTAATTCACTCCCATCCTGCCAAGCCTCAGCTGCCAGCGCATTGTATCTAAGCACACTGTGGCAAATTGATACAAGTAGCTAAAGATCTCGCATCCGACATCTCCGGCCGAACGGTTAGGCAACACTAGGGCGCCTGGGTCAAAATTCCGTTTACCAAACAAGATGTCGAGAGGCGAACTCTGTAATTCCCCTCCTGCAAAAGTGATAGCGGCTGTAGCATCCGTGTGGAAGAGGGTAAGCTTTCGGCAACACCTTTTTCAGATTGGAAAGGATGAATACTTGTGTTGGGTCCTGCAGACCAGGATAGCCTCAGATCAAACCTAAATGTGCCAGGGGTTGATCATAGAAGCCAGGGCAATAAGTATTCAGGAATTTGAGCGCTTATGTAGCTAATAACTCTGCCACCTGAATACTTGATTCATTAAGGTCGTCACCCTATACCCGGAAGTCTCTATCGTTTTCTTTGTCTGTTAAGCTTCACAGGGTTAGGACTCCCTAAATCAAACAGCAATCGCTGTTTATCAACCACTCACGGCGACACCGAGATCTTCGACTTAGCTCCCTCCCACAGGTCATCCCCCCGGGGCGGAAGATAACGAAAGGGAGACAAAAAGTCCTAACTAAATCAACACACAATAACCTAAACCTTCTACCCATTCCATCCATCATATCCGTCGAGTCGAGGAGATTCGTTCTTATCTATAGATAAGGCAAGAGAGAACTTATGCCCTCGCGGATGGAGAGGGATTCGAACCCCCGGTATTCCTATCAATACTTCGGTTTTCAAGACCGACTCTTTCAACCGCTCAGACATCCATCCCTGCGCTCGCCCGCCCTATCTATCTGCGCGCTGGCAGGTAGGGGCAACTCTATGTGATTCGCTACGCTTACTTGCGCCCCACCCCGTAAGCTGACTCTATTGCCTAGCACACTTTTCCGGTAGTACGAATCGCTACGCTTCGCTTCTTTCTATATGATAATATGCACCGTCGGTTGCTGCGCTCCCTGCGGGTAATAGCAAGAGAGTGAAGAACGAACGATCCTCAAAACTCAAAAGTCAGCAGTGAATGAGTCCGACTCGAGTTCGTGAGTCAAAGGCGTGGCAAGAGAGCGAGTTCGACTCGCGAACGATCCGCAAGTGAAGGACCGATCCTTTAACGCCAGTACTGTTGCGAGACTGGTACTTGGCGGCTCACGAGCAACATATAGACTAAGGTTGCCCATCACTCCCTCGCTCCTTTTTGAAGGCCCACCGCTCCCCCTTTCTTTAAGTATCTATCCCGGCTTGCATTTTGGGGCGAGTACTACAGTTCCTCCATAATCACACAGAACGCCCAGCTTCGCAGAGCTGCTCTCTCCCCAGTCCACAGCAAGGTGTGGAATCTGGATCTACTGTGTGTTCTTACTCTATTGGATCAAGTCAGATACTAAGCCTTCTACTACTACTTAGGTTTACTACTTAGGTTAGGAGAAAAAATGCTATATTTCAGAGATTGGACTCTCTTACTGTGTTTTTTCAGGGCTGTTCCCGAGCCAGGTTCCCTGGATCCATTCTGACCTAAATGGATGAATGAAGAAGGGTGTGACCTTATGGCCAACTATACTAGCTCCCCTAGAGGGATAATATAGCTCCTAAAGGATGATTGTTTATGGTATATTACCGTAATTGGAGAATTTGACCTGGTGCTGACTTGCTGCTGTTCTGAGAAGGGGACGGACCTTGCAAAGCTTGACAAGTTTTTTTTAGATTTATCGATCCAATCTGTCTACAGATAGGCGCCTGCTGTGGCAGCAATTAATTAATCTCCGCCTTAGCATACAAGGACCATGGCTCGCAGCGGGTGATTTTCATACTGTCCGTCGAAAATGGGAGGTAGAGTTCCGTTCCTTTTTTAACAGGAGCCCAGCCTTTTTTTTTTCTTGACTGTCTGCAGAATGCGAACCTGACCGATCTTCGTTCCTCGGGGCACATACTCTATTGGAGCAATCAATCCGGTGGGGCCAGACGCATCATCGGCAGACTAGATCGAGCCTTAGTTAATCCTGAGTGGATCCAAAAGCTTCATGCTTCCTGTGCGGAATATCTTACGCCGGGCTGCAGTGATCATGCCCCGATCCTCGTCTTATTCCGGCTGTCAGCTCTGGACCAAAGCCATGAAAGTACTTTCGCATGTGGGAATCCCACCCCTATTGATGTAGTGAAGAAAGCTCCCGGTCACGAGAAATCCAATGTTTCTTCAAAAAAGAATAAACTGAAGAACACCAAACTAGCGCTCAAAGCATGGGATAAGCAATCTTTCGGAAAAACTGGAGACAGAGTGAGGATATGCGGAAATAAAGTAAATGAAATTCTATTCAAGCAAGACTTGATCCAAATGGATCCCCTCAATGCTGAGCTTGTTGATGAAGAAAAAGAGAGCTGAAAGCTGGTACAACAGTTTCTTAGTGAATAGGGGACAAGTATCTTGGCAAGAGTGAATTCAAGAGATTGTAGAGAGGTTTGAGGTCAGAAATGTGGTTGGTGTTTGATGAGTTTAATCACTTGAGGCAAAGAGGAAGCCTAGAAGAGTACAAGTCACAATGGAAGAATTGAGGGCTGCCATGTTGATGTGCAATCCCTATTACGATGACAACCTTTTTCTACAAAGTTTTCTTGGGGGTAAGGGAATGAGTTAAGCCTGTGCTGGGAGTACGGTTTATTGGTATCTTTTTGGTCACCATAGTGGGTGTAAGCCATGCAGCCTTTAAACACCATCTCAAAATACTTGTGCTACGCCTTAGTGTAGGGGTGAGCTAGGGCAAAGAGATGGCAATACTTGGTTAATCTTTCCTCTATTACCAATATTACCCCCTTACCCTCCAATTTAGGTAACCCTGTGATAAAATAAATTCCATTAGCTGCTCATGCCTCCTCATCTGTCTCGCCTGCAAATCCTGCTAACAGCCTAGTCTATTAGGAAACAGCTGATTCAATTGCTTGCTGTTCGAGAAGGGACTAACGGCACTGATTTCGAGTGCTATAACAGAAACAGCCCTTAACGCGCAAATAAAAGCCCTCACAACACTCTTTACCTGCAACTGCTCCCGCTTATGGTAGTAGATAAACAGGTGGTGGACATGTATCTGCAGCCTCTGCTGCTGGTAGATTGACTGTTTTATATGGACTGAGGCTGCAACTGAGGGTAGTGCCTGAGAATGCTACTCTATTCCTGGAATTAGGCAAAACAACCCGGTGGGGTAAAGTCGTCAAGTGGACTATGGTTCACAATAATAGTGACTGACACGAGATGCGATGCCAAGTTAGAAGGTAAAAAGTAAGATGTTAGAGGGGGGATACCAGAACGAATAGTTATTATAACTTTAGGTCATATGGTGTAGCTGAAAGATCTACAAGTGTTTACCGTGATTCATCTTTCATTCCAATTATGTCCCTGCATTTCTGGTGTCCTTCTTGCTTCACTTCTTCTACTTGGACGGGGGAAGCCACTGGAGTCCCCGCCTCTAGTTGAGTCCGGGTTGACCGGAGGATGATGACTCCCCCGTTTCAAAATGTGTTCGCTTTTGGGGTAAGTCAAGAATTTCATCTTCCCTCGGTCGTTTACCAAGTGAGGTCTGTTCCCCCCTTAATCTTCTGCACGTGGCCGTGCCTACGAAAATAATAGTCAAAATAGCACAGAGTAGTACTGACGTTTCAAATGAACTAAGTAAAATATTGTTCTCCATACTTAAGAAAGCATGATTGTAGCTCCGCTTCTTGCTCTAAGCAGAAAGACTTATCTGAAATCGCAGGTTGGGTTTCCAACCAAAAGAAAGACATGGGAGTCTTTGTGCATCTTCTTCTTCGTAACCCAAGGACCGACGAACATAAATTGAAACAACGCAACCGTACTATCTATTTACGATAATTTGATTGCTGACAACATCACGCTTCTCTTTCTCCAGCGTCATGCCTTGTGACCTCTAGTTTCAACCTCCTAGCATTGGCTTCACTTGATTAGAACCATAAGCATTTGCATTCGCGACCGTCCTCGTCCCAGGTTTGTTCTTCTTTGCTTTGGTGAGGTGGAAATGATGAGGTATACCTCTATCAAATGTGCTTAGCCTTTTCGCTAGTGCTATTTCATGCCATTGGTTTGAACTGGATAGAGGGGAAGGGCCTTACCTTATCTACAACTATATAATTGCAATTCCGGATAGCATTATTCTTTGCCGAGGAAGGAACCGTTGATGGCGGAGTTATTTGCACTGATTTTCCAGCTATATGAAGATGAGGCTAAAAGCAAAATTTACGCGGATAGAAGTCCGCAAATTGGTTAAAAAAAGGCCACAATCGTTAAAGAAAGGGACCTTGATCCTTTCATCGTTTTTGCACTTGAAAAAAAATTTGCAAAGCGGGTTATTAACGAATTGAGTTTACTTTTCAGTTGAGAACCGTCCGGAAGCGCTGAAGAGGGTGTCGGAATCATTCGAGGCTCCTGGAAGTTACCAGCGAGTGCCGGATGAATTGAAGGCTCGACGACTCCCTCGAATCCAGCAGGGTTAAGGGAGGCTACCTGAAGCTGCTGGAAGGCGAGAATCGTTTAAAAAAACAGACTGAGTTATAACCCGATTACAGTTATAAACTATATTCATCAACTACTAGAATTGGAAATAAAATAATGATTATACTCGGCCAGCGAGTAACAAGAAGGTGGCACAATTGAGGGTAGGAAAGAATCCAGGGTAATGGTCAATACTGAGAACATTCATTCCCTTAGCGCGTTGGATCATCGAATAATGGCCAAATTCCTATCTCTGGTAAGACCACCCATGAGGGTTTCATCAACTCATTTCTCGGTCAGATATTGGTCAACAAAAGTACAATTGGAACTTGTCACCAGCCTCATCTGGTGAGGGATCAGCTGTATCGGCTTTCCCTAGTGATAAGGTCTGTGAGGTTGTGGAGAAGATGAAGTTGATGCAATGCAAGCAGATGAAGTTGATACACACTACGGAATTCTTTCTTCTTTTCTTTTCTCTTGTTGTTCAATCCATTCTTCAGTCAATGAAAGAAAGGCATATCTAGCAAATGAACAAACTCACTCTAGGTAAGACTCTCTGTCTGGGCATGAAAGGAATTCACTGTGTAAAGAGAAAGGAACACGCTACTCACTCGAAAATGAAAGACGAAGGCAATGAGGAAAATCTACTTCTTTCTATAACGTCTATCCGTTTGGGTATTTACTTAACAAGGAGAATCACATCCTCGCCGCTCGCTCGAAGTCAATTAATATGTATGTATGTACTACTAGATAGTTGGAAATGCCAGGTAATGCACTCATTGGTACATCTTTATTTTAGAAACAAAATGAATTAGTAAATCATTTAAGTCAGAGTTGGGCGAGCGAGAACTTACAATTCGTGTTCAATATGCTACCTGCCCTATTTACAATAGAGGGCCGGCCCCCAAAAGGAAGGAAGGCGGCCTCTTTTATCAATGTGGGATGGGAGTACACACTGTCAGAAATGAGAGTCAATGGGAAAAATTCCATTCGTTACAAAGATAACCAACTAAACAGTGAATATGCACTACTGACTATGCTATATAGGTAGGCCCATTAGGTAGGTAGGCCAATCCAGATGAAGGAGAGAAGGCAGCATACAAATAAGAAATAGAATCTCTAGGGTTCTCGGCAAGGAGAAGGAATCCATATAGGAAAGCCCCTAGGGTTTGACGGTTCATGGCCTGTGTTTTCACACTCACGCATCATATGCAGGTGTGGTATGCTGCATGAAGGATAGGTCCTGGGGTTAAGTTCTTGGATTATTCTCTACAGGGCAATGACAATGCCATCGCGGATCCTGTTGTCGCGAAGTCATATCTTTAGGTTATGGAGGAGTGGGGTGACCATATCATATCATAAGAAAGTCTATGATCTCTGACTGTGGATGCCTAGAGTTTGCTAAGCAGTTTTGAATCAAGAAAGGTCGGGTCAACATTAGTCTTGTATCTGTCCTGATGGTTAGGGCTCTAGTACATAGTCTTTCTCTTGCATCTGCTATCCGAAAATGCCCGGGGAGGGGACCCATTCTTTATAATATAAGAGAACGGGAATACGGAATGGACCGATACGCTCGTCCTACAGAGATAGACAAAAATGAGCAACTACAGTAGCGACTGATTCCTCCTCTCCCTCCTCTGCTCCTTCGGTGAACTCGGCTATTGCGGAAAGTGCACTTCAATAATACTATCTATACTGTGAAAGACTTCTCGATTCACTAGAACAGCGCTTCTTCCGCCTCTCATTCGAGTGAGGAGTCAGGAAGCACACAAGAAGTTCACGAGAGAGGTACTTGAGCTTAGGATCCAAGTAAGCATCCCTTTCCCCTAATCCAAAAGCCTGTCTAAAGCGCATTTGACAATATGAGGACCATGAGGATTCGTGTCAACAAGCTTCCATCGCAGCAGCAAGTAATAGACAAGAAAGATAAGGACGTAGTTCCCTCATCTAATATAGGGCTGAGCCCACAGGCTGGTTCGACAAACAAAGAGAAGTACTTTTACTTTGAGTTAATAGGAGACACCAACTTGAGACGATTGCAACTACTTGACAATCCAAAGCCCGGGCACTAGGAAGAGTCAAAGCTAATGAGAAGAAATGGGCTCGCGTGTGATTAGCTAGTTAGCGAGGCCCCATCTTTCGGTACAAGACTGATCTATTGGCCTATCTATCTGAGATAGACTATGTTCCCTTATTTTCATAAACTGGGATGGGACCCTTGTGAATCCAATCCGTTGCAATTGGTGCAGTTTCTACTCTCAGGGGCTTTCGAACTATCAGTCTTGCTTTATTTATTAGTTCATGGATTGGTTGAATACTCCGCAGGGGAACACGAAGGTGAATTGGAAATCTAAAAAAATGTATTTAGGGAAAGGATGATCGGTATAATAATAGCATGTAGAAGGCCCCTAGTTAGAAAGAAAATAAGCTATTCTTCCACTTATCTCTGTTGCCTATCGGATTGTCGCCTGTTGATGGTAGGTTTGTTCTTTCGGTAGACGAGGCATTACTTTGGCTAGGTGGAGGCGAGTACCCTATCTATCACATTGATCCCCTCAAGAGAATTTTTAATAGACCATTTATTCTACATTACATTCCCGGAAGGGTTCCTCCTTGAACAAATGTCTCATTTATGGATACATTGGGAGCAAAATTGGAAACCCTAGCTAGTATTTATTTTTGGGAAGATTAATAACCAGTCGTGAAAGTGAATGAGTTAAGCCAAGGTAGGAATGAGTTAAGCCAAGAGAACTTACCTAACCTTCCCGGATGAATGAGCAAATCAATCACGAGTGGGGCCTCCATCAATAAAATGTAACACTTTCACCGCGGAAGCAGCTTTTCTTTTCGCTAATCCACTAATCCGTTTCCGAGGGTTCAACCTATTCCTGCTAATCCGTGGGTTCGGCTTGGCCCTGCTCTTTACTGAACTTCAACAACAACCTGATCCCTATCTATTCTCACCGAAATAGACCTATCATACCCGGAGGAGAGTCCCTATTCTTTCTTTTCTTCGTTTCGTTTCTCTCACTTGAAACTCTATCTTATTCAGAGGTTGGTTTCTATGGCATAAGAATGGTCTACTGCGAGTTTTAACTCTATCTAAGGTATATCGTTAGGTTGGTATTCAAAGTGTGTTCTATCGTTAGATAGGTATCCAAAGAACAATTCTTCTGAGCCATACGCTCTGTCTTCCTGGTAGGAATTGGCAAGAATAGGATGAACTTGACTCTCTGGCAAGGTTCCTCTTCCCGTTCGTGATGCCCTTAATGGGTATCAGGAACAGAGAATAGAGGACTTACTTGAGGAATAAATAAATCTGCTGCTTGAGATTAAGGAATCCCTCCTACGACTTAGACTCAACTTGGACTGCTGCTTTCGATTCGCAGTTCACTTTCTATAAGATAACAAAACAGCAGACCCGCCCCATGCTTTTCTTTACGCTGACCCAGCCCTTTGCATTTCTTTCATGCACAAAGGGATTCGTTTTTATGAGAAGCGAGTTGTTCTAGGCTGGGCCGATCCCTACCCGTTTTGATCTGACAGCGGACGAACAGAGAAACGTGGGTCTTTTTCTCGCATTTTAGCGATCAATACCGAATCCTCATCTATGCAATTCTTGTACTTATTTGATGAAAAGACAAAGAAAGAGATCAGGTTATTTATGATCGGAGAAAAGGAAGGGGAAGTTCTTGGTTGAGTGCGGTTGTTCTCCGATAATCCGGTGAGAACTTTTCCAGCGATGCAGAGGAGAGATCATTTACAAAGAAAGCAATGTAGGATATTCTTCATAAAGATACTCTGGACAGGATCATCGATTCGCTTCCATGGTTGAAAGTAGTGGGACTGCCACATAATACAATGAAAATGAATTCATTCTCGGTTGAGCAGGAGATTCTGATCCAGAAGATGCCGCAGAAGACTTTGAAACGGTTACAAATGGATTGGCTCACTCCGCTCTAGATTTGGTTATGCCAGCCATAGGCAAAAGTGAGAAACCACACCCTCGGGAGAAAGGAATATGCCTCCTACTAGAAGCGTTGGCCAAGGCCCCGATTAGAGGTATGAGCTGCTTTCGGCAATGGGTGCTGCGGTCAACTAGACCAAAGAGGAAGGGCTACTACCTCCAGTTATTAGTGGGCTTTTTTTATCTATGGGAATACTTAATCGAATTCAGCCGTTTTTCCGAAGAAAGAAGACTCCTCTCTATGGGGCAAGGCATAGAAGTACAAGTGGGAAAACGAGGAATTACCATCGGGGCGTCAAACTGTTGTAAAGTAAATAAATGGGTTAGTTAAGTGCAAAGCTGATGGGGTCTGTCGATAGATAGTTGGCTCGCTTAGTAGCAAAGGGATCCGGGTAGGTAGATTAGAATGAGACATTCGTTGAAAGAAAGGCCTAGTCTGACGCTTCCTAATTGAATGAACTGATCGAACTTCTTTCTTTACTCACGAAGAAAAAGCAACTCCTTTTCCCCCGGATCCCGAAGCTGCCTACCTTTCTTTTTGGCGGGTAGCCGCGAGGAATGTACTTGATGACATCGAGTTTAAGCTATTCCAAGAATTCAAACTTTACTCAATCAAGTAGTGTTTTGTGTATTTAACTCACTGCTATATTAATATTGTATACTTCGTTCAAATCTGGTAGCACACCAATCGATAAACTGAAACCAATCATTATTGCTAAACCCACTGCAACCCGAAATTTACTGAGTGGAATTGTTGTCAATCAACACCTTGACACCCATTTTATCAAAAGGCTCCTCTTTAAAGGCAGTCACCACTGTTTGTGAAATATCCTTCGTTTCCTGGAATATTATCTTACTATAACCAGGTACGTTTGATCCTTCATTGAGAAAGACATCACAGGATGTTGGATAATCTTCCACGGGAGGTACGCCGGGTGTAAACTTGAACCATACAACGGTATAAAAACCCAATTTGACAAGAAGAAAGATATTCCATAAATAAATGTTATATCATCTCTAGAGTGAAATGTACGAATATTAACTAAACATTCCATCCATTTCCGGGACATTATACTTAATGTATTATCAGCAAGCATTTGTAATTCCTAAATAATCTCCTTTCCATGGAGATTTCACAAATCTCATTGGAGATATATTCCTTAAACTAAGCATGTCCCGGATGTAATGATAGTTATACTTTACTAGAGGTACAATCTCCGTAATTCTACTTAACTCAGCAGTCATAGATTTGGTAGTTGGACTGTAAACCCTAAAACCGTGTTGATAACTCTTTATAGTATTTTCCTCTATAATCGATTGAATATTTTCGGATCTCGCAAACATTTGTATAGAAATGGATCCATACTCATTTGATCATTCTCATCAACTAAAAAATGCAATTTGTTTTTATTCAACCATCCATCGTGAGAAGAGATAGTTTCATTACGAACCTTCAAATATTTTGTATTTTCGGATACTAAATCACGAAAACTTAAGGATAAGCTATGAAGCCATTTCATAATTTGACATTACACTTAATTAATTATACGAAAGGTTTTTCTATTTAGATGCTGTATATACCTCGGTTAGAATACTGTATAAAAGATATGTTCTTTACAATACGATATTCATCAACCCTCTAGTAGACATCCTTACTAGAGACCTACAACATCGGTGTAATCCTGACACAATCAAGCCCCTCCTTTCCTCCGTTCCTGATACCCTTTGGGGCATCCCTCACTCTATTTTATTATCTTCTTTCAATTTTTTCTTAACTCTCTTTATCTTCCCCATCCCTATCTTATGGGAACAGACGGGGGTAAATCCCATCTAGCTAATCCTTCTCTTTGGCTATATGGTTGAGCTCCCGGTAAGGAAACAGGCACTACGGGCTCCATTTGAAACTCTCCATTGCTTTTATTTAGTGCTTCCAAATCTTATTACAAATCCTCGTATTTCCAGACCTCAAGATCCCATACTCATCGAGCATAATAGCTTTTTCTCCGTTACAAGCCGGTAACATGTCTGATTCATCCCTATATATGGTTTCTAGATTATAATCTTTTATATCGAGCTCCTCTAATAGATTATTAATATCAGATTCTTTGATATTGAATGAATCGGATTGTTTTATCACAATAAAGACTTCCGGACCAAAACGCGAATATGTATTCCTGGATACTTTTCCTCAAGCCTAATATCGAATATTATATGATAGATATGATGCATTATAACGTTAGTTATTTCTCCTATAAGAGGGATTCCATAAAAATGTTTACCTATCTGTATTTCTATTATAGATAGGAATAAAGATAATTTGTAAAGAAGATTGAATATGATACCTTCGTTTTTAAAGCAAATCAGATATTTCAAGATACGGGATTTCTCAATCTTATACAGTGAATACGTCAGATCTATCTTCACTAGATTATCTACATATGTTGTTGATTCAAACAAAGCATAATGCTTATTCTGCAGTTCACTTAATCGAGAAATGTTAGGAAGACCTTCATATACAATTATGATAGATAATAACACCTTGATATTGCCTTTAAAAGAAGTAAGTACAATCCTCTGGAATGCTACATTGGTTAGATACTAATCATTTGAACACCATTAAAATCCCATTCAATCAACCATAAATACCCCAGTGATTCTTCCATCATAAGCATGTTATAATACATAGATGTAATATCCGATTTCTTATATTGAGAATATTCAATAGCTTTAAACATGTAGTGATCCTTTATCATCATTTCTTGTTGCAAATATTCCTTCCTGAAAGGCAGTACTCCCCTCACCTTCCATTCTTCTTCGTTATAGATAGAGTCAATAGCGGATATCAGCTTTACACGATTCACATCAATATAATATGAAAATGGACGACTCGAATTACCAATGGCAAAGATACTCCTCGAATTGAACATTGATTTGGTATATCCAGAAATACCTATTAGACTATGAGACAATCTTTTCTCCGGTAAATAATCGAACACTGTTTTGTTAGTTAGAAAATGCATATTCGTATTTCTCGTATATTCAGTTGAGGATTTCGCATAAATAAGTCACTAACCTGTGTCCCCTCCTCGAAAAGAAAAGACTAGCTCATGCTGTCATGAGAACGACTTATTATTTACCCCACCGGGTTGTTTTGCCTAATTCCAGGAATAGAGTATACCTGTATTCTGTTTTCCTAGCTCCTCTCGGAAAGGGATTTACCCATCCCTCGCTCCATACAATAACTAGTCAACTCCTGGAACTAGAAAAAAGCCAGGAACAAGAAACTACTAGCTACCCTGGAACTACAAAGCAAGAACTCCTATCTTCCTAGCTGCACCTATCTATTCTCTTCAGAAGCAACTATCTCTTTATCTTTCAGTCAAGTCAAACCTTACTCTTTCCCTAGTGCGAGCCGTAACATCAGACTTCCGTGATAAATCAAGTATCGAAATGAATGCAACTGGAACCCAACGTAGTGAGACCAATAAAACCGGAAATACATTTCAGCCTTCTCCTCCGTTCGCGATACCCACCAAAAAGAATCAAATCTATAGCTTTCCTCCGTAGTCATTTTCTATCAGCTCCCCTCATCTCGTACAGGGATTGACCCTTTACCTCGCTCCGGGCTAATCATTTACCTGGACCTATTCCAGTGTATCGCTGACATATTAGCAGTGCCCTCCGACGTATACAAGTTCTGAAAGAAATCCCGTGTCATAGCTTGCATCTTCTCACAATCCTCACTGACAGACCCGTCCCCCTAGGGGGCTATAAAAAGGGCTATAGGGCCACTAATACAAAAGCGATCAACATGCACGTTAGAGAACTTATTATTTATTTTCTAAAGGAATGGCTCGTTTCATCATTCGCTCGAGCCAGGTGCCACTTCAGATTTCTTCTTTGATTCTGGAGCTTCTACCCATGTTACGGCCGACATCAATACCTTTTCACTCCCTCTGTCTACACTGGACGGATAAAATCCATATGGACACAGGTTTAAAAATTCTCCACTCTGGTTCATCTCTTATTCAGACACCGGTTCAGACTCTCTCTTACCAACATTCTCCATGTATGTGCCCGGTATTACCAATAACTTGTTGAGCGTTGTTCAATCGGTCAAGGATAATGCAATGCTAAACCAGTGGAATTCACCTCTTCTTGTTGTTTGGTTAAAGATCGAGTGAAACAGGAGCTGCGTGGCACTCTTTAAATGGGCTTTACCGTCTTTCTTTACCTTCAGAACACACTGCTTTGCTTGGCGAAATAACTCCTGCCTATATTTGGCATCTCATCTACTTAATTTAAATTCCATATCTCAGGAAGGAAAAAAGTGCATTTCAGTAAAGTCTTTTTTTCTGCTTTATCCTTCTCTCAATCAAAGAAAGGGAATGCAGATAGAGCCCTCTCTTCGATGCCATCTCATCCTTTCTTTCCCTAGCTTCCTTCTATGCTGAAAGAAGCTTCTTTGGAGAGCGTAGAAGTGGCTTTAACACAAGCCCCTGACATTGACTAGAGGACTGGGTGGTGGATTAGCCTCAGAAGGTGGTTCGCCAGGGCTCAAACCGAACCGATTGGCCAATACCTTTTCGAATGATTCAGTCTTTTTTATTTTCACACTCTATCTAGACCCGGTAAGCCGTCTTGTACGGTAAGGGCTTTGTTCTTAGTATTCCAAAAATTGACTATCTTTTCTCTATCCTCTCTGAATTCCGATCATTCACTTCAAGAAGCATCTCTTTTCTATTAAATGAAATTTAAGTAAATAAGGAAATCCCCTTTCGAAAATGAGGCAGCTGTTTCATTCGCACATCCAAACTTACCATCTCCACTACAACATCGCTATCAGTGGGTGCTTTAGAAAACATGATCGATGAAAGTTGACACAATAATAGGAGAAATGACGAACTTTTTCATATTCAATTTTACCTTGGGATTCTGGTCCTGATGCGGACACACCTGTCGACAACAGAGAAGGGATGAAATTGAGAGCGGATAGCAAGATCGAATGAATGGATACTCTGAGATAGAACGATAAAAATAAAATTTGATTAATCCTACAAAAGCCTTACAAGGCAGGTAAACTTTATGCAGTATCTGCTACAAAAAGAAGGTTAGAGAACAGGTTCCATCTACTTTATCCGCATCCGCTTTTGGGCATGAAGAACATGCTTCTTTCTCAATTTATAGGAATCGTTAACCGCAACTCTCCTTTTCAGGCTTGGATTGGTTTTTTGATGCAGTAGAGAAGCCGTTTCCTTTGAACTTGGTCCATCGGACAGATATAGACATGGAGAAGCTTTTCAATGTAAATCTTTCACTACTTTGTTTGGACCTTGCTTCTTCACTTAATGCTTGCTTTCCGTCTTGCCTTTGCTGGGCCTACGATAAATACGAAATAAGATTGTACATGAAGGTTGGTGAAAAGCAAAAGAAGCAATTGGTTCTCAAATGCCGTGACGTCACCTAGCTTTATTCCAAATTTATCATTCTATTGGTATGTATAGTGTCTTTCATCTGCTTTTTCATTCATTCTGCCCACAGCCGTTAGGTATTATGACAAAAGGAACCAGCATGTTGCTCCTGAATCTACAGATAGAGAAGAGGGCACGTCTCTTTTTCTAGAAGCCGGTCTATGTTCTTATTCTTAATCGAATTCTAAAGAAACGTCAGTTTCAAATCACTTCCATTGGGCTGAGCGGGTCATATATGCCTTTTGGCTTTCACCTATGTTATGTATTCTCTCACAATCACTCCTAGCAATAAGTGAAAAGGCGGCTATCGATACTGTCCCCTCCTCTTCTTTGTCTACTTCTCCACATTAGAATTTCTGACTGGTTCACGCCTGCTTTTGTATTGGTTATAACCTCTGTACTGTATTTTGTTTGGCTTAAATTGCCAAATGGCGAGACCAGACCCCATGAAGCTTCTAAGTCAGATGTAGATTTGCAAGAATCAGATTTACCAACGGGAAGAACGCTTAGTGTATCCGCGGTGGGTGAATCTTAGGAAACTCGCCTTGTCCGAACAAAAGCGGGAGGTAGGTAGGTGGTAGTTAGAAGGATTCCTTCGGGGAGCTGCTTCTTCCTCTGGATTCCCTTCTTCTATAGACAGACCCCCGGCTAGGGCAGCAGCGTTTTAAAGAAATACGAACAGTTTGGTTTTCAGTGAGCCCGCTTCTTAGTGATAGGTTTCTAAAGTATCTATCGCTATGTGCCCCTCCCCGGAAAAAAACAAATAGGCTCGGGCAATTATCAGCTTAGGGACAGCAAGCGGATAGTAGATCTGGCTCCATCCCTTGAATCCGCTGTAACTGATAGAATCTTGTACGAGAGACCCGCAAATAAATAGGGAAACCCGCTTGCTTTTTAAGTAGAAGCTGAGCCATTACCTGCTAGCATATCTCCCCACCGGGACTCCCCCCAAAGCAAAGCTAAACCCGTTCTTTAATTCAATACCTAGAGACCCCTCCAGTCCAAGTTGAGGCGCAGTAGGAGGGATTTCTGTCACCATTATTTATGGACCACGTAAACATACTTTTTGAGTTTAGATTCTTATGCTGGACCTGCAGCCCTAGCCTGGGACACCACTGTGCGACATAAAGATCGGATCAAGTTATGATTTTATCATTAAGAAAGAGTACCCGAGAAGAATAGATATGATCCGGAAACACTCTTATTCGACGAGGCGTAGAGCGTTTGACTTTCTCTTTACAATTTCCTTAATGCGCATGAATGAGAGATTACAGCACTTAGTATGAGCATATCGGCCTAGCTTCTTAGCCATAAGAATAGTTCTACCTACCAAGTCAACCCTACTCTTGCCCACAATAAATTATTATTAGATACTCAATTCTTCATTGACTAGCCCCCCCAATTACCTATGCCCTCCCTAGCTTATCCATAAGAAGAGACATATCTGAATAGATAGTATTAGACCACTTCTCACAAGCCCAGTCATACATAAAGGAGGATTTCTTATAGGCAAAAAGAAAACACATCTATATCGGCGTCAAGAGTTACCCAAGTCCGAAGTAATGCGTCTTTCTATCTAGTCCAACATGCTTACCCAAGACCCAACTTCTTCACTACTTGACCTACTTTCTATAACTCCCAGACTCTGCTTATTATGCCCGAAGGAGCGTATTTAGACTGAATAAGTAAATAAGGCGCGGAGCGATATCTCTCAGTTCACTAAGGATGAAATACTCTTGCTAGCTTTCTATCAACCACACTTCAATCTAATCTTTGTCTCCACCCTTCCGGTTCGGTAGCTAACGAAAGGAGTTCTTTCGCCAAGAACAAGCAACGGCGAGCTACCGCGAAAGCCGTTGCGCGTTAGTCACGCGCATACGTTTTCTTGCTCGGTTAAAGGAATATGCACAGGAAATCAAGCAAATCAAAAGCAAGTGTCTTACAAATAGTAGTGAATCGGGTACATCTGCGCTAGGGTCAATCTTCTTGAGCCTTGAGTCATTCTACTACTATCAGGAAGGAGAAGGGTAAATAAGTTTTGGAGCTTGGCGCTTGGGAATTCATTGTAGAAGAAAGTAAATGACAAAGTACTCTACGAAACTCCGTGAACCTAACTCAATTCTGAATAATGAAGAAGAACCACTTTATTGACTCCAGCCGACTGAGACAGTCAAAGCGTAAACTCATGGGGAAGTAAACTTCTACTACTAGAGAAAAGAGGATAGCCATCTGAAACACTCTTCTTTGTTCAGTGCTTGACTTGAAACTACTGCCTCTTGGGAAGATATTCAACTATTGGTTGTTCTACACTGCTTGACCAGAGAGGGATCAGGCAGAATTGTCCCCGTAAAACTCTTATCAATATTGGCTGTCAACTAGACTATATAGCAATAGCAGGATTTTATTGTTCTTACTCATTGTCTACAGAACTTATCTTTCTCATCATAGGACATCTAGAGCATCAGAACCAAGTCATACCAGGAGGGATTCTTTTTACTGCACATAGGCGACGTAGCCATAGATGCTAAGCATTTCTTCTCCTATATGTCTACAAAATAGACAACTTCTACTTGATCAGATAGAAAGCACCCGCTTCCACAACCAGCTTGCACCAGATCATCCTATCAACTAGACACAAGGAAGATTCAGACTAGGGCTGTGACTAAGGCTTGCTTATGCTTAGGTAGTTTTCATTGTTTAGGATTAGTATGTTTTTTCAAAGGAGTTCTTATAGGTGTACAGTAGGACTGTAGGAATTGGGAGTATTAAGTAGTGAAGCTTAGGAATAGGTTATTGCTTTGATCTAATGATGTAGTCAAGTAGAAAAGAATTACTAGGTAAAGCAGCAGCAGCTACTTACCTTAGGTGTAAAGTAAGGGTTGGTAAAGTCTCACAGCGATAAGAGGAAATTTCCAATAGGTCATTGGGCAAGCAATGTATTGGCATTTTTTACAGTTGTGAAAGCATAACTTCATTTTTCGGCGGGGAGAAGAGTTGGCCATGGCACAGGTAAAGAAAAACAATACTATTATCTATTGAATGAGAGTCTATAATTGCTATTAACTGATCAATTAGAGTACTGAACCGTGGAACCTTATTGATTCACTCCTCGCATACTTAACTACACGTTTTTTCTTTGCAACCAAGGGGAGCTACACCACGCTGCTCCCCTGCCACTGAGCTTGCTACCCCTTTGATTTCTACCAATGAACCTTCCCTAAATACATGTATTTATCTTTCCAAAAGAAAGTGGATCTCATAGCCTCTGACAATTCGAAAAGGTAGGTCTCAGTCTCATTTTGAAGATGACCACCGGATTTTCAAGATGATATTCTTTAAGCCAAGCTGCCTGCCAAGCCAATCCTATGGTCAATGCGGAACTGGAAACCATTGCTATTTGAGCAGTTAGAGAATCGAAATTCCACTCATTTAGAAATCGATCAGCAAATGCCAGAAGAAGGATAAGGGGAGCCCACACCAACGTAGTCTTAGCCCTAGAACACATGGAGCTTGGAGCACTGATAATAAGTCTGTATGATTAGAATGGAGGAACAATCACATCCATATTGAGGAGAAAGCTCACTCTGGCTACTGAACTTGTAAATACAGTTGCGCTCATGATAGGGAATTCCATTTATGGCGTGAGGTTAAGTTAGTAAAGATCTTAAGTTCTGGTAAATAATAGGCAGGAACTCCACAAATCCATCAATAGAACCAAGTTCGGATGAAGTACTTGGTAGGACCGTAGCCCAAGCCACCAGGCGAGGCCGCTAAGGAAGTACATACCACAGTAGAATCGTATACAGTGTCTAGCTGTAGAAAAGTTTTAGACTAGAGACGGGTTATATCTAACAGGTAGTCGGAGTGATCAAAGCGCTCCATCCAAGCTTGCTTTGTTTGCTGCTTTGGCCTCGTCATTCCGATACAGAATTCTAAGTAAAGCTATTGACATTCCTTTGTAGCTTTGCCCCTGTAGCCTTAAGTATCGGGTTCCCCCAATCAACTCCAGATTCTGCTAATCAGACTACACGCTAGGAAGTTGGCTAGTTATATAGTTGGGCAACCCTTACTGAGTTTAGGTTTAGCTGGTATCACCAACTCACAGGGCATAAGGGCGGAGCCAAAATAGCCGGGATATCTTCTTGGGGAAAATAGCTAAAATCTTTCTTTGTTGGACAACCAGGGCAGAAAAGTAATCCACAGTCTCCTTTTTCGCTGAACCAGGGAGGCACGAAGTGTTGAAGAAAAACAGAATTTATTCCAGTAGCTTTACGACATACATTTCTGAATAGGAAAAGGAAGTATGTTAAATCTTTCCGGGTCATACCCCTAGTTACGAGTCTTTCCTATCCCTGTAGCCCCACTTACATGGCTTTGGCCTTCACTCCCCGATGAACAAATAGAGTAAAAAAGGGGATTCTACTGTACCTATAACAATCACTTACGGCAAATCGAGTACCCGCACTATACGTTTATCTACGGCGTAATCGTTCCAAGTTGAGAATTCCATGAATAGCCTTTCTTTATAGCACGCGCCTAATCTATCAATAGCGGCGGCGTATACTCCAACTAGTCTGTAAGGGATGAATATGATTGATCTTACCAAGAGGAAGATACTCGCTCTTCTGTCTGGTCCAATAAACTAGCATACTTCGTATGGCTCGCTTCACTCTCGTATTGCTCTTGCTTTTGGGTCAAGCGGAAGTAAAATCCTGTTGTTCAGAAATAGGGTCAGGTGGTTTTGGGGAGCAACAGTAATTACAAGCTTAGCTAGCGCCATACCAGTAGTAGGAGATACCATAGTGACTTGGCTTTGGGGTGGTCTTTTATTTATTCTTTGAATTCAATATCATCATACTGGGTAAGGAAATAGAATCAACAAGCTTACCAGCAGAAAAGAGCTCCTTCGACGTAAGCCAGTCAGCTTTTTGGATCCTTATTCCAAGCCCCGCCAGGCTATAAAACGGATGCCCCAGGACCAGCCAAGTAAGCAGCTCCAGCATTGATTGAATCTACGAGTGAGCAGGAATTTGCTTTTGCTTGTGTTAGGACGGGTAGGAGCCGGGCAATGGTGCCGTTGAATGGAAGTACACGCATCAAGTAAGTAGCAGCAGCTGAATGAGCTGGATCCCTTGCTTCTTCATTTGTAGTAGCGAGAAGAAGGAAGAGTTATCGAAAGAGTCGTAGTTCAAGTAGTATTCCTAGTGAAAAGCAGTACGAGCGGGAGGCAAGGGAGAGCTACTTTACTTATAGTGAGTGCATGGGTTTACAACGGGACTTTTGATCATGGCTAGATCGATCGCTTCTATACATCGTCTTAGCACTTAGGCAGTACAATGGCTTCAGTACATATGGCGCAAGAGCTAGCGGTGATTGGCTTGTAGGAGACAGATAAGAAGTCAAAAGAAATCCCAATTTTAAGCTGTCTTTGCTCATTGCTTTTGGAGAACCTTTGCCCAGCTATTCAGTCACTCTAGCTTTTTCCAAGTGAATTTTTCTTTCAAGCTTGGAATAGGCTGATAAAGCTTACTGGTCTTCGGAGGAGCTAGGTTTTGTGAAAGACACATCTGGATAGCTAGGGCTAAGTGCTTAAGGAAACTAGGTCAAGAAGGTGAAAACTGGATAGCCGGCATAGGTCAGGTAGTTGTTATCACCGGGTGCCTGGACATTGAATAGACGTTTGTTAAGGCACGAGGCAGACCTTTGTGAATAGTGCAGCAATGGTATAGATAGCCAACCAAGCACCAGTAAGCTACTAAGGCTAGGCATATGGTTTCAAATAGGGCGGCATGGTCGCTGATAAACTTGGTTGAAGCACCGGCCAGGCCAGCAAAATAGTAGTGTGAAATAAATGAACGTATAGGTGTTTGGTTGCTAGCAAGATAACTTGATTTACAAGTTGGAAAGTGAGAAGCACCGTTTCGCGTCAAATAGCGAAAGTAGGAGGTCAGTCATAAGTCAAAGTAAGCATATATGCGAGCGATAGCTAGTAACCTTATTTATTAGTTGTCAGAAAGTAGGCATGTAGTAGAAAGTTAAGTAAAGGCGCCAGCGCCAGATAAGAAAATGAAAGACAAGAAATGCAATTCACAAAAGAGACTATATAAGAAAAAAACACATTATAATAGCAGAAGAGAGAGTTCTTTTTCAACATTTCCTAAAAAAAGGATAGTAAAAAAACCACTCAACAAGTTTTTTTTAAACAAATTCCAGAGTAAATAAATGGGGATTCACTTAGATTTTGTCTCTTTTACTTTCTGGGAATGAGCTTCTTAAACTTTCGTCCTTCAGTGCTTTACTACTCACTTGAAACTCTGACCCTGGCATGGTACTATTGGAGTTGAACCGACACTGGGAGAAGACACTGGAGTGATGCCATGAATCCAAGAAGACACTGAGTGATGCCCTTAATGGGTATCACGAAGGGATAATAGAGCAGAAGACAAGAAGAGAGCGAGGTATTCCTCTTTCCATTATCGTAGACAAGACGTGCCTTTCCGTGGTGGTAACTTGGATAGACCAGGTTGAATAAAGGGATCAAATGCAATGTTCGTTTACAGAAAAGGAAAGCGCGGCGAAGGCAGTTGAATCCGCTCCTGCGATGTGAATTTTTGGGTTAGTTTCCCGGCGAGGAGGAAGATACCTACCCGAAGCGAGCAAAGCAAGCTAAGAAGGTGCCAGCCTGGTTTGGCGAAGTCTGTATGTAAGCTAAGAGGTCTGCGTTTCAAATCTTTTTCATCAACGAGCAATAGCTTATTTGAATATTCCGACTGCGTCCTTCATTCACAAGCTAGCTTGGAACGGCGTAAAGAGGGAACTAGTAGCTGGGTGACGTGGAAGACATGAAAGGAGCCTGCTAAAGCTTCATTCCAGTTTGGTTCAGGAATACACGCGACAGACAAGCGTTCCCCACGAAGTGAATGGTAAGCGATCCAAGGCGCCAGTAAACAGAGCTTGAGTTGTGAAGTTTTTCGCATCACTGAGCTTCCTGGGAATCCATCTTCTCTACAGCTAGCTTTCCTAGTTCTAGGTTTTCTTTGCCAGCTAATCCGTTAATCCTATGACCGGAGGGCCCCACCAACAAGGAAGAAAGCTAGCCTCGGAATAGAGGCGGATCGGCGGCATATGAAGCTGAAAGATTAGTTGCTAAAGCCTCTCCCGTCCCATTTCCAGTTGTCCTAAGGTAATCCCTTACAGTTGGGAATGCTAAGGTAATAAACTCCATTTGCAGTTGTGCCTAACGGACTTACTTTCCGTTGTAAATAAGTGGCTCAGTTGGTACGTAAGAGAGCTTAGTTGGCAACGTGCTGCAAGGGAAGCAGTTGTAGGAGTTCATTAATCCAGCCATTGTCCTTAAGTGCTTGCCAATGGATGGTCCTTCTTTCCCTTCCGATACATAAAAACGATTTCTTTGCCTTATCACTAGTGGTCTCAATCCTTGACTCCAGTATGTATCTCATATCAGGTGCGTTACTCCTTTTTATAGATAGATGCGTCTGGAGACTGATAACGCTTGTGATCTCTTTCTTTTTCTATTGTTTAAGGAATGCCAATAATGAAATAACTGATAGAGCAGCTAATGGATTTCATGTCCTTCTTGATCTCCATTCTCATTGGACGTTTTGACTTAGTAGCTATGTGATTTTTCACTTTGATCCGCGTACTTGATTTCTTCTTGTTCCTTTCGTCTCTCTTCTTTGGGCCCTGTATTGGGAACCATTCTTTTCCCATTAGAATAGCATTCCTTCCATTCTGCCAACCAACCATATCTCTTATCCCCGTCCGAAGGCAAGTATTTAGGACTTTTCCTATGGCTTTCGAATAGAGCCACAATTACGCGAGCGGTAGACTCCCTATTTTTTCGAGCTAATAGCATAGACCTGGCAACTAGTATGGATGGGCAGGCAAGAGACAGAGGAAGAGATAGAGAGAGGGAATTTATCTAGAAGGGTGGCGCTTCCATTCCCGAAGGTTGCTTTTGGGATAGGTGGAAGAAAGATGCAAAGCGTATGTTTCTTTTTGTGGGTGCGGGGGTGAAGTGGTCCGAGCAATTGAAAAATTCAAAGTCGTTGAGAGAGGAGTTAGGTGGACGATCTGGTAACGTCGAAGGCGCTGACACAAGCAAACGTGACGCAGGTCTTCGTGTGGAACCCTCTCTGCAAAAGGCAGACCCCGAAATCTGATTGCAAATGCTTCAAACTCCCCCTTGGGCAAGTTTGGTTCGGCAGATGGTTCAATGATTTCGCTTTTCATTCTGGTTTTTCAAATTGTTGGGTTTAACGTCAACATCGTGTCTCGGTATGAAGAGCTTGATCAGTTAAGGAAATAGCGAAGGTGAACCGTGAGTGGTTGTTCCAAACGTTTCCCCCCCGGCGCTAGCCTTTCTAGAAAATCCTTGGGCGAGTCGAATTGTAATAAAAGTATTGGCTCCTTCCTGGGTCTGATGAGGTAAAACTTCCAATAAGGGGTACTCGCTTTCCGATACTCAACTCGTGTCAACGAGGAAGTCAGTGAAAATAAATCCCTGAAAGGAGGAGAGTCTCCATGGATGGGTTTCTAAGGGAAAAGGCTGTGTGTAAGGAGTGGTATTCCACCCGTGCCCTTGATAGCTGAACATCCATAAAATCTGTATCTCTAGAGTACCAGAACTGCTTATTATTCATCATCCCAACCGAGGAGGACCAAGCTTTCCATTCGTCACATTGAGGTTGTCCTTGTCCTTCACATATCTACAACTGGTTAACTGGCTCTGAACTCCGTGAATCAATCACTTGAGCTTTATATTTAAAGAAGGGTAAAGAGAATCTAATCCTTCCCTAAAGAGAGAAAAGTAGTCTGAGTCTCCAGTTAGGACCTCCAAAGTCAAGTGAATACACTAAGTCAGGTCAAGTCTTAGGAAAGCGTAGCGATGATGCACTTTTATAAGCGAAGCCGATGAACAAGACAAGGAAGTATATGGTATGAAAGGAAAGAGGGAAGATGGTCTTGTGCCGCAAGCGACTATGATGATACCCCGTTTGACTGCTAAACCACAACCACTGGGCAGGCGAGTAAGTCTACTTACTAGTAGAAATAAAAACTCATCTTTGGGGTACCTATCACTGAACAGCTCATCACCACTCCATAAATTCATACCTCAGGCCCCAGGTACCAGGAGTCCCCAAGAGCTCCCTGTTGGTAATAGGAAAAAATGTGTTGCTCGCACGCGCCTTAATAATGAGTTGAACCCGTTCTCAACAAAGGAGCAGGGTAGTTTTCAATGCTTACATTATTCAAATCGTACCTACCAAGAACATGTTTTTTGAGCGGGACCACTCACTTGAGGGAATTCTCTCAGCCTGGTACAGAAAGAAGCAGGTCCTAGCAGCTAGAAGAATAGTGGCTGAGTCAAAGCAGCTGGGAATTCTCTATCTAAGTCACTAAAAAAATGCTAGTGATCTCTCCTCCTCTTATCAGTACTCTAAAGTATGTCCAAAAGGGAAATTAACAAACTGGCAGGCCTACCTACTTTGAGTATTAGAGTGGGCTAACTTAAGAGCAGCAAATCAACTATAGTTTAACTGCCAGGACCACCCACCTGGGCTAAACCCATCTATTAGCACAAGGAGAGTGACTAAATCCCGAGCCGCAATTCTTTCCTCATTATTTAACAGATAGGCAGGCAGGCGCTAGACTTATTTTCCAAATAAACTACTTTTAATGCAAGCGAAGCACACTTACGTGGCCAAGACTCTGAAATTAGGTCTCACCCTTTTGCTTGAAGTTAATGCAAGCTAGCGAGTTATTAACAAGGCACGAGTGGATAACTTGAATAAAGATTCAAAGTAAGAAGAAGGATTCTTTTATTAGATATTGTACGCTTATCACATCCTGACAATATAGTACTTTACGGTGAACAAGAAAATGTTGCAGGTCTGGAAGAAAAGGGTTTCTGAAGGCCCTCTCTCTTGACTAACATGAATACCTATCCAATCTATGAAAAACTACGGGTGGAGGCTCGTCTGTTTATCCATACGCGTGCTGCACCAGGGAGCGCCTCTTTATTTCCAGAGGCGGAATTGGGTGAAATCTTCATCTGATCTTTCTAGTTGTATGTCTCTCTCCATTCATTCCTTCCTGTGGTATTCAATCTCTTTTTTCTACGATTGCCAGGTGTGATTACCTAGCGGAGCTTGCCGGGTATCCGATATGGCTCATTCCTATTACAATATGCCTACCTTTTTTATGTTTCTCAACAATTGTTGGTGGTGACCATATGCCAACAAACAACTCCTTAAAATGCTTATATGTATACAGCTTGGCCTTGCTATTCACAAATGTCTATCAGCTTCTCGCTTCTCCTGCTTCTATACTTGCCTATCTGTGACATGACCTATTCCTACTTGCTTTGTCAACTACTTTACTTTACCTATTTTTCAAAACCTATACAGATATATCTGCATAAACCGGTGCATCTCTTGTCAACTCTTCTATTCCAAGTATACCAAGCTACTTTGGCTACACCTAGCTCTACCTTGCCTATGAGCTATTTATAATAACTAAAAATCTTTGCATTCGCCTAACACTTCGTGCCTGGCTACGATAAAGCAAAAGAAAGAGTAATAGCAATAGAAATAGCCAAGTAGTCCACTTTGGTCTGTCAATTGGATGAGGCCGCTAGGTCGCTAAGTCAGTCATTCAGTAAATAAAGGGGGTAATCCATTGGCGCGTAGCGTTTGCACGAAAGAAAGTTTTCGTCTCATTTTTTATTCTTGAAGTTTCATTCCGTCATTCCATTCATCTTTGAACCAGTTTACTATTAGGGAAGTCAACCCATAGTATCTAACTTGCGAGGGGATGCTACAAAAGGGTTTTCCCTCTTTCTTACAGCTGTCTGCATACATTACACAGAATGAATGACTGAAATCCCAAGTAAACATTAGTTAGGAGAAGTGCTTAATGGTACCAGCTAGCATGGTTAGGCATAGAGATGCCAAACAGGCACCAGGCCGAAGGATTCCTTTGCTCGAACTTCACATCATGGTTGAACTGGGATAATTGCATCTTGCATTTGGCAGCTATGTTCAGTTCATGGATATTGCTGTGCATGTATTTATCCTAAACCTAAACTTTTTTGATCACTGCCCGCAAGAAGAGATTTTATAGAGATTTCGCAAGTGACTGGACTTCCTATGTGGCTTTGGCGAGCGTAACTTGAGTTAAGCGATCACAAAGAGAAGAGCGGAAACTGAATCCGAACATACAGACTTTTGTTTTGAGTTAACCTAGGAATTTACCTATTATGATAAATCTTACACAATATTGAATTGATAAGATTACTTGATAGTTGTCTCCTGAAACACATAAAGTATTTGAGTCTCGAAACTCATGGATCCGCACCTGTCAAGTTTATATACCATTATATATGGGAATTAGCGATTCATATAGATGTTCAAAAGCATCAAGCCAGAAGACAATAACCCGGTGCATTACCCTACTATATTAGGGTCTAGGCTAGCACAGAGATTTTTGCCTTGTTAAGCTCTTAAGATAAGAGCAAGTTGTTACAGCAGTTTCCCGCATTCAAACATTATAAACACCCGGCGAGTATAACGCCACTAGAGTATAAATCCACTAGAGTCTAAAAGTTATAGAAGATGCATATTACTACTTACTATCATCTCCTGGGCCTTCCCTTCTCAGCCTTGATTCAACAAGGCGGGCGCGCCTTGGGAGACTTTTGATATAGGACTCAACAGTGCGCCGGGTGTTTTTCCTTAAATACCACTAGACGCACCCGGGTGTGCCGTAAGGAAAGCTCTACACCGTGTTCTAACTAGCCCCCTGAGTGCTAAGAATTCAGTGACTGAGTAGGGGTCTATCAGGGAGAGCTCTCTGATCTATCAGTACTCTATTGTCTTCTCTTCTAATGTGTGTAGTCGCTGGTGAGTGCTTATTCTAGTCGATGTGCTGATAAGAGCTGAGGGAGTGAAATAGCTAGATTTATCCTAGTGACCGTGGCTTATTGAAGGGAGGGATCTCCTCTATTTAAGTAGGGAAGCTCACACGTGATTAGAAAATCAAAAAGAGATAGGGAATCAGGGCCGTACCTACTTTGATCGCTGCCGACAGACTCTCTATTTTCAGGGAAGATCCAAGTATGTTGCATTTGGTACTCGAAGTTATACATTGGCCCGCCACCTGCTTCGCTCCTTCGCAGCGCGCCTTTATTCGTCTCATGACCCAGGTCGCGGGGACAGAGAGAAAGCATGAGGCATAGGAATGTAGTTCCACTTATTATACATCAATTCTCGTCCATTCTCGACTTCCAATACACTGTCCTCGCTCTAGTCCTAGCTGCTCTAGCAAGGGCTATTCCGTACCATTTCGCTTGGTTGTAGCGCCGCCTACTTTTATTCCTTTCCAGGGGAGTTGCTTAAAGCGGAGAGGTTGGTTTAGTATTCGACCTAGGAATTCTCAAGTCAACTTTCTCAACAACAGGACTGGCTTGCTATCTTGAGTCAGTAGTTTAACCGGATCTTTACTAAGTAACCACACCGGTAAGAGAGCAAATTGCTTAGACGAGGAGCGGTTAGCCAGTTGAATTCAATAGTGACTTTTCTTCTTAATATTATGTTGAACATCCGCGGAGAGAGGAGAAGAGTTAGAGTCATCTTATGTATCGTTTATCACTATGGCTGTAAAGTATTTAGGAGTGATGGTAGAATAAATAAGGAAGGCAAGCTAGGAATAGGAAGGAAAGAAAGAATAGGGTTATAAGACTGTCCTCGAGAAATATCTCAATGTAAGGTAAACAGAACAGAAGTAGAATTCAATAGTGCTATTAACAGGTTGTGTTCATGTCTCCTCAGGTAGAGTTGAGATTTCTTCCGAGCCCGTGCATAAAGCACTGTGCTCCGCTGTAAACACTTTCAAAGAAAAGGAATTCCTCGAAGCTACTATGTTCGGGCAGGAAACTGGCAGAAATGATAAACTTCAACGCTCCACTCTACGAGAAAAATACTCCTGAAAGGAATTGGGTTGGAAAGCCTTGTACGTAGTGCACTCAAATCGACATTGAGATTGGGATATAGCCATATATTATATGCGATACGCCGATGACATACTTATTGGATTGCCCCGCGGAGCTCCCCTAAGTACCAATCGCTTGATGGATAAACTCAGGAAAAAACTGCTTTATGCTAGTTAGTAGGGGCCTCAGGTTACACTTGAAGAGCGAAGCATTAATAAGAGGAAGCAAAAAGGGGCGCCGTAGGGTGCTTGGAAACCCTCAAGGAGGACGGGAACCTACAAGCCGCTCCACCCACCCATGAAGAAGTGGGAGGATAAACTTACTAAGAATACCTTAGAGGCAAGCTTATTAAGGAACAATATCGAGATGAAAATGCTTCATTTTCTTGAGAGGCACACCTGCGAGCCCAGACTTACTTACGCTATGAAAAGTCAATGGGGATAAAAGGAAAAGCGATCAGCAAGCTACAAGATTTCACTGCCAAGTTGTTAGGAGCGGCAGCGTAAAGACTGTTAGGGGTCAATCCTAGATGAAAGGCTTATGTTTCTTGATATGCTACTAAGGCTTTGACACTTTCTTCAGGTATGACACATGATAATTTCTCGGACCTACCGTAAAGAGTACAGAAAACATTTGTAGAAGGACCAAATGGAGAGCAATGTACCATTAGGTAGCTTCACGGGATAAGAGTAAATGAATATGAGAGCCCGAGCGAGCGGTATTAAAGTGATCCTGAAGGTCACCCTCTTACAGAATATCTTAAGTAAAAAGGAATCCTTACTCTTTTTCCATGCCTAAAAGAAAAGGTATTAATTAGTATGGAGAAATTCAAACTAGAGAATTGTTTTCTGAGCCCCTTCTTCAGTATGTCTTCCATATAAGTCTAGTTCTCTCTATTTCCTAATAATGGAGGAGTATATGCTATTGATTCTGACCATTCTGCCCCGCCGGCGCTTCACCTCTTTTGGCTTCTGATAGCTTCGCGGACTAGACCGAATTCTCTCATCGTCCTCCGCATCAATCTCTTTAGCCTTTGTCCCTCCGTGGCCTTATTAAGGATTGGGGCTCTTTCTAGTGGCTTATTTTCAAATGCATCAAGCTGTATCCGCCTCCGTCTGAGCTTCATAATCGACCTTATCGGACTCTGTCGACCCCTTCCTTAGTAGAAATCCCGTCCCTAGTCCTGCAATCATGGTAACGTTATGATAAATGGAAATATATATAGGCACTGATTGCAATTTGAAGATCGAAACATACCTAAGAGCGCCAGTCTGGTATTTATTTCATCAGGTATTTCTTCAGGACCTCGTATTCCCTTTCTCACCGAAGCCTTACTCAGTAAAGGGTATGATACTAGTACGGTTTGGTTTTCATCACTCTTACCATTACCTGAAATTTCATCTCCTTCTTTGCAACAAAAATCCATCGAATACCGAATCATTAGAGCAAGGCTGATAGACTTTACCAACCTTCTTTTTTTTAATAGTTTTCGACTTGCGAAAAGCATATAGATAGCTATCAAACGTACTTGACGGAAGTAGATCTAGCTGATTGACTCGTTCATAGGCGAAAATCAATGCATCGAACCCTTTGCCGATCAAAAGATTAGGAACCGTCCTCCTTTTACCGGATACCCTTGCCGAAGAAGGGCTCTAAATATCTCGTACGTATGTTCCTAGGATCTACTACGTTAAAAAGTATTGGCTTGAGCGCGATAGGCCCTTGCAAGAAAATGCTTTGAAGGCCATCTTTTCTTTGTTCTTCGCCCATTTTTATCTTTCAAGTTGTCAAAGGAGAGTTTCTCTTTCCACCTTGTAATGGGAATGTAAGCTCTGACTTTGCCCTCATCGGATAAAGAGAGTACTAATCCCTGTACCGGACTGGTATTCCTCGGTTCCTTCTTCCCCAGCTTGTTGCCCTCCATCCTGGACCATCTTATTCGAATACCGAGACTCTTGCATACTGAAAGAAGAAGGTTCCTTACTTTATCTCGCAGCAGGTACCCACATCTATCCATTCTTTTATCTTCGGAATTCCTATTAGTATGCCCTCCGCATATCTGACATAACATAGTTTCGTATTGCATCCCCCAAATACCATATCTTTTCTCAATCACCATCACTCCCTCTGCTACCTCTTGTCAAGCAGCAGGAGGAGGTATAATGGTGAGAGTGGAGGAAAAGGAGGGATTCGCTGAGTTCAAAAGCAAGAGTACTTCAGTGAAAAAGCAATAAATGAATTCCCAGTTCAAAGTGATACACAAACAGCTTGTTGCTAATGAATTCAAAAAAGAAATGCTTGCTAGGTAAATCGTACTTTTTGCACAGTCACATATGGCTCGTAACTATTCTCGGTGTTATCTTACAACTACTCTTCCTTTCTCTCCTTCCGGAAGAACTAGTCTTTGAAGCAAGAGATGAACATATTGTGGGCGGATCTTCTTACCCATTGATTGGAACATCGTAAAAACTCCGAAGATCCTTTTCACTATAGTTAGTGACGTATCCAAATTCTGTATACTATTGGTGGACGGGACATTCCGCTTCCTTCTGCTTTGTTCACACGAGCGAGCGCTTTCAACAAGCTTCTTTGGTAATAAGCAAAAGTGTGTAAAGTCCTCCGTTTTTCTCACTGGGAAAGCTTTGTTGTCTTCGTTTTCTTTCAGCCGTAGTATATCGCCGCATATGATCTGGCTTTTAAAGTGGGTTAGTAAGAAAAACTGACCTTTCTGGGTAAGTGCCCTTTTTATGTTTAAGAGCGAGTTGAGCAGTAAAATAGAAATAAGAGCTGCTAAAACAATATCTTTTTCTTAAAGTTCCTACGATGCTAGTTTTGAAAAGGCATATTACACTCAGATAATGCAAGAGTTCCCCACTACCAAGTAAGCTCTTTATACTTGTTCACCTGTGTACTTATGGATGAAAACTACCTGGCTTTGTTTGGCTACTTTTTTATTGGCTAGTGTGATTTATATCTCAGGCTAGACTCGATTGAGCTGTCTTACATTAGTGTGGCTATATGTGAATCGCAGAGGTCTGTAAATTAAGGCAATAGGCAGGCACATTTGAAATGCAGCAGTAGTGAGTTCCTATAGAAAATCAAAAATGAAATAAAAGGTCATAATGGTCGGAAGCTGTTCACTACATCAGAACCATCCAGAAGGCAAAAAAAAAGCACCTGAGGTCAGGTGTTTCTTAGGAGTTCAATATGTTTCATGTGTGTTTTTGCAAATCTTTTTTCTTCACTGGTCCTGCACGCTTGATAAAAAGGATCTGGTGTCTATGCCAGGTTGGTAAACCATATAGATCTTGCCCAAACAAGGAGTAGGGGCTAGCTTGTAAGCCACGACTTAGTACTACGAGGATTCTGGCGGAGTGCTTTTCACATATAGATAGGTCGGGATGAAGAAGCTCCGTAGTCAACTAATAGATAGAAAATCACAGTAACCTTTTTCCAACAGTTTCACCATGATAAGAACAACCTTGTCATACATGATAATTATGGCTTTCTTCCTCCTTCTTTATAGTCTTCAGTTCAATCTGCCAAGTCCGATTCATCTTTTTCCAACCCTTCCCTGTTCTTATACTAAACCTCTTCTCTTCGTTCCCTTTGCCCACCCAAAAGAGGATCGCCCCTAGTAATATAATAGCACCTTGATTTATTTATCCAGATGGGCATATTTTTCTTTAGTTTATGCATCTCTCATTCAAAGACAGACAAGAAAATAAATCTAAAGGCACCACTACTCTTATTATTAGTAAACGGTAGGAACCGGAAGAGAAGCTTTCTAAAATGCCATTAGCCGATACCTGATGCTGGTCAATCGAAGACGGATCATACCAGTGGTAGTTCGATGGCAGATTCCCCATATTTATGAAGAAAAACAAGTTATAACCCCATTCTAGGAGTTCCCACCTGGATTGGATTCCCTCAAACTGGTGTGGAAAGGTCATTAGAGGCTCCTCTCGAGGACATACAAGAAGGATCCCTCTTTCTTACTCGGATGCTTGGCTGTTTCTAGGCATTCCACTAGTACCGGGAAAGAAACTACTGCTGGCACGGGACAACCATACCTACTCAGAGTACTCTTTCTTGCCTTGTAACAACAGTCTATTCCACCGGATGCACAAGCCTAAAAGAGCCTATTCTATTTATTTGCTAAAATAGTCCAATTTGACGTAAACTGTTTTCGATGTCATCTTCGAAGAAATGAAAAGGTATCCTACATCACCAGTATCCACATATCCTCCTATCAAATCCAATGCAACGGCTCCTACTCTGTATAGAGTTATAGACCTTGCTTTTGATTATCGGTTAATCGAATTCATGATTGCTAGCAAACCCGACCGAGGAACTACTAATCTTAGACCAAAAAACCCTTTACTTATTTCTACTCTACCTACTAGCTTACCAAAGACTTTTCTCACACATAAACCGTGACATGACTATTCTCAAATGCCTACTTTCTCTTCTCTTAAGTCTACAACAAGTGGGGGAGAGGCAGGATTCGAACCTACGTAGAAAACCTTCAACAGATTTACAGTCTGTCGCTTTGACCGCTCGGCCACTCTCCCCTTCCCTGGGATACGCCCTCCTCAAACAAAGGTTCCTGAATAAGAAGGATGGCGGCCTTCGTTCTTAAGTTAAGAAGAGCAGATGGAACTATTAGATTTGCTAGCGTTCCGGGAGAATTAAATAAGGTCATTTAGTAAGTTCATAACAATTTCTGTAAAGCAAGGGGGGCAAAGCTTCTACGTCCCCCTCATTTGCCATCGTCGGCCTTCCCCAGCTCCCCTCCTTCGTCGCTTCTGGCTAAGCTCTTTCGGCGGAGAAAGGAGGCGACTAGTCGCTTCTGGCGAAGCTGCGAGTTCATGAGCAAGTGAATGAACGAGCTGCGAGTGAAGTGAACAGTCGTAAGTAAGGCTCCGCCATGTTCCTAAAAGGAGAGAGTGACCATATTTTTCTTCCCTTCTACTGACACTGAGCGCAGCACATAGGCATAGCGATGCAATAGGTTCCTGGGGTGGGGTGGGGCGCAAACAAGCGTTTTCAGGCTCCGCTAGCTAGCGTATCTTCTGCTATCAATGAAACCGAAAGAAAAAACCTGCCCTTTCGTATAGATCAGAAATGAGACGCTAGTACCTTTCTGACTTCTTCCATACTAGGAAGAATGGAAGGGACAATCCTTCGATAACACTTATTCTCCTTATTTGAAGAAATGATATCCGACGCCCGCTCTTTCATTTCAAAAAGTATTCTCTTATCTAAGAAGAGCAAATAGCATTTCCTATTGATTTGTCCCCTGGACTACACTATGTGAGATTCGGAATTATCCGTCGCTACGCTGTTCCCAAGGACTAGCAAAATCAAAATAGCGAAATTCTTGGGTCATCTCCAATGGGTTCAGAAACCACACGTTTCTCTGGATCATCATAGGCGTACTTCCACATTATCCACTCAGAGGGAAGTCTTTTCGTAATGGATGAACCTCGAAACCATAATCAGTTGATTTTATACGGCGTAAATCCGGATGATTGATGGAAGAAACACCAGACATATCCCATACTTCTCGCTCCCACCGGCCGGCTGATGGAAATGGACTGACTACCGGAGATATTCGTGTTACTTCGTCCGCACTTGTTTGTACACGAATGCGTGAGTTATACCGAGTACTCAGTAAATTATGGACAACTTCAAATCTTCGTTTTCGAGAGGGATGATCCACTCCGCAAATATCGATCGAAACTTGAACCCTTGTATAGGTATGCCATTTTAGAAAGCACAACAATGGAAATGGGTAGTCAGTATTGGTATAAGATCTATTCCCATGTTCCGATCTTTTCATTTTATGTACCCATTTCTTGGGTAAAATCTCCCAACTATATTTTAAAATGGATTGGTTATCCATAAATGAAAATAAAGAAAGCTTTTTTTTTTTGTTCCGCTTCTTGCTCTAAGCAGAAAGACTTGTCGGAAATCGCCGGTTGGGTTGGTCCGACCAAGAAAGGCATGGGAGTGGAGAGGCGGAAGTGAAAGACTGGCTACCAATAAAGATCCCTCACTGCACACTTTCTATAGTTCTGTATCCAGGATCGGCTGCATGCTCTAGTGTTGAATCGGGTATAGAACCAGGATGCTTGGTTACAATTCCGAATCCGCTAAACCATGTTTGTTTTATTTTTTTTTCTCGACTGGCTTTGCTTTATCCATGGGTAATGAGTTTCGATGTATTGGGCGTTTCCGTTTAGAAATAGAAGCTTTTCGTGCTTGCTTGCGAGCATTGGAATGGCCTGAATGGAATGAATATTAAGATAAATAAAAGATTCCAAGAAAATTGAGAAAGTTATTCATTCTATATTAATTTCCTATACTTGACCTTCCAATTCCGTTATTTCAACTACACCAAATGATCTTTCGAATTGGTCAAGACTCTCCTGTTTATGGCCCCTTCTATTCTATATGGTTGTTGTTTCATTGAATTTGCTTCAGGCTTGCGATTCGACTTTTATCATTATGGATTGGTACCAAGAAGATAAAGTCCTAGGCAAGCGGACCTAAACCTAATTTTCACAGCCGGTACGGTAACAATGAAAATGGCTCCTTCTTTAGTTTAGTGAGATTATATGAGCAAATGCCTGAACCAAAATACGTCATTGCTATGGGAGCTTGTAGTATTACAGGGGAATGTTCAGTACGGATTCCTATAGTACTGTTCGGGGAGTCGATAAGTTCATTCCTGTGGATGTCTACTTGCCGGGCTGTCCACCTAAACCGGAGGCGGTTATAGATGCCCTAACAAAACTTCGTAAGAAGATATCGCGAGAAATAGTTGAGGTCTATCTCAAAAGAGAAATCGATACTACCAGTCACAAGCTTTATGTTCGGCGCAGTACTCATACTGGAACTTACGAGCAAGAATTGCTCTATCAATCACCTTTAGACATATCTTCTTAAATTTTTCAAATCCAAAAGTCCAGTATCTTCCTACAAATTAGTGAATTAGGAAGGGCTCTTTTGTGCAGAAAAGAAAGAGCAGGGCAATCTTTCTGCATTCGAAATGTTAAATATTTATACAAAAGGGGAGAGATCAAGACAATGCAGCAGGGTTGGTTATCTAATTGGCTAGTCAAACATGACGTGGTTCATAGATCTTTGGCTTCGATCACCGAGGAATAGAGACTTTACAAATCAAAGCGGGGGATTGGGATTCATTGCTGTCATTTTATATGTATATGGTTACAATTATTTACGTTCCCAATGTGCTTATTTTCAGGAAAGATGGCTCTTTAGCTAGCGTGTATCATCTTACGAGAATACAGTATGGTATAGATAACCCAGAAGAAGTATGCTGCATAAAAGTCTTTGCCCAAAAGGATAATCCTAGAATCCCGTCTGTCTTCTGGATTTGGAGAAGTGCCGATTTTCAAGAACGCGAATCTTATGATATGGACTCTTATGAGATTATCCACGCCTTAAACGTATCCTAATGCCAGAAAGTTGGATAGGCTGGCCTTTACGTAAGGACTATATAATATAACCCCCAATTTCTATGAAATACAAGGCTCATTGAATGATAATAAATTCATGCTCACTTATACAACACAACTCCAGATTTGATTCAAGTCAAGGAATATTTTGACGTTCTGTTCCTAGACGAAACGGAATACCTATTATATTAGAATTCATTTCTATTAGAATTCATTCCTATTATACAAAAGGGTCCAGATAGACTGAGCAAAAAAGGGCTTCATTCGATTCTCCAATTTGGAAAATCACATATTCATTTCCTTCGTATAAACAGAAAAATACGATGACTCAAAGAAGTTCCCTACCACGAACTTTGTACCGCGCGCATTACTTAGAACAACTAGGAAAGTAAGATAAGATAAGCAAGAAATAAAAATATTCGGAATAGCAGAATAAGAAATTAAAAAATGAAGAAAAGGGAACCTAATCTCACCTCCTTCTGTACCATAAAGAAAATAACCCGAGTCCCTAAAGAAAAAGAAGTGTCTCTATTTAGAGATTTATCTACTTAGATGAAAAAATAATACTCCTTCTATATTATTCTATAATATGTATCCCAATCCATCTCGAGTCATTTTTATCAATACCTATTCGGTAGATCCTTTTTCTGTGCCAGGAACCAGATTTGAACTGGTGACACGAGGATTTTCAGTCCTCTGCTCTACCAACTGAGCTATCCTGACCATTTATTGTGCATCATCCTAGTAGAGTACGTACTTGTATCTATGTCAATTAAAGGGACTAAAAAAGAAAAAAGTCTTATAAATTGGACTTAGTAAATGTCAGGATAATGATATGGATTGTGAATGACTTACTTAATAATAGGGATTACTTGCCTATACTATAATATGTTCATTTGTATGAATGGGATAAGATCCAAAGAAGTAAGTTCGGATCCGTTTGTGAAAGAGTAGAATAAAGAGATAGTGAATCTTGTTTGAACCATTAATGAAAAATAGAGGTTGGTACAATAGTTAGGAAGTCAAATGGGCTTTTTATTGGGGATAGAGGGAAAAAAACAAACCTCACAATTTAGAAAGTCGACGGATCGACTATATCATATACTATAAATTTCATTGTTGTCGGTATTGACATGTAGAATGGGGTTCTCTCTCCATTCACTTTGAGCTGGGTTTCTTGTGATCTTAGTTTGTGTTTTTCCGTCCAATTTATGGTAAATTCAGTCATAGGAATCCAGACTCCGCTTGATTCGATCTTAAGTTTCGACCTTCATCACTCAGGAAATTTGTGTTGCCACTTATTCCACTCAGAGAGACCGAACAGGCAACAAAAAGGCTGAAGGAAGTTATCTTTCCATTCCAACTAAACTAAGTGAAAAAAGGGATAGAGCAAATTGTTGAGGAACAAAGAAAATATCTCCAAACCAACGACTCCTTTCCTTTGGTCGACTCTAAAGAATGTATCGGGAGTTGGGAGTTAGCCGTCTCATTTCCTTTCTGTTTCATTTTCCTCTCTAAAATAGCTTCAGGTTGCACTAGTTATTCTCCATCTTTCCCCACAATCGGCATGTCAGATAGGACTTGTACACCTTCCCCCACCCTTTCTTCAATTGCGAAACATTAAAGACTGGGTTTTGTGTCATAGCACGATGGGCCTTGTGAGTTCCTGAAAGGAATGAACTTGTGATTGTGAACAAATTTACGATTCCTCTTCATCGTCATCTATCTTTGTATACAGGTCTCATCTGATCCTTATGGGAAAGTAGCCTGGGGATTGATTAAACACTCGGGAAATATTCGAATAAGTTATTTATTCATGTAGCTTATAATAAGTAATTTCTGTAGATAAGTGATTTATTTTAGAGTAGCAGGAGAAGAAACTAGATAGTAGCTGGAGAAGAAAGATACCTCATATCTTCGGCAAACATGATCGCTATGGATAGACATGGATAAGCATCTCTAACGATCTTATAGTAAGTAATTCGTCGACTGGATAAGTAAAGGAAAGGTAATTCTTCGACTGGATGGAAGTTTCACTTCAAGGCTGCCGCTTGACCTTACTGCTATACCCTTAGCGCCTGCCCACAGCCTGCTATACAGCCTACTGTTTGACTACTTTGGCTTGCCCTACGTAGTGTATTACATATAATATTCCCGCCCTGTTGGTTGCCCAACTACGGCAGGCTTGACCTACTAGAGTCTCGCTCGAGAAAAGGTTGCTAAAGGTCGTTGTGCTCTAGTGTGCTAAGTTGGTGATTGCCTTCCAACTAATGGGTTGTGGAGTGCTAGGTACGCTAAACAAGAAAATGCAATTCCTTGTTTAGCATCTAGTTGAGTGGGTGCTTGCCTATGGTCCATTATTAATTAATCAAACCATTCCTTTTCATGCCATCCATCGAATTGAAACTTTATCGTTATCATTGGCTGGAATGAGAATAGCTGCGGGATCCGGATCACCATTGTTGTATCATAGTTGGAATGGCTAAAATAAGACATTCTTGAAGAGCTATATATTATTTTTGCTGATCAATGATGAGCACAATATCAGGTAACCCTCAAATATATTTGATTCCACCGAGTATGTTTGCAAAAGTAGATAATTTCTCTTCTTAAGATTTTTGCAGCTGCGAAGAGAAGAGTGGAATTGGCCCTATTTTTCTTAGACTTTTAAGTACCTTAACTTACGAAGTTTTGTTTGCCTAATGACCACCCATAACATACCACCCCTTTTTGTATTCAAAGAATGACACCGAGCCCTTATTGCAGCTAAGCTAAGCGCTCTGACTGTGCTCTTTCTGGGGTATCATTAAGATGTTTTTCCTTGACTTGCTGCATGAAAAAAAGTAAATCACAAGCTTCTGATAACGAGCGGGCGAGATGGCTTTATACCTTTACGTTTGTGTTTGCCCTTTGCTGTAAAGATGTAAGGAGTTATTCTAGGATTCCTTTTTTTCACTATGACCTAAATGAACTCTGACTTCAACCATCTGTTTCTTTCAATCCCAGATTTTTTCATTCTCCTATTGCCAACTACGAGTTACTTTGAAATAACTAATTGTTCCGATAGAACCTTCTGCCGGTAATTGATATACGACACAAACCTTAAAAACTTTTTTGAATTAGTGATTTGATTTATTCTGACTCGATCTATTAAAACATTCATAACCTTTACTTTAGTGAAAAAAAGAAAGATAGTTAAAGGAAGAACGGGAACTCTCAGTTAAGAATCATGAAATTGCATAAAAGATGGTTGTTTCATCAGAATCAGAAATTGTCTCATCTCACATCAGAATCATTTCTTTTATTATGGTATAACATAATATCTCTTATTTCTAACTATAATAGGTTTTCGCCATTCAAGTTGTTTGGATGCACATACTTTTTTCAATCGGATACCACTAATCCTTTATACAACAACGTTTTCTTTCAGGCCTACCAACCAATACGGACCATGTAGAGCTGCTTTCTCGAGCCCTTTCTTGATGAAAACTTCTTGCTTCGGTTGGAGTATTAAGAGAAGCTCTTGTCCCACATTCCTGTAAAATATTGATTCGTCATAAGCACGTCCTGCCCCCCTTCCGCTCGTAGTAATCCAATGAATTCTCTAGTTCCAAAAACATGATACATTCCATCTTCTGAAACCAACACTTTTGATGTTACTTGACGCACAATAATCTCGATTTGTCTATTATGGATCTGTACTCCCTGGTATCGAGAAACCTTTAGGATCTTATTCTTAACCAAAGAAATACGACTTTGGGCTATGGTTAGCTCAGCTCCAATAAAGAAAACCCAGGGTACTCCAAGTGGTTCGTTCCAACCTTCAACCCATCATATTAAATCAATCGAAGGCACTTCTATAATTCTACTTGAGGAAGACCTTTTGTGGCTAGACCTCCATTTTCCATATAGAAAAGGAACTAATACACATCTCCTTTAGAAAAGAATTTCCCATAATGACTATGAATGCTTGTACCTGAAGTGACCAAATAAGGCTTAGCTGATCTTCTAATTCAAGAATCAAGATTCACTTGGTTACTGAAATTCAATCAGTTTGATGTTCTCTTCCTACAGGGATGTCTATTTTCAGGTTACCTTGAGATGTCAGGAGAAGTATTGATAATGAAGATACCTCCTACAAAGCCCTGAGAGGAAGGTCTTTGTTTTGCTGCTTGTTGTCGCAACTAGTTATGTCCCTATTGGACAAATCTCCCCTACACCGTAACCGGATTACATTCATTCAAGTTGGCAATCCCCTGATCTTTGCTTTGCTTCCGGTGTGCGATCCGAATTGACATATAATGACCGGCAGGCAATGGCCAAGGTCAGTGCATCTCGAACTAGTGCTATATACTAAACCTGGGACTCCACCACCCGTCAACCCTTTGCTTTGAACTGCCTTTACTCGGCTATTTCATTATCAAAAGGAAGTATTGGCAAGGCTGTAACATTACATGCAGGTCCTAGCCTACGTTCGTTGGTGGTTGACTACCGGGAAAGGGCAGAATAGCAACAGTGAGGAAGCATACCACCCAAAGCAAGAGGTGAACAAATATTCCGCTGAGCTAACAAAG